>CM054059.1:263489875-263849505 GCA_028641055.1 Alopecurus myosuroides | reverse complement strand
CCACGCGGCCAGATTCCTTGGCCGCGTGAGAGGCCCCTTTTTGGCCCCTATGGCCCCAATTCCTTCCATCTTCGACTTACCGACTCCGTCTTGACCTAAAACCGACAATAAAAAGGGTCCCCCGTACCCTTACGGAGAGGAGCGCCGCCGAAACACCGAAACAGAGACCTGGAGTTCCAGATTGGAGGGGGAAAACTACGGCGGGGCGTTGCCGGTGTGATCTCCTACCCCTCCAACGTCATCTCCATGAAGAGGGAGTAGTCCATCCCAGGGCTATGGGTTTGTGGAAGTAGCACTTGTATCTCTCTCTCTATGTGCTTCACTAATTAGATCCGTATGAGCTGCCTCACATGATTACGGGCATCGTTGTAATTCCTATGTGGTGGATCTTTTCTATGAGTTATTGAATCTGAGATTGCAATTGTTTCTCTTGAGTTATTTGAGTAGATGTATCTTATGTACCCCGTTCTTATTTGCTAGCTTTGATCAATCTAGTTCTTGAGAGCGTGTGTGGGGTGATGGGTGCATTAGTTGGAGTAACGGGGGGTGGCTAGTGCTGTGAAAGTGACAGAAGTTCAGCGATCCACTTAGGTTTTGTTAAACCTTTCTTAGTTACCTCACTAGGGATAAAAAGGAGTACCTTGTTACCGGGGATTTGAAGTGACACTAATCAATCTCCATGACTAGATCTAGCAAGTTCTTACTTCAACTTCATGTCACATTGCTTAAAGCTATACTCTGGTTTTTCCTTAATTATCGAGGTGTTATGATTTATTTCGCATCTTGGTGGAGTATAAGAGGGATTAATATGACCGTAGAGATCTCTATGCTAGGACGTGATGCCCATATGAAAGTACTCAATGTTAAACATGTTATTGTAATCTCACATGTAATTCTTTATGTCCATCGTCTACCACTTTATTTGAGAGAATGCAAGTGTGAAACCATGAACCCCGGTCCTATTTTAATTATAAGAAAACACTCTAGTTACTTTGCTGCAATTTACTTTAGTTGCACTTTACTTTACTTGCATCTCCAATTCGAATTTACATTATCTCCATCACCACTTGCATCACAAAAATACAAAAACAATCAATTGCATATTTATTTTCTCATTTGCATTTAGTAGTAGATTTAATTATTGCACATTTACTTCCATTTTTGCATTGCAATTTAGAAGTCTCACACCTTGTGCTTGACAAACACTTGGTGAGGTTGAGGGCACAAAATTCTCTACTTGTTTGCAGGATCCTGGAGGAAGCTTGGAAGACAACTGCTGAAATACTGGCTCCCCAAGAGTTTTAATTATTGCACATTTACTTTCAGTTTTGCATTGCAATTTAGAAGTCTCACACCTTGTGCTTGACAACCACTTGGTGAGGTTGAGGGCACAAAATTCTCTACTTGTTTGCAGGATGCTGGAGGAAGCTTGGAAGACAACTGCTAAAATACTGGCTCCCCAAGAGTTCGATATAAACCCTCGAGTCACCCTCGTGGGGAAGAAGGCTTGCCACTAGCTACACACTCTGCACTTGGAGTCTCAACCTAGCCATCAACGAACACCGTAATACCCGAGAGGGCCCAGAGTGTATCTCTCCATCGTCAAGAGTAGCAATTCCCGCAACTATACCATATAGAAACATGACATACTATCCGGTAAGAACGAAAGATCGACTTTATAACTACCTAGTTACAGAGTAATGTTTGGAGGCACCGTCACGTCCATATCGTAACCGGTCCTACATGTGTCTTACGGTCAAATTATTATAGTGACGGTAATATTAAAAGTGAGAAACTACCGATAACAATATTGACGATGTGTTTCAACGGTATATTATTTTCAGTCTATCCATCGTTGTTGTTCTCCAACAATTCTGATCTCATATATCATCGACAACCTCTTTGCCACATAGTCAGGAAATCAAGATTATCAATAATATACGAACCAATCATAGAGGCATAACTGGGGATATCAATGGTGTTTATAATTCCACACATGTTAGCTTTTCCTCCAAATACTCATTATCCAGAACTAATACAATTATAGAGAAGACCATTAAACTTAATTATGAAACAAAAATATGAATAATAATCCTTTTGTTATCGCCTCTAGGGCACATTTCCATCAATCACGTCATCGGATCCTTCTCCCTTCACACCCACGTTATCTATTTTCTCTACGATGGCTGAGTCATCCCAGTTTCTACCCGCAGAGTCAATACTACGACATCATTAATGGAAATTATTCGGGACATAGCCTTCAATTATCTATTTCTATTCACTTCTAATTCCGAGTGACTTGAACCATTTTTTTGTATTTGGGACCATTCTCTTTTTGTTTTATGATTGTAATCTAACTATTTTTTTTTGAAACATATTGTAATCTAACTATTATTGTAATTTGGATTATTGTTGTACTGTGTGATGTTGAAACATCAATAAGTTTGCTAAATTAGAGACCGTTTCAAGTATGCATGCATAGTCACATGAAAATTGAGAAAGACCGTTCTTACGGTATATGTTTTAGGGATCTATTCGGACGAAGACCCGTGTCATCGCACACAAGTATATTTAAGCTAAGCTTTTTGCGGAATGTGTTCGGACAGATACCACGCCATTCTGTAAAAACTGTTTGCGGTAAATCACAACGCACTCTCACCATATCATGGATCTACTTACTAGTGTTGCTCTAAGTCCATTTTGTCGCTCTAGTTAGCATGCGATCAACCAAACATGTATTTTTTTGTTGATAAAGGTAGATTCTCTATCTCTACTACTTAAAAGATACAATTCGTTCCGTCTTCGCCCCACGAAGCGATACGTCGCCTCTTCGTCAAACCTCACGCGTCCTTTGTCGAGTCTCTCGCACGTTCTGTTAAGGGAACTGCTGAGCGTCCCCCGGGGGATGGAAAATTTCCATCCCCCGCCTCCCCCTGCTGACACCTGTCCCTTTTTTTTTGCCAAATCCCGTTTTTGCTCCCCGTAGCAAAAATAAGTCCCGCTTTTGCTCCCCGTAGCAAAAAAATGTCCCGCTTTTGCTCCCGTAGCAAAAAAACGTTTCACCCCAAAAAGAACAGGAAAAGGTCAGACCTCGCCGGAGACTCGCCGGAGACCTCGCCGGAGTTACTGTAGCAATTTTTTTTGCTACAGAAGCAAAAAGTCGATTTCGCCGGAGCCGTCGCCGGAGACTTTTGCTCGCCGGAGAGCAAAAAATTTATTCTAAAAAAGCAAAAAAATTACTATATTGTAGCAAAAAAAATTATGCTATTAGAGCAAAAAATTGGACCTCGCCGGAGTTACGGTAGCAAAAAATTTGTACAAAAAATGCAAACGAAAACCCCTATTGTAGCAACCATTTGTATAAAAAAAATTCGCTCCCGGGTGTACAATCCCACAGTGCCAGTCAGGAGGCCCAGCTCGGAGGGGAGCGCGCCGGCGAGGTCGCCGTGGTTCAGGTCCACGCCGGCCACCCAACCTCCGGAACGCCGTGGGGCGGCGGAGATGGGCCGTCCGCCGCCTCGCCGTCCATCTGTCCCGCCGTGGAGAGGCAGCAGCAGGACGCGAGACCCAGGCGCGTACTCCGTGAAGACGTACAGCATCACCGGGAGCCTCACCGGGAGCGGCGGCGCGCGGCCTCACCGGGAGCCTCACAGGGAGCGGCGGCGCGCGGCCTCGCCGGCCTCACCGGGAGCGGCGGCGGCGCACCTCACCGGCGGAGCGTAGGGGTCGGAGCAATTTCTTCCTCCGCGCTCGATCCCCGCGTAGAATCAGTGGGCGGTTCTCGTTTTATCTTGGTAGCCGCCGACCATGGCTACCTGTTCGTGGGGAAAGGAAGCGTGCGGTGGGCCAAAGAGAAAAAACGTGGATGGATCAGGTATGTGCGGAGGAGGTCTCTCCACGTGGCTAGCGACAGGAACCGGACATTCGTCCCCCGGGGGATTACAAGCACTAGAGGCTGGGGCGCCCCTTGGGGCGCCTCCTTGCCGGTCATCTGCGTTTCAATCAGAACACCACAAGGGTATATGAACTGCACTTTTTATTCCATTTTGACTGCCAAGCTGGTTGTATATCAACAGCAATTTAATCTCCCTTGACAACAAAAATGCCACGGTGCCGTGCAAAGT
Organism: Alopecurus myosuroides; assembly: GCA_028641055.1. Classification (NCBI taxonomy): domain Eukaryota; kingdom Viridiplantae; phylum Streptophyta; class Magnoliopsida; order Poales; family Poaceae; genus Alopecurus; species Alopecurus myosuroides. The sequence continues at coordinate 263,845,381 of CM054059.1, read as the reverse complement.
GTTCAAGGGTTACAGTTTCAGAAGACAAACCCCACTAAGCCAATTTTTCATATGATATATTAGCTAAATAAAAGAGTTATTGTATATGCCACAGGCCACCTCCAGTGTGAGCCTATTAGCCTCCATAGCGATGGTGTCTTCTGGTTCCCTTTATCCGTGTAAAGAACTCCAAAGACATACGGATACACCTTGGAGGGGCAGTTCTGAAGTGCTGAAAAGTACAGCCCCACAGCTGTTACATTGTACACTCTGCAACAATATTCAGTCTTGCTAGCACATGATCTGTAGGAAATTTAAGCCACTTTGGGATATTCTACAGTTTGGAATATGTCAAGATAGCAGTGCCAATAAAGCAGCAATTTTATATAAGATGGGACGTGAGCATTACTGACCAAGTCCATTCTCTATGTCCCTAACAATTCAGTAATCCCAGGGATGCTAACAAACTGTCCTGATTCATATTTCAGACTATGCAAGAACTCACAAAATAGTATTGTTTGCATACATGTTACAATTTACAAACATATAAAGTGGATAAGCTAAATTAGAGCCTGTATATAACGATGTGTACCTTTTACCATCCATGAGTGGGCTATTGAACAAGCACAGTTCAGAGTTGGACAAGCAACATACCTTGCTCTTATAATAAGACACTGGTAGAGCAGCTTTTCAATAACACGCGAGCTTAAAATCTTGCAAAAAATCTCAAAGGATACTTGTTATGAGAAAACAGGTTGAAAGATAACTTGAAATCCAAAGGAACTATTAACATAATTCTTCTGCTGATTAATGACATTTCTCAGAGGCTCTTTTGCCTTCTTTCTTACTTATTTTAGCTCTTTTTGCTAAGCTTTGGTGACCTCAGCATGACAAGCCACTCAAAGCGTCCTCACATTTTCATGCGTACATTCTCCTGCCAGAAACCCGATGAATTAGGACATGCAGTGATGAGCCAAAAAAAATATATAGAAAGCGTGCATGTATAGTACATCCTCCTTTATGTACATTATTATATGGTGTGCATGCCAAGCATTTCCCTCCTTTGGCTCTTGAACAAGCTTTTCTAGCCTGTGGTTTAGCGCAGTATTAAAAGAAGACGATCCACAAGCAACTGACAAATTAATAATGATAACCATTCCCATTTCCGTTAATGTTGGGTGAGTTTTGTTATATATGTATTATAGCTGTTCAAATCAGAGTACTCTGTTAACCTGCTAGATATGCAAAAGAGAAGCCAGGAAAAACTACAATGATTGGAAAAGTTGTAGTATCATAGTCAGCACTTACAGTCTCCTACTTGCAATATATTTGACAAGTTTTTAACAATCAAGATTGCACCGGGAACATATTCCATGTTATATTTGAAACCGTGCCTGCAAGGTACCAAGTATTTTAAAAGCAGAAGCTTCATTTCGTATAGTTCGATCACAATTTATATATGCCAAAATGGCAAATTAGTTTTATTCGTGCATTATGGAAACATTAAATTTTGTTTATATATGTCAATAGTAGAAAATAAAAAAGTCATACCTGCCACAGGTAACCACCGCTAGTTTTGGATATGTATAACCAGAAACAACCAAGACCAGATAATAGATCTTCAAAATATTCAGGCGATTTTGCAAGATTCCCACTGAACACAAGAAAGAGAATTGTTATGACAGAAAAACTATTGGCTCCAAAAGCAAATACATGAGTGATTCGCGTTACTTGCATGTTTTTGACATAATTTGAAGAGGGGCTCATCATCTGTACTTGTACGTAAATTGCCCCTGGAACATTTTATTGTCCATTTACATTAGTACATCTAAGAAAAAATTATGACACATCTATAACACCAAAGTACAGAAGATACAAGTACAACAATATTTCCAGCATTTCTAAATGAGGCCATTCGGCGAATAAAAACTTTCAGATAATCTTTCTCTCTCAGTCTTAACTGAGCCATAGCCGACGCCTAACACGAACATCACGTCCAACACATCATCCACTGTTATGACCTAAACAGCAAGGCACGAGCATGCCCCAAGAAGGTCACAAGAACAACACAGATAGATGCTCACCGTCTTTCCGCGAAACTTTGTCGCACCATCCCATCACCGACTCCTCGTTGATCATCATGTACTTCAGGAAAAAAAAGGAGGGGGAAGAATTCCTGGTGAAAAGGTGTGATGTCTAGGACAAAAAAATGAAATAGATATCTGAGCAGATAAGAGCATCATATCATAGTTTCATCAACAAAGAATGTATCCTACATGAAATATATAACCAACAAACACGATAATTGTCCAGTGTCAACCTTTTTTATCGGCATGAAAATAATACGTCCCAGTTTAATCATGAACCCTGAGCTAAATATAAGAGATCACACAATGTTATTCCCTCATTTCTCTGAAATAGGCTCAGATAAATTAGCATCTGACTAAAAAGAATAGCAAATACAAAAAAAAATGAGGGAACAAACCTCCGTTGGTCCACAGCTCCATATAGAGTTACCAAGTGCAGAGGCTGGGTTTCCCTTTTCAAAAAAAATATAGAGTTACCAATTTCATTTGCAAGGCCAAACACCTCCTTATATGTACTCCAAACATATGCACCAACCTGTTTTTTTATAGCACACAAATCATATTTTAGCAAGGTTTCTACTGCAGTTATATTTCAGGGGAATATAAGTTGTAAATGGAGATCGGCTCCCAAGCATTTTGTTGTTTGGATACTTCTCCATGGCCACTATGTTGAGTAAACATTATTGAAACCCAGAACTGAATAAGCTCACTAAGAAAAAGGTCAGCAGATTTAAGAATTTTAGAAGCAAGTGACATACCAAATGCAAAGGACCAGGCTGCTCTCAGCCCCTTCGTTGTTAACTAACCTGAAACGAACCAGACAGTATTGACCATTGTAACATCAGCATATCTCGCATATGGATAAAAAGAAATTATAATTCACCCTAAGCCCAACCTAATCTGTACTGTATATGACACAATTCATGCACGACTTAAACATAGCGACCAATTTCTCATCACATAATACATTTTTTTCTAATGCTCTTGGTCATGTCCCCGTTGCCGAGCTTGCTGCCATCTATCTAGCCCACTGATTAAGAAGAGGAAAAATTGAAGGGTGAGGTTACCTTGCCTGCCATCCCCTGGCCTCCTCTTCCGTGCATCGGCGACGATGTCGATGAGCCAGCACAGAACTGGGCGACCTCGGTACATGGTACAACCAACTTCCGCACTACATGGACCATTTCAGCATTAGTTATCCTGAGGTACATCTCGCATGTATTACTTAACATATCCCAAGAAAATAATTATTTTACATGGTATCTTCTCAAGACGGACCTTCACAAGTGCTCGGTCATCCTTATTCATGTAGCCATTCCACATATCAGCTGATGAACCATCGACATCGCCCAAGGGAGTTCTGTCAGCAACACATGTTCTTTGTAAAATAAGTTAAATAGCTAGTCCTTTATGTTTTCAGAAACAAGCGAGTTATAGATACAGTGAATAGGAAGGATCCTGTTTTTCTTTAGAGAAAATGTAGTTAGTCTTTGTTTTAAATCAAATATATCTGGAATATGTGGCAAACTGAAACGCCTATCCCAGTCTTCCTGATACTTCTGATTCCGAGAAGAACCAGTTAAATCCAAGTCAACTATCGGAAGTAGCTCTCACATGCAGTGTTGCAGAGCCATTTCTGCTCCTTCTTTGATGTAAGTGAGTGAAACCATAGTGACAATGGTCCCTGGTTGAGTGCCCACAGTTATTGTGCAGTACAGGCACTCGTGCTTGCTTTGAAAGCAATGGCCATCCCAAACAAGGGCATGAAAATAACAGTGGACCCCTAATCTAAATTCACACGGACACCAGCATGCAAAGTTCCAACCATCAATACTATGTGCCGAGCAATCCACACACCATGTGATCGAGGTACATTATGTCAGGAACTATGATACCACCAAACAACAATTCTAAAGCTCAAAACAAATCCACAACAATCCAAATACACTACTACCGTACTAAGAAATCATATCCCTTCCGGTGTGCATTCCACGCCGAAACTCGCTGAAGCGACGATTACACAAATCAAATCGGATACGGTAGGGATGGCCAAACCCAATCACCCTCCAATCAATCCAAACTCTGGTAGGTACTCTCCTAAACATTTCTAGCCAACCGAGGCATCAAGCACACGCTCCGATGTCGGCAGTGAGTTGCGTCCCTAGATAATGTCGAGACGAGACTACCGCGATCGACGAGGCAAGGCGAGCGGAGCCGGGGATCCACCAGACGGAGGCGCACGTGGTGCTGGATTTGGTGAAGAGTAGGCATCTTACCTTGTGGCCACGGGCTGGGATGGCGAGACGAATCGAGGGAAGGCGGCGTGCCTCTTCTCCAGCCTTCGGGCTTGGGTAGAAGCAACGGTTGACGGGGCTACTGGAGGCGGCTCGGCGCCCGGCCGTCGTCCTTTCAAGCAGATCCAGGAGGAGCAGGTGTGGGGCTCATCGCCCAGCTGCCGTCCTGACAAGCAAAGCGAGGAGGTAACTCAATTCTATCTTTCTTTTCCGCCTACAACGGAAATATTATGACAAAAATTGTTGTGCCAACAACAAACAGGTGATCAAATAATTCTTAGATGCAAGTACAACAAAGTTAACTGAACTTTTCATGGTGGCGCACCTGGCTCGCTGCTTGCTCGTGGAAACGACCATGGCACCATGGATGCTCTTCTTTGACAACCAAAGCTTCACAGGGACCTCTTATGGAACACATGCTTCCAATCCTGACATCCAACGACCACCACAATCAACAACAGCTCAAAGTGGCATATCCACAAACAGCTATGAGGCATGGTCCCATGAGCCAATCTTCTTTCCCCGGGCGACCAAATCAAATTGAGGGAAAGGGGGGAGAGGAAGAAGGCTACCTCCTAGGAATTCTTTGAACGCCCCTCCCCGATCCTGCCATCTGAACGCCCCACGCTTGCTGTGGTGATCTGTGGCACACACGACAAACCACAGGCGGAGCGGCGGGTATGACCTGGATGCAGAGGGAGACGAAGACATCGAGGTGGAGGCGTCATCCATGGAGATGCATCGATGGAGGGGCGACGGCGCGTACGGGCGGCGGCCAGGTTGGACCTTGGACGTGTTTGCTTTGGCTATAAGGAAAATAAATAGAGGAGAGGATAGGAAGGGCTGCTTGTGCTGCATATGCCTCCTCTCGGCTGCTGCTCTAGTTGGCCGCCGGCTGGAGGCGGTAGTGGTGGTAATGGAGAAGCGCGAGAGGTCACGCTGCCGCCACCGCCGCCGATGAGCTCGACAGTTCGGCGAGGGGAGGAGTAGAAAGGGGATGAGGGCCGGAGGAGAACGGCGACGAAGCTCGGCGCCGCGGCCGGAGGCGGTAGTGGTGGTAATGGAGAAGCGCGGGGATGGCGGCGAGCGGCTAGGGTTTCATTGGCGGCTGTGGAGACGAGGGGATCGGGAGGCGGCGGCCAGCGGTCGCGTGCGTGAGGAGGAAACAGAAGTGAGCTGTACGGTTGCGTGCGTGCTCTTCCCTCTCGCTCGCCCAATCCCGTGTGTCGCGTTAACCCGATACAAGCAGGACAAAACGAGCTAAGTCTAGGACAAAATCGAACGCGCAGAACGGCGCAACCGACACAAAACGTAACGCCCAAAAACGTACGCGTGGATAGCGCCGCTAGGCTCCCAGGTCCTCCGCTCTTGCTTGTTCTCGATTTCCCTTCTGTTAAACACCCACGTCTTATCCCTGACCGCTTTTTCGCTTCGTCCTGATTTTCTGCCTGTATGATCTAAGATTCCCGTAATCCGCGTCTGTCATCACTCTCGTCGCTGCCAGAAGCCGAAGTCGCGGCCCATCCTCCCCAAGTTCGCCCCAGATCCCAGTCTCCTGCCCCCTCCTCTCCCTTCATCTCCATGACTCACAACGCAACACATCACCGCATCAGCCGACACTTCTCGAGCATAGCAGCACATAGGCTCGCGGCTCGGGATCAGGAGGTCGCCCAGCCGACGCCCCATCAGCCTCCGAGACACAGCATGGGTAGAGGAATTTCCAAGGGAAGGGGTATCACGAGCTTTTACTCATCGCTTCAGGGGGGGCTCCAGTTCATGCTGAGCGGGAGCGGTGAGGTGTCGTCGTGCCGATGCTTCGGGGGGCTGCCACGGGCATGCACCTCAACACCGCCGACGTAGATGCCAGCGCCATCGCCGGCCGTTGCCTCTCCTCCGTGGCGAGATTGAGGCGGGTGGGGATGAACTGTTGCGGTGAAGATGGAGTGGAGAGGTCCTCCGCGTCGACGGTCATCTCCGCCTCCGCGACAACTGCCTGAAATCCCCGTTCGCCAGAGGCAGCCCCAACATCCTCTGCATAAACAACAGCTTCAGATCCCCGCGGTCGCATCATCCAACGCTTCCTTAGTGAGCCGCCTATTCATTCTGCGCATTGCTGTGATAGTATTAGTTTCCATGGATAGGGATTGGATTAACCGGCCTTGACATGCTCGATGTGCTCCACGGTCCAGAATTTGGGTGTCTTCCATATTTACTTCATCCTATGAGCGTCTCTCTTTAATACTTCCAATTTTTCCTCTCCCAGGATGGCTCCAGACCTGCAGTTTGCATGAATCAGATGGCGTTCAGGGAGAGATGTTGAGTCGACAAGGCTAAAAACCCAAAGTTTCATCTATGTGGCACAATCTATCCTGTCGGCGCACAAGCACTCTATGGTGTAGCTGTCGCTGCCCAATCCCTCCTCGTCCAACGGTTCCCAATATATGTGATTGCCTGAATCGGCCACTCAAATCATTGGGTAATGCTGGCAGTACACTCACACTCTTTTACATACTTGTTCTCAAGATATACTATAGATCGTGGAAAGAGATGCAACTGGATGAAAAAGTACCTTCTTTTATTAGAAGTTACCAATTGGGCCTATTAGTTTCTTATCTGCAACCATATAGATTCTTGATTTTACAGGGTCATGCATAGGAAGCCTATTGTTATGTGTAGGCAGACAAGTTTATTGGTTTTTCTCAGGTTATCGTATTGTTTACCAAAAGTCTACTGTTATGCATTGAATTATTTATGCACTAATTTCTAGCTGTGAACTCATTTGCTGTTAATTTCTGCCGCAGACGAGGAAAACACTTTATGATGGTTAAAAAAACTCGAATCATATGGTCGTGGAATCATTAGAGAATATCTTCTCTATTCTTTGATACAATTCCATTGTTCAACAACTAATTCATTCACATTCCTAATTAGATTTTTTTGCAGAATAAAGCATATGTAATGCTGGTATCCTAGAGGTTTACTAATTCATTGTAATGCTCGTACTCCTCACTCCTCATGGTATACAGGCAAGCAAACGATTCTTTCACCATCCCCTCCTCACATATGTTTCTTGATGTCAACAGTATCTACCAAGTTCAGTTTTCATCAATGGAGATGTACAGTAATTGATCACACATATTAACAGGAGTGTAAAACTTTAGGAGATAGATCTCAAGCAGCGAGTGAGCAGCTTGTTTTTTAGGAGTAGTCTCCGTTTTGCTGTGTTGTTGAAAGTTTGGTTATTGTCATATTGTGCTGTAATGGTATATACCTAGGAGGATTCAATGGAGTAGCGCATGGACACTGGATTCATTGTTTGTTCGTTTGTTCATTTATCTTAACATATACAACCATGAGAGAGAATGAGGGATTAGTCAGAGAGGAGCTGTAAATATTGTTTTTGTTTATCCATAGCGTTCCGTGCAATTTATTCATCATTGTGAGAATGGGTATATGAAAATGGAGCTTATAGCTTCTCTTTTGGGGGATTTGTGTTTTGCTGCATAAACTGAGGAAATGATGCTTTGTGCAGTAGCATCGGCCCCACCTCAGCGTCACGGACGAACATCCTTGTACTTTGTCAACTATCGTGCTAGATTTGTGCCATTGATGCATGCTCTGATATTGAAATGTTATGCCTGCAGGTTATTTGAGATAGATAATGGAAAGTGCTGGATGCCTTCTTATCATCAACTCCACGATAAGCATCTTTGAGGAAAGGTTAATGCCATGGCTTTGAGCAAGGCCTGTTTGAGGTCTAAAACAAAGGTATGTAGAAGTACCATGAAAATCGATAGATACTCTGGTTTAGTCTGATGCTAGCATGCATGGTATTATTAATGCATCATTTCTCTTTTATTAGTTTGTTTGTGATTTCAAGATTAAGACTCAATTGAACGAATATTGGACCGGTGCATCTCTTCTTGCTTCCTTTCATCTCCTCCTACGACAATTTTACTCACTTATGCTTCCAAGTCCATGCATCTGGAAGTAGTGCGAAGTCATGGTTTTCTTCTGCTGCAAATGATGTGATTAAGATTTACAAACTATCAATACTAGGATGCATAACCAATTATTAACCCAGAGTACTATACCAAGGTAATTATATCTTGCATTCATGGTTGAAGGTCTGGATTGGAGGGGTGTACTATTCAAGGCAAATGTTTTCGAGGTACGAAACGTCACGATTATGACAAGCTGATGATTGCGTGGAAAGCTAGATACTCCCTCCGTCCTGGTGTATAGGGCACATATAGCAAACCTCTAGACCCTAGGTATTCGTTCATTGGGGTTTAAACATTACATGCATTGGTGAAGAGGGATGAAGAAAGGCAACCACCCACTAATTAGAAGAGAATTAATGCAAAATATGTCTAATAGATGGGACTGCATGTTTTTGATATTGTGCCCTGTACACCAGGACAGAGGGAGTAACTCATTTCTCATTCCATCTTGTCTCTTTGGATTGTTCATTGTAAATAAGAGGACAAAGCCTTTGTTCTTTTACTCATTTGTGATTCTATTAGCACATTATGTGATGCAATAGTGTAACGAGCAACCGTCTTGCAATCTGATGGCTCATGTTTAGACAGAATCACAAATTATATAATGCCGCAAAGTGCAAGGAGTAACCGTTTTGCATCTCGCTGGAACATGTTTTGAGATTTTTTTTTTCTGCGCAAGGAAAAATCATCGCAAATTTCAAGTCTCAGTATGCTACTATTACTCTTCCGTAGCAAACGCACGAGCACTTTGCTAGTATTAACTAAAAATTGAATCATCAAGGGGATACAGAAAACTGCGACAATGAGCGCACACTCCACCTCTGCATATTGGAATAGGAAAACCTTTGGATTGTCGAAATAGAAAATTAAAAATTTCACAATGAGCACACACCCGGTCCAGTTAGCATTGATACGGTAAACACATATAAACGGCTTTGTACGAGATTTTCGAATCCTGCCTGTCGGATATATACCGAATAGGGGTATAGAAGATGGTAGACAAAAGAGCTGGACTACCAGGGTGGCCTGCAAGGTAATGGGCTTAGGTCCATTGGGCGGCCCAGTAGTCCAACGCGTAGAAGCCGGATTCTAGAAGAACCCGGATCACGGCCCGCGTGATCTGGCTTGGAGGAGAAGACGGATTCCTTACTTTCCAAGTTACAAGTTAAACGTAGTCTTCTAGGTTTCTGGTTCTGTAAGCCCTAATCCGGCTATTATATAAAGCCGGACGGGAGATAGATTCAATAAGTTCAATAAGTTCTTTTAGTCCCAAGGTTCTAGGTCCAAGCTCAAGCCTTACGCAACTCGCCGGGAAGTTCATCCTCGACGAGTAGCTGGATCTATTCCCTTACATTGTAACCTTATTATACGGGCTTTAGTCCCACATAGTGAGAAGTGCAGGAGTAGGTACGCCGTACTGTCGCGACGTACCGAACCTGGGTAAATCCCGTGTTCTGTGTTACTACGCTATCCCGTTACCCCACGTCTCTACCGTAGTCTCATGGCACCCCAGTCTATGAAAACTACTACGATGTCTCGACAGTTGGCGCCCACCGTGGGGCTAACGACGTCAGGCGTGAAGTTCCGATCTGGGATATTAGGCGGAATCGGAAGATCGATCACTGTCGGAAGCTTGGAATTCGACGATGACGTCGGGCGCTTCCTCGACAACGGATCCTACATCCCGGCGCAAAACCATCTGGTAAGTGCCTGCGTTTTACCGATTGGATCTGCTAATATCTTTATCGGATTAACCGCGGAAGCAATGGGGTTTTGCGGTGAAAGCAATTATCTCCCACCCGCCCTATACCCAGTCGAAGACGACTATGATGCCGGATTTTGCTCAGATCGCCGACAAAACAGTGATACGCACTTTATCGGCATGGTGCAATCCGAGATCGCCGAAAACACGGATGACGGAAATCCCGTGCAAGAGGCAGACAACAATACACCCGTCACAGAAACGGAAGAACCAATACCCGTCACAGAGACGGAAGATCCGACATCCGTCAACCAGACGATGAACTCGGAAACAGAGTCCGTGCTTGCCGCCATTGAGGCGAGATTGGAGTCGGAAACCGGATCGGATAACTTCTCCGAAGACGAAGATGATGATGCCTTCGTAAGAAAAGTTAAATCCTTTCAAGAGGGGTTCCATGAAGTGCTAATGGCAAAACCAGCTGATACAACGGGTGCCGATAGCCAGGAAAGCCCTAAAACCCCTCCGCCAGCAGAGGAGAGGGAAGACGGAGAAACTTCTCCGATATTTCCTAATGTCAAGGAGATGACAGAGGATGAACCTGTCAAAAAACCTCCCTCTTCCAAGAAAAAGCACCGTGCTTCTAAAAAACTCCAGTACAAACTCCGGAAGAAAAAGTCAGCTGATCTCGCTGATGAAAACCTGGAAGTTGGAGATATTAGTGGCACAAAGCCTACGGAAAAGAAATCTAAGGAAATCACTGCTCCGCCAATGACAGAACTGGAAGAGCAAGAACTATTACAAACTCCAGTGGGACCCAATGAACCCCCTGAGATGCTGGAAGCCAGGAGACAAGCTTTCCAACGGCAACAGCAACAACTGCTTAGATCTCGGCAACACCTCCAACAAACCCATAATGACATCAAAATCATGAAGGAAGAAATTGAGGAGTACGAGAGAAAGCATAGATCTGCCTTAAAACCTACTAGGTTACCCGGAATTGCAAAACCGGAAGAGCTGCCGCCGAAAGAAAGGTTCTATAACCCATCTTGGCAAAAGCAGTTAAACGGCAAAGATGCCAAGGGCGAACCAATATACAAAACCGCAGCTGAAAACGCGGAAGCAGCGTTCGCCATACTGAACAATGATCTGTACTCCAACGGGGAAAAACTCCAAGGGGTGTATGCTTTCCTAGGAAAAGCATTGCAGCAGCAACAGCGAGGACAAGAGCGATCAGGGAGGCTGCATGATAATTCCGCCCTCTGCAAAACTGTTACTTGCGCTGCTGGAGCACCTGGACCGGAAGAACCCGGAGATTCGGATAAAAAAGAGGATCCGAGAAAAGACAAGAAAAACCCCGACAACCGGGACGCAGCGTCTAGAACCGGACCTCATCTCCCGAAAAATGGATATAAACCACACGATCGGGAAGACAAACACCGGAATGACGGCAAAATAATGCCACCTCCGAGAAACCCAGCTGAAAAAGCTGGAAGATACGATACACCTCACAGACGTGAAAGATCTCGGACACCGCCCAAAGATAAGGAAAGGTACAGGAGCAGGACTCCACCTAATCCCAGAGGGCGTGACAACGGAAGAGATAGAGATAACCTCGGAAAAACGCGTCCGCGTAACAATGGAAAAGAAAGGAGCAGATCCCCTTCTGTCCATTCAGCCGGGAGATATTCTGCACATATTGACAGAGCAGAAAAGGATGATCTATACTTTGGTCCTAAGTGTTTTACTGACAGGATCCGAAGGATAACCCTGCATTCTGGCTTTGCCAAAGTTGGTCCAACCTACCAAAAATATACCGGCAGTACAAACCCGGATACCTGGCTTTCAGATTATTACACAGCCGTCCAGATCAACAACGGGACAGACCTGGAAGCTGTCAAGTTTCTTCCCCTAATGTTGCTAGACGGAGCCAGAGATTGGATTAATGGTTTACCATCAAGAACTGTCGACAGTTGGGATGATATGGCGAGAGTATTTACTCAGCATTTTCGAGGAACATACAAACGCCCAAATAGCATCAACCAGCTGAACCGTTGCACCCAATTTGAAGACGAACCATACGTGGATTTCATCTCCAGATGGACTGCAATGAAGAATAGTTGCTCTGGAGTAACTGACGTACAAGCAATGCATGCTTTCGTCAATGGCCTAAAACCCGGACTTGTACCGTTCATGGTTGGCTCTAAAAAGCACAAAGATCTCGGATCTATGCTTACAACCGCTAATGAGCATGCTGCAGCCGAAGACGATATCAGAGCAAGAGGAGGCAATATTGAGTCACTGATACTGGCCAAGAAAACACCTCGTTCTGATAAAAAAGGAACTCCGGAGTCAACGACAAAGCCCAAGGAGGTTAACTTAGCCTTTGGAGGAGAAAAAGGGAACAAGTGGAAAGGCCGCAGTCCGGATCCCATCAATTACACTCCCGAAGAATGGGAGAGAATTAAGTCGGAACCCTGCGTCCACCACTCTCAGTTTGGGAAACCAACCCACACAAACGCGCAATGCCGGCTAAACAAGCATATGAAAGGCAATGCAGGATCCGGAAATAAAGGGAAGGGTTCCAAGAGGAAACCTGCCAAACAAAAGTCAGAAGCTGAAAAAGAAGACAGTGAATCGGACACTGATGACAAAATCCAGGAACAACAGCGAAAAGGCGAACCTAAATTTCCGAGAGTTGACGGAGAAGCAATGCTAACTTTCCTAGCAACCCCGTCAGCAAAGGTGGCCAAAAGGACACTTCGAGAAATAAACGCGGTTGTTCCTGCAACCCCAAAATTCTTGAAGTATTCCAACACACCGATAATCTGGGATCAGTCTGATCATCCCGGAAATATCCCTGAACCCGGCACACAAACTCTTGTTGTAAGCCCTATTGTTCAAAACACTAGGCTAAGAAGAGTGCTGATGGACGGAGGATCCAGCATCAATATAATGTACCTGGATACATTGAAGCACTTGAAGATATCCGAGTCCCAGCTCAACTACAGCAATATACGCTTCCATGGCATCGTTCCTGGCAGGCAAGCACGATCCCTAGGAGAAATCTCCCTAGATGTCACCTTCGGAGATAAAGATCACTTCCGGCAGGAAAAAGTATGCTTCGAAGTTGTGCCGTTCGAGAGCGTGTATCACGCAATACTCGGACGTCCGGCTTTCGCCAAGTTTATGGCAAGATCTTGCTACATCTACAACAAGCTGAAGATGCCAGGACCCAAAGGAGGAGTAATCACCATTGCCGGTGATTTCAAGCTGGCAAACGAGTTGGAGAAGCAAAACGCCCTTTGCGCTCAAAGAGTTATAGCTCAGGAAGAACTGAAGGAGTTAGCCAAGGAGGTATCGCCGAAAGAAATGCCGGCAGGAAAAGAAACTCGGAAGCCAACAGATAGCTTCAAGGCATCCGAGAATACAAGACAGGTAATCCTAGATCCCAAAGATCCGACAAAATTTGTCGTAGTAGGGACTGGGATGACCGACAAATAGGAAGGCGAGCTCATCAAGTTCCTCCGTGAGAACTGGGACATTTTTGCTTGGTGTCCAGCTGACATGCCAGGCGTGCCCAGGGAACTTGCTGAGCACCAACTCAAGGTTATTCCCGGATCAAAACCCGTCAAACAAGGTCTCCGTCGATTTGACGGAAGAAGACGGAAGGCTATTGGCAAGGAAATTATCCGGCTTTTAGCAGCGGATTTCATCAAGGAGGTAATCCATACTGACTGGTCCGCAAATCCGGTATTAGTACCGAAGAAAGACACAACTGCCCTCAGAATGTGTATAGATTACACAGGATTGAACAAGTTATGTCCGAAAGATAGGTTTGCGCTGCCGCGAATCGATCAAATAATAGACGCCACTGCAGGCTCTGAGCTTTTATGCTTTTTGGATGCATACTCCGGGTACCACCAAATACGCATGAAAAAGGAAGATCAAATCAAGACTTCTTTTATAACCCCGTACGGGACGTATTACTATGTAACCATGCCTTTTGGCCTGAAGAACGCAGGAGCAACCTACCAGCGTTGCATGCAACGTTGTTTGCATAGTCAGATTGGAAAAAACGTCCATGTTTACGTGGACGATATTGCTGTCGTAACCAAGGAAAAAGATACACTCCTTGAGGATTTGCGAGAAACTTTCGAAAACTTGCGCACTTACAAGATGAAGTTGAATCCATCTAAGTGCGTATTCGGGGTTCCCTCAGGAAAACTTCGGGGTTTCATCGTTTCTCGCAGAGGAATAGAAGTTAACCCGGAAGAGATCAAGGCAGTCTCGAACATCTCGGAACTTACGTGTGAAAAAGGTGTCCCAGAATTGCCGAGTTCCGCCACAGCCATAAAAAGATTTCTTAGTTGGCTGGGGGCTAAGAACCTACCATGCTTCAAGCTGCTGAAAAGTTTCGACAAGGTCAAGTGGATCGCGGAAGCCTGGGAACACCTAGCAAGTTATGTCCCCTTCTGTACTTAGTTCAAATCTATGTAAACATCTTTTGAGATCATGAAATAAAGTTGTCGGAATGCTGTCATCTATTTTTCTTATAAGTGCAAAGTGTTTCCGCCTCATCTATTTCCCAATGATCTTACAAATTTCTCAATGTTAACCCGAATTGTGCTTGCGTACTCGGCGTTACATAACTGAATGATTTTTCAGCCTTTTAACGGCTAAAGGAAACTTGAATTGCCTGCGTGCCCAAGTTTCACTTAAAACTTTCCTTGTTTCTCTAAGTCTTATCTGATCGTGCGTATGCTGGGTTACTGGAACTAGTTAGTAAAAATGCCTTTAGCATGATTCATGTTTTCGAGTTTCAAAACTGCTTGGTTCGTCCCCAGTTACTCGGCATAGCGATTCATAATGCTATTTGAGCCATTTCAAACACTAAGGACAGTTAAAGCATACACACCAGAGAACTTAGAAGATAAAGGAGTGGTAAAATTCAAACAACTTGCAAAGTAATTTCATAGTTTAAACTGCAAAAGGCGGAATTTTCATTAATACATAAGAAGCATTACATTTTGGATTACAAATGAAAGAACAGTAATGCTCCTATTGTCTAAATTTTCTATCCAGGTTCCAGGTAACCCTTCAAGAATCCGACTCCTCCTCGCTGCTTTCTTCATCGGGAATTGGAGGAGCTTCTTCTTCTGGATAGTGGACGCCGACATTTACCATGGCGGCAATCTGGGTGGCGTGGCCCTTAACTTCACCAAAGATGGTGGATCGTTGCGCATCCGTGTATCCCTGAGGGACACCGGTGGCCACACGCCAGGATTTGGCACTAGGGTAGTGCATGCGCATAAGGCCTAAGGCCATACGCGCACCACCCCGTGCAGCGGAGCGGAGAACAGACTCCTTGGACTCCACCACCTCCATGATGATACCCGGAAGTTTTTCAACCTCCGAGCATTCCCCAGATTTTTCGGGAAGAAACTTGCCTACTAGCTGCGTTGCAGCAGCCTTCATCAAGTTCCATGTCTCCCCGAAAGCTCGGATGCCTGCAGCCCGAGTGCCATCTGGGGTGCCTCCTGTTTGATCCGATAAAGCATACAAAAGGGTTAAGGAGACAAACAGAGAAAGCAAAACATGGAAAGATGAAGACAAGGGTAAAAAATTTACCGATGAGTTTATCGATCTCGGAAACTTCCTCCAGGCGAAGGTTCAGAGCTTCAGTCAAATCCTGGATGGTAGATTTGTCTTTCTCCGCCTGCTCGGAAGCCTTGGAGTTAGCCACTCCAAGGGCCAGATTGCTGGCTTCCAGGTCTTGTTGAGCCTTCACAAGATTCTTGTGAAGCTCAATGTTCTCATTGCGGAGAATCTCGGCATTGCCGGAATCTTCCGCTGCTTGTTTAGCTTCAGCTAAAGCAGCTGAAAAGCAAGGGAAAATCCGAGTTGATCAATTTCCTCGGGAAAAAACTTAGACAAAGTTTTAAATCGGAAATTTCAAAACGAAAAAGCCTACCTTTCGTTTCCTTCAAAGCGAGCTGAGACGATTCCAGCTCCGCCTCTCTCTCCTCAAGAATAGAAAGAAGACTTCGAACTTCTTTATTCTTGATAGTGAGCTTCCTGAAAACTTCAAGGTTTATGGCCTCAGAGGTTTGCTGAAACACAGCAAGGAAAAGTATGGTTAATAAAAACATCAAAGCAAAAAAGCATGCATTTTGTTTAATGCTTGGGGGCTAGAGTTACATACCTGGCTCATGCGTTGCAAACCTGCTAAGTTTTCCCGGAATTCTTTCGCGTATTCCGCGAAGTGATTTTCGGCCGCGTTCAAGCCGTCATTTATAGCCTTAAAATCCTTGTCAAAGGTGGGGATTTCCTCGTCGAAAGTCCGAGAAGATTTCCCCACCTCTGGAGCCGCCCTTTCCCTCGTGTCCGACTCGGACACAACGGGCTGGCTGGGCTCTGGGGGCTTGGTGATGGTGGCGGCAGTAGGTTCTTCCGCCATTGTCTGCGGTGTGTCCGGGGCGACGGCGGGAGATGGTTGGCTGCCTCGGTTGGAAGAAGCTCTGAGCTTCTTCAACTTTCTCGGCTTCAAGGTGGAGGGGGGCAAGCTAAAAACCAAAAACCCGGAAAAGGTTAAAACACCGAAGATGGACGAAAAAGATCCCATAAAAGAAAAAACCCAGAAGAAAATAACCTGGACGTGGCGACGGGGATTCCGTCAAGGTCGATAATTTCATCCGAAGAAATTATCTTCTTGCGTTTGCGCCCACCAGTAGCGGCGGTACGCAGCGCATCCAGCTCAGCCTCGGAGGCTAACTCCGAGTCTGGAAGATCCACAAGCTGTTGGAAAAAACCAATCAGATTCGAAAGGTAGATTATCCAGGAAGTAAAGATTATACCCAAATAACGGGAAAATTACCTTAGGAGCGGGGTTGTCGGCCGTGTACATTGGCCGACTCTCCGTGTATTGATCGCGCGAAGCGACCAACTGATTGATGCGCCGCCTGAGCTCCTTTGCGGGCCAATCCTTGTCGGTTGTCCGCATTGGATCCTTGGCTCCTGTGTATTCACACAGGAGACAGCCTCCGTGGTTTGCTAATGGCTGAATCCGCCTATTCAGCCAGCAAAAGACCGTGTCCATTCCGGTCAAAGGAGGTTTGGAGGAAGTGAGTTTGGCGATGCGCCTCTTGATCCTTAGTAGATCTGGAGGCAGAACCTGGACGGCCTCTGTAACCCAGTTATCCTGGGGAACAGCGGCGGAGTTCACAAAAGGTGGAACCCCGACGGCTTTTTTAGGAAAAGGCACGTCGGGGTGATAAAAGAAGGAACCCGTCCAGAATTTGACGGATTCCGAGGTTTTTATTTTGGGGAACCAATCCTCTCGGAATCTCCGAAGAGTAAAGGAAATGGTTCCGCAATTTGGGAGTGCGCCCTCCGAAGAGTTACGCTTAACCCCAAAGCAGTACAACCAAAAATCTAACCTAGGCTCTATTCCTAGGTAACCCTCGAATAAGGCCTGAAAGCCGGCCATATACAGAATAGAATTGGGAGGGAGATTATGAGGTTGGATGTTGTAGTGAGCTAGAACTTGGAGGAAGAAAGAAGAAGGGGGAAGCCCCATACCTCGTAAAAGGTGGGAGGCGAGAAGCACCCTTTCGCCCTCTTGCGGCGCGGGTTCGGTCTCCTCTTCCGGGAGCCGCCATTTCTTCTTCAAAACCAGGCCTTCCTTCTCCAAGTTGGGAAGAAGAGCCGGGGGAATACTGCAGGCAATCCAGTTGCCTGCAGTTTCCTCTTCTTCATCTCCTCCGGCGGCGGCGGTGGTGGCGGCCTTCGCGGCGGCAAGCTGCTCGTCGAGGAGCTCTACCTTTTCCTCCGCCGTTTCGGGAGCGAACGGCGGGGTCGATGTGATGTTTGGTCCCGCAGCATCTGTGGTGGCGGAGACGTTTCCTCCGCCCGCTGCGGACACCGTAGCTTTTTCCAGCTCGCCGCCGGTGTGCTTGGGCGACCCAAGTTGGGGATTTAGATCGCTCAAGAGCTCGTCGACGGAAGCGCGAACTGGCGATGATTGTGGAAATGCCATCTCTCTCGGTGGTGTTGGTGCGCTCCGGCGTGGGAAGGGCTCGTCGGGGCAAGGAATCGTTTTCGCTCTCGAGCTCACGTTCGCACCAATGGTGAAGGCAGTGAGGGAGTGAAGAAGGTTGGTGAGGAGGACGAAGACGGCTATTTATAGCCTAAAAACCCTCTAGATACGCGCTAACGGCTCTTTTGACCGTTGGATGTTCGACGCGTGTCGCTCGCCGGAAAATCCGGGAAACGGAACGACAGAGGAATGATGGCTATCTCCTCGTTTCTCGTGAGAATCTGTCAGAGATACGTTGCAGGGTTTCCCGCGTGAAACCAAGCGGCGCTTACGTCAGTATGATTAAAGCGCTGATGTCACGTGTTCCTTTTCCGCGAAGGATCGCGAGAAGAAAAGCCGGATTTTCATAGTTCCGAGTTTTATGTTACCATCTCCTTCAAAAGGAAAGAAGAAAGAATCAAGACTGCTGAATCAAGTTTTCCTGGACAAAATGTATTTGACGAAAGGCGGAGTTTCAGAGTTTTGATCCTTCCTGTGGGCTACTGTCGGATATATACCGAATAGGGGTATAGAAGATGGTAGACAAAAGAGCTGGACTACCAGGGTGGCCTGCAAGGTAATGGGCTTAGGTCCATTGGGCGGCCCAGTAGTCCAACGCGTAGAAGCCGGATTCTAGAAGAACCCGGATCACGGCCCGCGTGATCTGGCTTGGAGGAGAAGACGGATTCCTTACTTTCCAAGTTACAAGTTAAACGTAGTCTTCTAGGTTTCTGGTTCTGTAAGCCCTAATCCGGCTATTATATAAAGCCGGACGGGAGATAGATTCAATAAGTTCAATAAGTTCTTTTAGTCCCAAGGTTCTAGGTCCAAGCTCAAGCCTTACGCAACTCGCCGGGAAGTTCATCCTCGACGAGTAGCTGGATCTATTCCCTTACATTGTAACCTTATTATACGGGCTTTAGTCCCACATAGTGAGAAGTGCAGGAGTAGGTACGCCGTACTGTCGCGACGTACCGAACCTGGGTAAATCCCGTGTTCTGTGTTACTACGCTATCCCGTTACCCCACGTCTCTACCGTAGTCTCATGGCACCCCAGTCTATGAAAACTACTACGATGTCTCGACACTGTCCGTACGAAAAATTGAGGAAAATAATTATATGAGACCTGGTCTACAAATCCAGCCCCGTGGACCAACTCCAGCAATTGACACGTGAGCAGAAGCGAGAAAAAACGAAATTTAAATGCCTATATTTAGGTCTAAACTACCATGCATGCCACGTGTCAATTGCTGGAGTTAGTCCACGTGGCTAGATTTGTAGACCAGGTCTCATATAATTATTTTCCAAAATTGAAAACCTTTTGTTTGTTTGCTGAGATGAAAATTTGAAAAGATGGTTCGAACTTGGAACGTGCTCCGCGCAGTTCTGTAGCGGAAGACACAGCTGGTGTCCACAGCCCATGTCAGAAGGGCCCCGCACGTGGCGTCCGATGCTTCGCCCGGCCGAGTTGACTGACCCCAGCCCGCTCCACAGCGTCCAAGGCGAGATCGCATCGGACCCTCCATTATTCCCCTTCCTCTTTCCCTTCGAAATTTTTCAAAATCTCCCCCCTCCACCCCTCTCATCCCCAACGTCTCTTCTCCACTCCTCTCTCTCGGCTGCGCAACCATGAGGTCCCTCTTCTCCAAGCACGCGCGCCACCCCACCACGCCGCCTCCCCCCGTCTCCGGCGGCGAGATTCCGCCGCGCCGTCGCTTCCCCAAGGAGAACGTAGACCCTTCCTCCCCGGCGCACCATCCCCACGCCGCGGACCACGCGTCCCCCTACCGCTCCCCTTCCTCCGCGGCCAAGCCGCTCGCCACACGCAACCGTAGCCTTCCCCCGAGGCCCCCGTCGTCGAATCCCCTCAAGAGGAAGCTCGACGTATCCCCCGCGAGGGCTGCCGTGCTCCCGGCGCCGGAAGCCGCTCCCGCGTCCGACTCCGGGGTCCAGGTAGGGTCTAGGGTTTTCGAGCTGTTCGGATTTAGTGGCGCGCTAGATCTGGCTAACACGTTTGCGTGTGATTTGGTTGCAGGTGGTGGTGAGGATACGGCCGCCGTGCCCGGTGGAAGGGGAGGAGCCCGGAGAGGATGGGCGGGGCCCCGAGGCGTGCGTGCGCAAGATGGCGACCAACTCGGTCGCGATCCAGGGACAGGACTTCACGTTCGACGCCGTCGCGGATGCGGCCTCCACGCAGGTCAGTTTGAGGCTTCAGTTTGGGGCTTATTGGCGTTACCTTCTGCGTGATGAAGGTTTCCGTGAGCTCGTATGGATTAGGGGTTAGCTAAATGTTGGTGTTATTCAGTGGATTTGAGACAGCTGATACTCACACCACAGTGACGTGATTCGGCCAGTCATTCTCGTTGGTGGATAGAAGCCAGAAAATTTATTTGTTTGCTGGTTTTAGAAATGTCTGTAGGGTGATTTGGCTAGCGCGTTTATGGTCAGGGCTTTGTGTCGTTCTAGTGGAAATCACTATGCTCAGTTGTTACGGCGCGTATTTAAGTTTGTTAATTTAGTTTCTGTATTTTTTTCTTGGGATATCATATTGCTATGTTCTTCCATTTTTTACTAAGTTTCTGAACTACAATGTTTTACTAAATTTGATTTAGCTGTTGTTAGTTTTCTTGTGTTGTTTGCTAGTTAATGGTTTGATAGCAGAGTAGTTCTTTAGCGTGGTCAAGATTTATGTCTGCACATTTAATTCTTTTGGAATCTGTAGGAAGAGCTATTCAAGCTTGTTGGGCTACCGCTCGTTGAGAATTGCTTGTCGGGGTTCAACAGTTCGATATTTGCATATGGCCAGGTGACTTTACCTAAACTTGACATTTATATCGTCTTATAACTAACTGTTGGGAACATATTGATTAACCTATTGTTTTCATCTGATCATCTTGGGAAGACTGGGAGTGGAAAGACATACACAATGTGGGGCCCTCTCTCTGCACTTTCAGAAGAATCGATGGGCTGTGAGAGGGGACTGACACCCCGTGTTTTTGAGCAGTTGTTCTCCCGGATTAAAGAAGTAATTTGATGGATTCCTAAGCTGTCTTTCGTGTTCAGTGTTTTCCTGCTTGAAGCTGAAACTTGCTATTCCATCTGCAGGAACAAGGGAAACACACAGACAAAGAGCTAACATACAATTGCACCTGCTCTTTTCTCGAGGCAATTTCTATTCTTAGTACCTAGAACATACTGCAGTTGTTGTTTTTGTTGGTGATAGAAAATCTGATCCATCTTAATTATGGTGTACAGATCTACAATGAGCAGATAACTGATTTGCTAGATCCCATGCAAAAAAATCTTCAGGTGAAAATGCAAACTGCGAAATACAGTGGTAGCATTTTTTTTTACTGTTTTACTGATATGACCTATCTGTTGGCAGATTAGAGAGGATGTTAAAACTGCTTGTGTTTATGTTGAATCGTTGACAAAGGAGTTCGTTTTCACTATGAAGGATGTAACTCAGCTGTTAGTGAAGGTGTGTGTATCTCGATGTTGACATCTAAAAAATTACTGATACGTATTTGATTTCATATATCTGTGCTGATGAGTATTGACTGAAAGTGTTGTGTTTGGTATTTATTGCCCCCAGTTTCTCAAATATGATCCTGAACCTCTTTATTGCATTATCATTTGTCAGTACTCTGATCTTAACTGCATAATCAGCTTGTCTTTTCTTAACATCTTAGATTTATTTTCCCTAGCATTACATCTGTGATATACTGTGCTCTTTCAGTTATGTGGATTATGTACTCCGCACTGGAGGCAGGCCTACCATGGTCCCACCACTGGTTATGAGTGCCTAGCCATTGGGAGGAGTAGAACTTAGAACCGTGTCAGGTGTTGTTTCGTTGCTGCCTGTCTGTGGAATAGTAGAGTACTAGTTTCCCTGGTCCAAGCTCTTATATCTTTTTGCTTCTCCAAATGAATATATGTGCAAATGCTTCTTGCACGTTCTCTGTTTTTATGTGGACGAGTTCTGGTTGTTTTGGAAGACAGTAGCACTATCTTGTATGATTTTTTATTGCCAGTACTTCATTTACAGATGCTACATTCTCTTGTTTCTGCAAAATCTAATCACAAATAGTTGCACACTAATTTCATGATCATCATGATTGGACTTTTCAGCAACCCTCATATCTATATACATCATAATCTGTCTTAATTTGATTTCGTACTTCGTGCAGGGACTGGCAAACAGGAGAACAGGGTCAACAAGTGCGAATGCGGACAGTTCACGCTCTCATTGTGTTTTTACATGTGTCATCAAATCTGAATCAAAGGTAGTTGTTGAAGTGGGGCTTATATTACACTATAATCTATTCTACTAAAGTAAATGGTCCCAAGTTTTGATGGTCTCATTGTGTTTTTGAATGTGTCATAAAATCGGAATCAAAAGCATTTGTTGAATTTGGGCTTATTACTTTGTGGTTTCATTAATCATACTATGTGGGGCGCAATTATTTTACCTGCAATATATGTTCCCGTCCATTCGATGGTGATACTCTATCCTTTCTCGTCTTGCTTCTATAAGTGATTATTGTTACGATTCTGCATTTACTTCTTCGGTTATGCCCTGGTAAATATGTAGCTTAATCCATTTCTGCAAATTTATGTACCAAACAAAGGAGCTTGTGTGGTCTATGATAGCTTCAAGGCACATTCAGAATAGTTGCACTTTGTTCTGAATGCTGCAGGAAACAAGCTATTCTGCTGAAGCTCCGATTCTGTTCTGTTCTTCTCCCAAACTGTAACCGGAGGTCCCAATTCTGGTAGAAATATGGATGTTTACTCAAAAGGAACACCAAGTCAGAGTATTATTTTTTGCCTATATAAATAGGATAAATCTGTTCCTGCAGACCCTTCATCTGTTCACATTAATATATCGTTAATGGTGCATTTGATGGATTGGTCCTTATGGGACCATATAATGATTTTGGTGGTATGACTCCAATTTCGTACTAGCCTTAGAATGAGGTGTCGATGGACAAACCAATTCCATTCCACAAAGAGAAAATATGCTGATCATAACTATACTTGCACAAATTCCCAATAATTGTTTTTTTTATTATTGCTAGTTTCAGCTAAGATATATCTCTTAGTTCATTAATGGTTTGTTATTGTTCTATAGAATCGTGAAGATGGCTCAAACAGCATCAGAATAAGCAGGATAAATTTAGTGGATCTTGCTGGATCTGAGCGGCAAAAGCTAACTCATGCAGTCGGGGATCGCCTGAAAGAAGCAGGGAATATAAATCGGTCACTCTCAGCACTAGGGTATGGTTCTGTTTATGCTAATAGCTAAGTTAAAGAATTAAGTCGGATCTTTGCTAATTGCTATTTTTCTCCAGACATGTTTTGTATTGTTTATTTGTGAGACCTTTTTTTGTTAGGCATGGTGTATTTGTTTAAAGCATATATATTTGCTGCTTGATCTCTGTACATGTTGTTTGTTGTAAAATGAAAAACCACCTTGTACATGCATGTTCTAATTGGTGCTGATTGATAAACTTTTCATCACCGCAGAAATTTGATTAACATACTAGCAGAAATCTCACAATCTGGAAAACAGAGGCACATTCCATATCGTGACTCAAAGCTGACATTTTTATTACAAGAATCACTGGGTGGTAATGCAATGCTTGCGATGATTTGCGCTGTTTCGCCGTCAGAAAGGTATTATCCAAGTTGAACCAGAAGTCATTTTTTTTCTTCTCTTCTTGTGATGTCGTTTCATTGATATATTTTGTGTTACTATACAGATGTAAGAGTGAAACATTAAGCACTCTTAGGTTTGCTCAACGTGCTAAAGCAATAAAAAACAATGCGGTTGTCAACGAACAGAAAGAGGACGATGTCAATGCACTTCATGAGCAGATTAGACATTTGAAGGTGCTAACTGCTGAGTGTTCAAGTGTACATATGGGCTACAAAATTCTCAATATTATTTTGCTCTTTGGCTCGAGTTTCACCAGTAACGTTTCATTGCAGGATGAACTCCATCGCATGAAGTCTAATGGAGGCCCGGAAGGAAGCAACAGCAGCTTTTCAACTGGATGGAATGCTAGGCGCAGTTTGCATCTGCTAAAAATGAGCTTGAATCGCCCCACGACATTCCAGGCTATCAAAGAAGATAGCGACGAAGAAATGGAGATAGATGAGAATGATGTTGAAAAGCCCAGTAATCATGATAATATGGTAATATGCCCTGCTGGAGATAATAATTCCAAAATGTTCCAGGCTTCAGGGGTGGCAAATGCTGGTTCTTCACATATTGATGCTTTTGATGGAGATACCAATTCGATACCTACAAAAAGGTCATGTGCTGATTTTAACAAACTTGGAGATGACAGATACAAGTTAAACCTCGCTGCCAGTATACAGAGAGGGCTTCAAGTCATTGAGAGTCACCAAAATAATGGTGCATGGAGAAGAGCCTCAGTTGGGTTAAATGCTCGAATTAGGGATGTTCTTCCTTGCAAAGTCGATGTAGCAACTCAGACTGATCCTGAAGAATCTCAAGCAAGAGATACCACTCTGGCTCTAGTTCCTACTTGTCTAGTTGAAATTTCTGCAAATGAGAGTAAGGATCCTGATGCTTGCAGAGATCTGCAATTAGTACCAGCTGACGGAGCAGTACCTGGTGATGAGCTAAAGCAGCAGCAAATTCTCAAAGTAAGTTCACACAAACAAAATTCTTGTGCGTGCACTAGTTGGTTAGAATAACCACAGCAGTCATTTTGAACTTTTTTCGTAGGCTGTTGAGAAGGTCCTGGCTGGATCGATAAGGCGAGAGATGGCACGCGATGAACAGTGTGCAAAGCAGGCCACAGAAATTCAACAACTAAATCGTTTGGTTAGTGTTTCTCTCTCTCTTCAGGAGCAATAAACTAATTTCTGCACCCCCCTAACATTTCTGATATTCCAGGTGCAACAATACAAGCATGAACGTGAATGCAATGCTGTGATTGCACAAACAATGGAAGGAAAGATTGCCAGGCTTGAAAGTTTGATGGATGGAACTTTACCAACTGATGAGTTTATACATGAGGAGTACCTCTCTCTTATGAATGAGCATAAGGTTGTCTGAAGTTGCCATTTCTTCTCCTATATTAACAACCATTATTTTTATTTTTAGGTCATCATTCTTATTTCTTGTGAGCTAATTTTCTTGAACTTACAAGTGCAGATCCTCCAAAAGAAATATGACAACCATCCTGAAGTCCTACGTGTCGAAATTGAGCTGAAGGTACTTCAGCAGGAATTGGACTTGTGCCGGAATTACATGGACGAGAAAGAAGTTTTACAGGAGGAGATACAACATCTGAAAAGTCAGTTGCATTATATGCTTTCGTCGTCTGCATCAATTCGCAGGCTCTGGCCTCCACTGCAATTGTGTCAGAGCATTAATCCTTCACATGAAACAAAAGATGGTGATACTAACATAGCAGACACTGCTGATTGTGCTGAAGCTGAGAGTAAATGGATTACTCTCACAGAAGAACTCAGGGTTGACCTTGAAGCTAATAAATCTCTTGTTAGAAAGTTGCGGTCGGAATTGGATTCGGAGAAACAATGTTCAGAGGAACTGAAGGAGGCATTACAAACAGCAATGCAGGGACATGCTAGAATCTTGGAACAGTATGCTGAACTTGAAGAGAGGCATATTGGTTTGCTTGCAATGCACAGGAAGATCCGTGATGGTGTCGAAGACGTAAAGACAAGGGCTGCAAAAGCTGGTGTCAAAGGAGCCGAGTTACGGTTCATCAACTCCCTTGGTGCTGAAATCTCCATTCTTAGAGCAGAAAATAAAGGTCTTCAGGACCAGCTAAGGGATACTGCTGAAGCTGTCCAAGCAGCTGGTGAATTGCTAGTACGATTGAAGGAGGCTGACGAAGCGACAACACTGGCCCAGGTACGAATTTCGCACATTACGCAGATATAAGACACCATTTCTGTCATCTGAGGGAGATCTAATAGCATTTAGGTACACATGAGGGCATAGTGCATGGAAAATGTGCTAAACCTAGATATAGCTGATAATTTATAACATAGGTTATGTAGATGAGAAACTGTGGGATGAAAATGCTAGCACAACGGTCTAGTGCGCTGATTGATACATTGTCCTTGAGTTAGGCAGTTAGCTAGTGTGCAGTATGCCTGTATTAGTTCACCGTTATTACATCTTCCAGTTGTCGTAAAATAATCTGCCTTATACTTGCAGAACCGAGCCTTGTTGGCAGAGCAGGAGACAGAGAAAGCCTATCAGGAGATCGACAACCTGAAAAAGAACTATGACCAGGAAATCGTGTCGCTAAACCAACGCCTAACAGAGTACTCTCAGCACAAGGATGCTACATCACCGCCTGCTGCATCCATCAATCTCGAGTCTGCTGCCAGGTATGACACGGTTGGTGGTAGTCCCAGTGACCAGCAATGGCAAGGGGAGTTGGACGCCTTCCACCAGGGCGGATCACTGGAGGTCACGAAGAGCACCGATCTCAACTCGTGGTTCTCCGGGTACGACAGATGCAACATCTGATTGATTATGGCTCTGTATGTTCAGTTCTCTGTTTGTACGTCAGCGGAAGGAAAGGGGTAGTGGCAGTATGTTGTACACCTTGTAAGCATAAAAAATGGCGATGCTAGTGGCGACGCTTTTCTCTTCACCATCTCTGTGAGGCGCGTCGTTACATATTCTTCAGATCCTCAGGAAGCTGTGCTATTCTCCTATGTATATTTGGATGGCACCAACTTGTTATCTAGGACTAGGGGCGATGCTCATGTTACCTGTCGCTGTAATTTTATCTTAGAAGAACATGTATGCATCTATACTCGTTGCCATTAATTGTCAGTCAGAACATGATGCAGCTATACTGTCATGGATTAGGGTGAATTAGCCGCGGAGCCTGAAACAGTGTAACGAAAATGACCAAATAGGGTGCTGGTGTGTTATAGATGCCCCACATTCTTTCAATCTTAGCTGTATGTGTTTAATTGTTGGGTTGCCTATGTCTCAGTCGACTGAGATTTTCTTAAGTCTCAATTAATTCAGAAAAGTGCAACTTGCAGTTTTCTCAAAAGTGACTAAGACTTAAGAAAATCTCAGTCGACCGAGATTTAGCAAAACTGTTTAGTTTATCAAGACGTGAAGAACCAATAGCGGTGTTGTCAAAAAACTATTTCATGGCTAACAGAAAACCAGATACAAAGAAAGCTGAAGGCCGGAAGAAACCTATGGAGGGTAGACTGATGGTCAATGTGGACGTTGCTTATGATATTGATTTAGGTAGAGGTGCGACAGGAGTTATCATCCGCGACCACACGGGTCAATACATCGCAGCTTCGCAAAAATATTTACCTCATGTTGTTGATGCTCCGATGGCTGAAGTGTACGCGTTCAGAGAAGGGTTGATATTAGCTCAACATATTGGTAGCAATTGTTTTACCATCCAAACGGATTGTGTGCAGGTGGTTGACACTATAAATAGTGGAGGGTTCTCGGCAACTTCTGCGGCGGCAATCTATGATGACTGCTATATTTTGTGGAAAGGTTTTGATAATGTGTCTCTAGAATACTGTAATAGGGATGCCAACCAAGTAGCTCATGAGCTTGCTAGAGATGCCTATTATTCTGGTAACTCTTGTATTTGGGTCGATGACCCCCCTAGGTTTATTCTCGGCAAGCTCGCGAATGATGTAACTATCTTGTGATTTGGTGGCGGCAGGTTTCTGACGCACTCTTTTGTACCTACGGGGGCTGAAAGGTTTTTAATGAGGCGGCCTGTTTGCTTAATATAGTGGTTTAAAATTCACAAAAAAAAAAGACGTGAAGAACCAAATTGGGTTAGCTCCAATCGTTTTATTTACCGGAACCTTTTTTCTTCTGCGAGCTGAGATATTCACTAAAGGGGCCTTTATTTTCTAGGAGCCTATTTTCATGACAATGTGGTCATAACTTGTACTGTGATTTAGATTGGAGTGGTCTTTGCTTTTGTTGTTCGGTTGTTGCGTCTAGTGAAAATTTTGTTTTCACCCGATCTTACATATCACCACAGATACTCTTCCACTATAATACATTAGCATAGCGTAGAG
This sequence comes from Alopecurus myosuroides, assembly GCA_028641055.1. NCBI lineage: Eukaryota > Viridiplantae > Streptophyta > Magnoliopsida > Poales > Poaceae > Alopecurus > Alopecurus myosuroides. Next base: position 263,817,143 of record CM054059.1, on the reverse strand, counting down.
TTTTTAATCTAGACAAAAATAAGATGCTTTGTGAGGGATTTTTAGCATTATCTTTTCCAAAACCAGAGTAGTAAACAGACTGTGAGGGATTTTTCGAAATCCGGGATAACCCTCTCTAATCCAGTGGAATACCCTACAAATACATTAGAAAAACAAGGCCTAAGAGTCATTATAGAAATTAATCGACAAATAAAGGATATAATTTCTTAACCAAATCTGGATTTAAAACTCGGCAGCTTTTGAACATTCGGTAGCTCGTTTTTGGAGGTGAAGAATAAAAATTTCAGTTGAAAGGAGAGGATGCCTCAACGGTGCGGTCGGAACAGACTTTGGACGGGCTGTCAATACTATACTACAATAATTTGAAGACATCTCCTAAGAAATGAGTATTTTTTCCGAAAAGAGAGAGAGCTAAAACCCTCGCACCTACATCATACACACAACAACTTTATTACTCCCTCTGTCCACTTTTATAAGACGGTAAGAAGTGTGTCTTATCAAAGTGGACATAGGGAGTAATATGGATGCAAGGCAACCATGTCAAAGTCTGTCAAGAGAGTACATAACATAGACGCAACATGAGTAACTTTGGGCTTCAAAGTCTGGCCTGGACTTTTGGACCACATGTCAACCATTCAAAGACAATCCAATGGATAAGAATATATGTAGGAAAAATTCTTCCACACTTGATATGATGTTTAATATAAAACCATGTCAGAATAGGATAAAACTTTCCCAAAATGTATACTGCATTACATGCGGTTTACTGGATTTTTTCAGTTTTTTCTACGCACTTAAAATTTTGAGTTCAAAATTTGGTCCCAAAACTTAAAATGAGATTTATTCCTCAAAACAGGCTTTACGCCCCGCTTTATAAATAAAGCCACCCACAGTCATACAACAAGTTTCCGAACACACACAAACACGAGAGTAATCCAGAGTCTGCTGGGGCAACAGCTCAATACAGCCCAACCAATAACAGAAAGAAAACGATACAACTCAGAGCAACGCTCAGCGGCTGGAAGCAGAAGATAGGCGGCGCGCCGCCGTCACGAGGTCCTGAATCATGCTGCGGAGCCGCTCCAAGTCCCGCTGTCTACAGAGAGGGTGCCACTGCTGCAAGAAAGCCAAGAATTTAAACACAGAGTCAGAGGCCCGTCTCAGAAAGACGTGCTCGATAACCATCTTATTACGAATAGTCCATAAGGTCCAGGTCATCGCGGAAAAAAGTAACCAGAAGAGGCGTCTCCTTCTCCCGCTACGGTTTGCCTGCGCTTCTAGGAACTCACTAAGGTCAAGGGCCCGCCACTCGGGTCCCTGCGCCTCAGCAATGAAGCTCCAAAGGAAGCGAGCTGCGGGGCAAGAGAACAAAATGTGGGTCCCCGTCTCTGGGACTGCACATAGGGGGCAGGTCCCATCGCCTGGACCAAACCGCTTGGCGGCCTCCACCCCCCGAAGGGAGACGATCACACAGTAACTGCCACGTAAAGATCTTAATCTTCAATGGCATAGGCGCCTTCCAAAGATGGATCTCCCAAGGAGTCGTGGGCCCTCTAAAGAGGGCCCGGTACGCCGAACCCACCGAGAATTGTGCGGAGGGTGTTAGGGACCACGAAGCCGAATTCGGTGTGGCTCCTAAGGCCTGGGGAAGAGAAGCCAAGAGCAACTCCCACTTAGCGGCCTCCACCGGGCCAAACGTGCGACGGAATCCAATATTCCACTGCCCATTCTGGGCCGCCCCCGCCACCAACATTCCCGGGTCTGAGCATATCGCAAACAATTCCGGGAACTCGTGGCGGAGGGGGCGTGCACCTAGCCATGGATCCATCGAAAACATGATCCCTCTTCCGTCCCCTACGGAGAAGGAGATCCCATGGCGGATCTCATGTTTGATTGCCTGGATAGATCGCCAGAACTGCGATCCGTCCTTCCGCTCACACGCCAGTAGCGGGCATCCCCTAAGATATTTCGCCTTCAGAAGTTGCAGCCAAAGGCCACCGTCGTCCCGTAGGATCCTCCATACCCATTTCAGCATGAGCGCTTTATTCATGTGGCGGGAGGCCAATATCCCTATGCCCCCAAGCTCCTTGGGGGCGCAGATATCTGCCCATTTCACCATATGATACTTTTGGTGTCCCTTCGCATCCTGCCAGAAGAAGCGAGATAATTCCTTATCGAAGCTGGCATGGACGCCCTCCGGAAGCGAGTATAACCCCATCATATACATGGGGAGGCTAGACAGGCAGGAGTCGATAAGGAGAGTATTACTCCCTTTGGAGGTGAACCACCCTTGCCATGGTTCAGATCTAGATCTGACCCGCCCCACTAGCGGGTCTAGATCCCTGATAAGGATCCTAGAGTCACGGATAGGCATTCCCAGGTAAGATACTAGGAAATGTGCCAGCCTACAATTAAGGCTGTCGGCAATCCGTTGTTGGTCTTCCACGGAGTAGCCAAGAATCACAACTTCACTTTTGTCAAAGTTGATCTTGAGGCCGGACATGGATTCAAAACATAGTAGTAGGAACTTGAGATTGATAATGTCAAGTTCCGACCCTTCAACCATGATCATGGTATCATCCGCATACTGGAGATGAGTAACACCTCCTCCAGGTATCAAATGTCCAACCACCCCGGAGATGTGGCCAGAGGTCTTAGCACGCTCCAAGACCTCTGCAAGGACATCCACTGCCGCGTTGAACAGTAGGGGTGAAATCGGGTCACCCTGTCTAACACCACATGTGGGTTTAAAGTAGGGGCCGACTGCCCCGTTAATATTAATGGTGGTGTTCTCGCTCATTACCAATTGCATAATCCAGCAGATCATCCGGTTATCCCTCCCCTTCTCTCCATAACTAGGCGAAGGAAGGGCCATTCTAATCGGTCATACGCCTTTTGGAAATCCAGCTTAAGAAATACGCCCTTCTGCCGGCGTGACTTCACCTCATGAACTATTTCATGGAGGGCCAGGATCCCATTATGGATGTACCGGCCTTTTAGGAAGGAAAACTGTTACGGATGTGTGAGGCGTTCCAGAATCGGAGCGAGACGGCTGGCGCACACTTTGGAGAAGATCCGATGGATAACGTTCAGGACAGTAATCGGTCTAAACTGGCGGATGTCCGAGGCCCCCACTATCTTGGGGATCAGGGTAAGCACACCAAAATTCAGGCGGGACATCACCAGAGTTCCAATGTAGAATTCCTGGAACATTGGCATGATGACCGCCTTGATCGTCTCCCAGAATTTCTGGAAAAAGGTCACTAGGAGACCATCCGACCCTAGGCCGAGTTCGCCTTCATATCCCTGACCGCGCGAGCCACCTCGTCCTCCAGAAAAGGGAGGGTGAGGTCCGCGTTCTCCGCCTCCGAGACCTGCTCCCTAGCCGACCACAGATCCTGAACTAGCGAGATCCCCGAGCGGGGACCCGCGGTAAACAATTCCTTATAAAAGGAGTAAATATGGGTGGAGATCTCTCTCAGTTCCTCCAAGAGACGATCGCCCTCCCAGAGACAAGGAATAGAGTATTTCCGACGGCGACCATTAGAGATCGCGTGGAAGTATGCTGTATTCGCTTCGCCTCTAAGGATCCAGTTCTGGCGACTCTGCTGTCGCCAGAAGATCTCTTCGCCCTTGTAAATCTCCATAAGGGAGTCTTCAAGGGCATAGCGCTGAAGCCACTCTTCCGCGGTAAGCCCTGCCAAGTCAGAGGAGCGATCGAGAGATTGGATCTCCTCCAGGATGAAGGCTTTCCTCTTTTTTACCTCTGCTCCAAGGTTAGCACCCCAACCTTGCATGAATTTGCAGGGACCTCTGGGCGCAGTGATGCCAGGAATCCACCGCATTAAACATGCGAGGTGGGTGCGCCGCCGCCTCCGTCCATCTTGCCTGAACCGCTTCCACAAAGCCTGGTTTCTCAAGCCAAAAGTGTTCAAATTGGAAGCGGTTCGATTTCGGCGGACTAGATCCGCCAGATGATAACAGTAGAGTGGTGTGATCCGACCCAATCCTAGTGAGTGCACGTAGGGAACATATAGGAAAGGCCATCTCCCAGTGTACCGATACAAGAATCCGATCCAGCACACTCCAGATCGGGTCCGCCCGGTTGTTAGTCCATGTGTACCTAGCCCCTACCCGCCTAATCTCCTTAAGGGCAAGGTCGGCGATGCAGTCGTTGAACAACTCGATCCGTCGATGGTCCACATTGGCCGAACTTTTGTCGTCCGGGGATCTTACGAGATTAAAGTCCCCAGCGATCACTATCGGAGTGGAACATCTATCTACCTTGCCGCGTAACTCGGCAAGGAAGGCTGGCGATCTGTTGTGGTCCGCGGGGCCATAGACAATAATCACCTCCCATTGGAGGGAGGTGCGCCTATGGGTAAGGAGCATACTCACGAAGAAGTCCCCGCGGTCCATGTCCTCAACCTCAAATGTATCCTCCTTGGCACCAATAAGGATCCCACCTGAATGGCCCGTAGCCGACAACCATTGCCAGGCAAACTTGAAAGGCCTAAGGCGTTGTAACTCGTGGATGGAGAAGTCTTGTCTAATCGTTTCCTGGATCCCCACAATATCGACTTCTTCCCGTCGCATATATTCGCTAAGCTGTTTTGACGAGCCTTCCCGCCCGAACCCCCGCATGTTCCAAATGAAGGATCGGATTGGGACATTCATTGGGAAACACTATCGGGGGGAGTCCCCTTATGGGGGATAGAGCGGGACCTACCAGAGGTCGAGGGCCGAGACGGAGCCTTGGGGACCTTGGGAGGCCGCCCGTGAGGTCGCCCCGTCTGGGCAACCCGCTCGGTGACCTCCACCCCGCTAAGGACGCTCTGGGTGTTACTACTCGGTCCCGATGCCGTCTGCATCAGGGCATCCGAGGTGGGGGCCGCCGTCCGCACCAGCTCTGCCTGAGCTCGTGCAGCCGCCAAGGCCCCCTCGTAGACCTCCTTTGCCTTAATCGCGGCAATCTGCTCCAGACGGGGGCCCCGTTCACCCCGGAATACCACGCCACAATCAGCGGCAACCTGGGCCAATTGGTCCAACGGGACCGCATCGAGGACAGAAAATCTAGAACCTGAGGAAGGGGAGCAAGGAGGGGATCGTGGCGTACCTGGGATATCACAGCGTGCCGCTACCAGCTGGATCGCTTGAGTCTCGACAGTAGGGACGGGCCTGTCCAGGCCCCCCAAGCACGGGCCAGGAGAGCACTGCAGCGGGACGGCTGGGGAGTCGGCTCGGGGCAGTGTAGAGCCGGCTCCTGCGAGGAAGCCACAGGAGTGTCGGGGACGACTGTGACCTGCTTGCACGAGCCCGACGCCGGAGTCACCGGGACAGGGGGAGGGGAGCTCACTGGGGAAGTGGGGGACGAGCCTGGTGAGAGTGTGTAGCACAGAGCCCCGCCGGATCGTGACGAGGATGGCGGTGCAACCTCCGACCCCACACTGGCGCAGTCCTCCTCCAGGCCCCCCTCTTCCAGGCCAAGGGAGGCGACGCCGAGGCCCGGGAGACCGAAGTTGGATCCATACTGAGAGAACAGGACCTTGGGGGGGCATCCACCCCCTCCCGTGTCATAGTGGGACCAGAGAGCACTTTCGTCCCCTGCGGTGGCGCGGCAGAGTGTGCCACCGGTGCCACGGGAGGGGGGCAGCCGTCGAGGTCAGGCGCCTGGGCTCCCGCTCTCCAGTCTCATCATCGTCATCGTCCGAGGAATCCGCCTCCGACGAGTCACCATCCTGCTCGGAGTGATCCCCATCTGGGCGGCTAGGGGGCGGGGAGGGAGGGTGGTCATCATCCATCTCCATCCTCACAGTCGCCCCCTCGTTCCCTCCGCGGCCACCAAAGTAGACAGGAGGTAGGAGACCGGGGAGGAGGCTCGGGTCCGGGCACAGGACGCGCATACGCACGGGGCCCGATCCACCCAGTGATGCCTCATCAATCCCGTCCATCCTGCCCAACGCCTGTGAGAGCAGCTCGAGAACTGCAGGAGTCCTCGCCGCGTCCGGGAGACCGAACAGGCGGACCCAAGTGGAGTGGAGCACGTTCGTCGCGGATGCAGCAGTCGAAGCCGTGATGGATACCTTGATCTTGTTGAGAGGGAGAGTAAACGTAGAGCCCATAGAGCACAGTCGTAGCATCTCAGTCGACGGGAACACCACGGCAAACTCAGTGGCAGACACCTCACGCACCTTCCACTTGTGCCCAGGCATAATCTGCGCCAGCTCGTCCCTCAATATCTCAACCGAGAGACCACCAGAGAGGGCTGGCAACTGATCAGGGAGTATGGAGATACGGGCGAGGTTCTCTGGAACCACCATCGGGACGCCACCGAGGTCAATGTAGTAGAAGATCGACTCCACCCCGTGCACAAGGAGCTCGAGCCGAGGCCGGCGTGGCGGGCCAGCTGGGACCGAACACATAGTCAGGCGGTGCCCGGGATCCCGCAGCGAAGGCAGCACTCCGGCTGGGTACACTCAGAACGGTAGTGGCAGAAAATCCCGCAGTTGAAGCACTGGATACGCGACGGGGAGCTCACCCCACTCTCCGTGTGAGTGTGGGTTGGACCCGACCCCGTCTGGATCGAGTCGCACGGAGCTCCCATCGGGGCAGGGGTAGACGATGTCGGTGGGAACCCCATCTGGTTCCCTCCAACGTCATCCGCCCCCGTACGTCGCGCCTTCTTCCTCTTCTTCTTCTTCTTCTTCTTCTAGGTGGGTTTCCTCCTCCTAGTGCCCGCCGCTGCAACACCGTCAGCGAGATTCAGAGCTCCACGCTCAACTGCGTGGCCCATCAGCTGCCGGTCAGTACCGCCTCGACCAAAACCAGATCGTGGCGCCTCCCGCGCGGAGGTTGGTGGCCGGCTGTGGCTAGGATATCAGCGGACGGGAGCATTGTGGCGAGGCGGGTGCTGCAACAGTGCCTCCTGGCGCAACCCCTCCGGCGAGGGGATCGAGGCGGCGACCGGCCGCTGCGGTTGTGCGCGTGCCATGGGGGCGAGCGGCGGGCAGCGACGGGGAGGAGAAGGTCTCGCCGGTGAGCGCGGCCGTCGCGCAGGAGGCCGGTAGGGGCGAGCCGCCGGCGACCGGGAACGGGGACGAACGGTGACGTAGTCGGGGGAAGGCGTGCGCGCACGGAGGCGGTGGTGGACGTCGGGGTCTTCCTCCTCTCGCGGTGACGCTTCATGACGACAGAGACGAAGGTCTCCGTCAAGGGTGGAGGCGGTGTCGAATATGCATCTCAACAAGTCCCTCGGGTGAACCCATAGGGTTTCTATTAGGAGAACGTGTAGGCGCTGGTGACAATCGTCGGCTAGACAGGGGGCACGATTTACCTAGGTTCGGGGCCCTCGTAGAGGTAAAACCCTTACTCCTGCCTCTGTCGATCTGTATTAACGAATAGATCGGTTACAATGGTGGTTGCTCAAGTCGAGAGTATGATCTCGATCTCGAGGCTTGGTGGTGCGGTATTGCTTGGTCCCTCTCCTGTGGTTCTCCAGGCCTTATATAGGTGGCCAGGTCTCAAACCGTACTCGGAGAGGACTCGAACCCTAACCTAGAGTCGATTACAAGTTTCCTAACTTGACCCGCAAGGCTTTGCGGGTGGGCTCCAATTGGGCCTTCTAGAGTAATCCATGGCGCCTCCTTTAGAGCTTGGGCCGTGGGCCTGAGACCGGGTAGGCTCATCCGACAGGCCTAGGATCCATCCCTTCGTCAGTAGCCCCCGAGCGTTTACTTGACTGAGAATCCGTCGAGTGGACGCTCAGAACTTATCTTGGTTTCTTTTCGATTGGTGGCTTCAATCGTTTGAAGAGGATGTATATCCTGTATGCGATGCATTTCTTGTACCCGAGAATCGAGAAAATAAAAATGCCTGTGTGTTTGGCTGTTTTCGCAGAAGGATGTGGCTCAGTTGCTTGGCTCTCCCGAAAGCTCAGGGCCAATTAATTGCATCTAGGGCAAAAACAGTTCTGGCCTACACAGATTCAAGACCTTCGACTTGAATCCGGTGAAGTGATCATTGCGACTGGGCCGTAGAGGTCTTACCGAGTCGAACTTAACCTAATAGGGTACCCGGCGCGTCCGCTAGGATTTTTCTTCGTGTTGTTGACACGGAATTTACCAGAGGACGCAGCTTGAGTGCGATTCCAGCCCCTCAAGAGAGATCTTCTGGGTCTTACCTTCGTATTCGAAAGAAATACAACATCCAGATGTGCCTAGTCGGCCGAACGATCGAGGAGATTGATGTGTGTACACTGTTTAATCGAGTGGTAGGTGCTACGCACTCGCAAGTTTTTATCCAGAGAGATTTCGAGTGAAAATTTCTCCCTTGATTTTGCGCACAAAGTTTTTTGTGCTTTGTAGTCTTCCTTCCATACGAAAGATTTTTCGTGTTTGGAAATCTTGTCGTGCCCATTTGAAAGGAAATTTCGTATCTGGGGCTTTTATGCGAGTGAATTTTCGCGTCACAGTTTGCTCATACGAAGTTATTTCGTGTTTGAAGCTTTATGCGAAGGAATTTTCGCGTCATGATTTGCCCATACGAAGTATTTTCGTGTTTGGGGCTTTTATCCGAAGAAATTCTGAGTTTGATGATGTCCACAATGGCGTCATGGCGCACTTTATCCTCCCGATGAGACGTGACGGAGCGAGAGCAGAGGCGCTGGCCCAACTTGTCAGCTTTTTGACCGGAAACGAGACGTCGTTTCCGGTTTTTACGCGAACTGCATGCAGTAATTGCGCACGATCTACTGTTGGGATCGTGGCACGAAACAGCCTCCGCCGCCCTTTCGTTTCAGCTTCACGTGTGGCAGCCGCGATGGGTGCCACGTTGCTCGATGAGCGGCTAGGATTGGGTGACTCCGTGTATATATGCGGTCCTTAGGCACACGGTGAAAATTTCCCGTCATTCGCTTCCATCCTTCGTCTTCCTCGCGCTCATCTCTTTTTCTGTGAGCTCGCACCAGCACCCATGGCGGGAGGCAAGAAACGCAGTGCAGCTGCTTCCTCCTCGAGGGCGACGGAGGATGTTCCCGCGCCACCTGCTCCGCGCTCAGGCGACTGGCGCTCCCCCAACACGACGAACAAAAGCATCAAGGAGATGCAGAGGGAGGGATTGCTGCCCCCAGAGACCGAGAAGCGGGTTCGCCTGGGTAAAAAAGAAGAGGTACCAAATCCCCGTGCGAACGAACGCGGGATCTTTGCGAATCATGTTTCGCGCGGGCTCTCCTTCCCCCTCCATCCTTTCCACGTGGCATTGTTGTATGTCTACCGCATACAGCTCCATGATCTGCCTCCAAATGCGGTGCAGCACATCTCGTGCTTCATCGTTTTTTGCGAGTGCTTCCTGGGCATCCGCCCACACTGGGGCCTTTGGAAGGCCCTCTTCAAGGTGCGGATCTTCCGCGAGAAATCGCGGGTAGAGACCGAGCTCGGAGAGCTGCTGCGCACCGGCGGCTTTGGAATCCAGGCGAAATCGGACAACTGCTACTTCGAGATGCACTTCATCGACTCCGCGCAAGGATGGAGAAATAAGTGGTTCTACGTCATCGACAACAGCATGGGTGGAGCTCATGAGTTCCACCCGTTCGATGTCCTGAAGCGGCGGAAGTCCTGGGCGCACAAGCTTTCAGTCGAAGAAAGCCGAATCGTCGCCCCGCTACTCGCCAAGGTGGTCGCCCTTCGTGACCAAACTGCATGAGTTGTGCTGAACGGCTTGCACCTGGCGAGCGTGTTCCTCAAGCGCCGGATTCAGCCTCTGCAGGAGAGGCCCTCCATGATGTGGGAGTACCAGGGTGTTGAAGACCCCAGCCGCGTGAGCCGGGAAGAACTTACGAATGTTGAATTCGAGAAGAAGATCGCGGCCATCACCAGGTTGAAAGTGGGCGAGACCTTCCCTGACTGCCTTGTCGCAGCTTTTGAGGCTTCGAGACCTCCTCCATCCGAAGTAAGTTCAAATCTTTCCTTGTCTTAACTTTTTCTCCGTGTCCGAGAGATTGCCGACTGAGTTTCTCCTTCTCGTTTTCTTCTTTCCCTTATGTAGAGTTTAAGGGTAGCAACCTGCTACCCGCCAATTTCTGGGGAAGATGCCTCGGACTTGTTGGCAAGCAACCTGGAAGTTCCTGTTGACACCAGCGTTGCCGATGCTGACTCGAGTTCCGAGCACGCCTCCTTAGATGAAGTGGAGGAATCGAGTAGCGATCTCCACCACCGCAAGCGGCGCAGGGCGGGAGACGATGAAGCCACTTCCAAGGATAACTCCTTGGGTGGGGGATCTGATAAAGAGCCCCTCATCGTGACCCCATTGAGCGTGCGTGCTCCTCTCACCCCCAAGCCAAAGATCCAGACTGCCTGGAACGCGGACATGTTGGACGACGATGATGACGAGTAGGTTTTTCTTTCCTTCTTTGTTCTAGTCGAAAGTTTTCTTTTCCCTCCTCCTGATGTTGTTGTTTCCTTCTTCAACAGGCTTCAGTCCATTAGCCCCGGCCTATTCGCCTCTTCTCTTCCTCCTGAGAAGAGGAAAGATGTTGCTGCTGCGGGTGAAACTCCGACTGCTGGGGCTGTCCAGAATTCACCGAGCCCAGCCCCCACACCCGCAACTACGGACTATAGGCTGCCAAGCTTCACGGTTGGAGCCTCGACTTTGAAAGAAGTGTCGGGTAGCTCGGCTGATCCTCTGTGCAGCGCCCAGGGCCAGGTAATCTTTTCCTTAATCCTTGCATCCTGTACTTCGCTCAATTAGTGATTTTTATCGGGTGCACGACAGTGCTCTCGATGGGAATAGCCCCCGAGGCTGTAGTTAATCGCTTGCGATTGGCTACAGGCTCAAGAACTTAAGTGATTTTCTTCTCTTCATTTTATCGGGTGCACGACAGTGCTCCCGATGGGAGTAGCCCCCGAGGCTATACTCGACTGTTTATAGTCGTGAATAGGCTCAATCTTCTCTTCCTTCTCTGACTTCTTCATCTTCATGTTTTGCAGTCTCTTCTCGAATCCCTCGTAGCCATTGGCCGCCGCGTTATTTCGGCTGAGGAAGATTGCGTGACCCTTCGGGCAGATCGCGATCGACTCATCTCGGAAGGCCAGCTTCTCCGAGGTAAGTTTATCTACTCCTTTAATCTTTCCGGTCATGTGAATTCCTTTGTGTTTTAAACTTATTGTTGTGCAGCTCAAGCCGAAGTGCTGAAGACCGAGAAGATGGATGCTGTCACTCGGGTGAACACCCTGGAGGCTGAGTTGGAAACTGCTCGAAAGGAACTTGAATCCTCTCGCAAGCAGTCGACTGACTTCGAGGGGAAGCTCGATGATGCCCAGGACGCCCTGAAAAAATTGGAGGAGGCTGGTGCCAAACAGGACGGTGATCTTGTTGATTTCCTTCGCCCTCTGGCCCAGAACTTCGCGAGTAAGTTGTACTTGGTCTCCGTTGTTTTTTACTAGCCTAGTGTGTCCTTGGGATTAACGTCGTCTCTTTGCAAGTGTCCTTGGCGTCGCGCTGGAGCTGCCCGGGGTTCCTCGAGTGGATGCGCTGACGGATTCTTGCGCTCAACTCCCGAAGCACGCAAGTGGGATCTGCTCCCTTATTGGCGATGCCGTTCAAGTGCTGACGCAACTCCACGAGCGCCTTCTGGTGGATGTTGCAGTTCCGCCTACGCTGGGTGGTCTCCTGAAGGTGTTCCTGGAGGACGATCTCCTTCAGGCCTATTCGGTTGCCCAATCCGAGTGCGGGGCGAAGACTGCCATCCAGTTCGCGTTGGTGCATGGAGTCGAAGGTCTGGACGAAGCGTACTCGAACCTTCCTGTCGATGCTTCTTCGGGCAGAAAGGTAGCGCTTCGTCCTTTCGGCGATCTAGCTGGAGTCCTTGCTCGAAAGCTAGCTGATTTGATCACTCGTTCTAGTCGTAAGGGGCAGTCTGCCGTGAGTGGCAGCACTTCCGCAGTTCCATAGGATAGATTTTATCTAGTTTGTTTCTCCGATGTAATGAACCTTGGGATGTATTCCCGTATTTATGCCTTTAATCGAAACGTCCTTTTGATATTTGAGATGTGATTTTTGTACTTGATTGTCCTAAGTTCCTCCCGATGGGAGTAGCCCCCGAGCACCTGTCGAATAAGCGGTTTATTTCTTGAGTGGGGTGTCTCAAATTCTTCCTTAACTCTTCTTATATTCTTCCAGGTAACAGGTGCTGTCGCAGGGTCTTCGAGTGGATCTACCGCACGAGCGGATCCCCTTGTTGCTGCTGTTGGTACCTTTGCCGGCCTCCGTGATCGTGTCGCGGATGGTGAGTGCAAGCTGACAGCTTTGCGTGGAGTGGCTGATGTAGCCAAGTCCAAACAGAAACTTCCGGTTGAACGTGAGCAGTTTGTGATGGAAGAATTGGCAGCTGTCGCCAAGGATATGCTTTGTAAGTGCTTTTAGCCCCCTAGCATTTTGTTCGACTGTATCTTTCTTCTTTCCTTGACTCTCTGTAGCTTTGTTTGTAGTTGTTCAGCCTGACGAACGGTGTGAAAAACATTGGGTGGAAAACCATATTCTTCACGAAGCCGGTAGTTCAAAACCCCATGCAAATAACTTTTGGTCCGACCGCAGTCGAGGCTTTGTGCTGGCTACTTTGAAGTATCGTGTGGGCAAGGCAAAGATACTCGTTGATCGCTGTCACGAGGCCCTGATAGCTTCAAATCGTGCTTTCTATCCACTCGAGAGAGGTCCAGAAGATTTGAGCCAGCTACTTAGAACTTTCGGTCGAGTGGGTGAGATTCGCGAGTGCGTCCGCCAACAGCTGATCTGCGGGGCCTTAGTAGCGCTCGCTTTTGTCCGATTATGGCATCCTGAGGTTAATTTCAAATCTGTGGCCAGACTCCCAAATGCTTCAGTCGATATGACCTCTCACTATACAGTCGTTCGTCCTGCAGCAGAAGAGATTATTCGACTGACTTCTAAAGAGGTTAATCGAGTGTTAGCTGAGGAAACTGCTCGTCTCCATATGTAATTATAGGATGTATGTATCCTGTTGTTTTTGTATAGTCGTTTTGAAACTTTATAAGGTGCCAACCTTGTTTGTACTCTTGTATTTGTAAATGATGCTAAGTTAGTCGTAGCCCCCGTGTGTTTGGGGGTGTATACTTGTTATTTAGCATGTAAAGATCAATGATTGGAGAAACTATGGTTGAGAAACCATGTATTTTATTAATATGACTGAGAAGCCATGTATTTCCTTCGAGCTACAGTATGGCTAATATAGCCTTATTTCCACGAGTAGAATAATCCTAAGGATAGAATTTGCGGAGGTGGGCAACATTCCACAGATTGGAGTAGATGCCACCGGTCTCGGGGTTCTTCAGCCGATAAGCGCCACCAGGGATAACTTCGTGTATTATGAAGGGTCCTTCCCACGGTGGCTCGAGCTTGTGTCCTTCCTTCTGCTTGAGTCGCATCACCAAGTCTCCTACCACGAAGGTTCTGTGGCGTATACGGCGGCTGTGGTAGTGGCGCAGCGACTGTTGATATACCGCGGATCTTGCGAGTGCAATGTCGCGTATCTCGTCGAGTGCATCCACGTCTTTCGCGAGTGCCCTGTTAGAGGTTTCTTCGCTGTAAGCGACGACTCGTGGGGCGTTGAACTTGACATCTTCGGTATGGACTGCTTCAGCTCCATATACCATGAAAAATGGCGTGTATTTTGTTGATCGGTTCGGGGTCGTCCGGAGGCTCCATAGTACGGAGGGTAACTCCTCTGCCCAGTGCCCTGCCGCTGCGTGCAGACGATCAAGTAGCCTTTTCTTTATTCCAGCCGAGACCAACCCGTTGGATCGCTCGACTTGACCGTTGGTTTGCGGGTGAGCCACAAAGGCGAAACTGAGGGTGATTCCCTTTTCCTCGCAGAACTGCTCTGTTTCCTTTGCTGTAAAATTGCTTCCATTGTCGGTGATGATGTTGTGTGGTATCCCAAATCTGCACACGATGGAGTCGAGGAATTTGACGGCGCATTGAGCGCTGGCCGAGGTGACTGGCATGGCTTCAATCCACTTTGTAAATTTGTCGACTGCAACTAGCAAGTGAGTGTAACCTCCGGGTGTTGATTTTTTCAATGGTCCTACCATGTCTAGCCCCCATTGTGCAAAGGGCCAGGCGATTGGGATCATGTGAAGCTCAGCGGCAGGGGCGTGCGGCTTGGGCGCAAATCTTTGACATGCGTTGCATTTGTCGACTATGTCCCTTGCATCCCTGGCTGCTGTGAGCCAGTAGAACCCTGCGCGAAAAGTTTTACCCACGATTGCCTTCCAGCTAGCATGGTGTCCGCAATCTCCTTGGTGTATATCTCGTAGTAGTTCCTTGCCGTCTTCGGGCGCTATGCATCTTTGTAATATTCCTGATATGCTCTGCTTGTATAGTTCTCCGTTGAGTACTCGAAAAGCTTTGCTGCGTCGCACTATCTGTCGAGCCTCGCGAATATCTGCTGGGAGCTGTTTTTTGGACAAGTAGTCGAGGTATTTCTGCGTCCAGACTGGTTCGACCAAAAAAACTTGTCTTGAGATGTTGTGAGTGAGCTCAATCATAGCAGTTTGCGGGCTGACCTCCGTCTCCAATGTCGTGGGTGCTTCTGCTGATTTTTTGACTTTGACTGAGCGCTTGATCATCCTTTCGAAGTATATTCCAGGCGGTATGGGTGTGTTTGTAGAACCCATGTTTGCCAATTTATCTGCTTCTTCGTTGCTGGATCGCGCAATGTGCTTTAGTTTGCACCCTTGGAAACTTCCTTCAAGTAGATTGTACATATCTCGATAAGCAACCATGTTTTCTGCAATGGCGTCACACTCTTTCATTGTCTGTTGTACTATGAGGTTTGAATCTCCATAGATCATTAGTCGGGTTGCTCCACAGGCAATCGCCATCTTCATGCTGTGGAGGAGGCCCTCGTACTCTGGAAAGTCCAATCACATGACGTATTCTACCTTGTCACCTCTGGGGGATATCAAGACTACCCCGGCTCCGGCTCCTTCGTTTCTCTTTGATCCGTCTAAATACATTATCTAGTTGCTTGTATACTCTGGAGGGCCTGGCGTCTGTAGTTCTGCCCACTCGCTTAGGAACTCCACGAGCACTTGTGATTTGATAGATTTGTGACCTGCGTATATGATGTCCCAGGCGCCGAGCTCGATACTCCACTTCGCAATTCTTCCGGATGCCATTGGGTTATTCATGATAGTACCCAGTGATGCGTCGTTTACCACCGTGACGGTGTGTTCCTGGAAGTAATATTTGAGCTTTCGGGCTGTGAGTACCACACCGTATGTGAGCTTCTGGTAATGGGGATATCGCTATTTGCAAGGCGAAAGCACCTCGCTGATATAATATATTGGCCTTTGGATGCCAAACGCCTTGCCGTCCTCCAGCCGCTCGACTACAATTGTTGTGCTGATGACTTGATTTGTTGCGGCCAGATACAGATACAATGGCTCCCGTTCCTGCGGTGTTGCCAGGACGCGCCTGCTCTGCAATGCTCGCTTGAGGTCTGCGAATGCTTTCTGTGCTTTGGGAGTCCACTCGAACTTATCCGTTTTCTTCAGTAACTTGTAGAAAGGTAATGTTTGCCCGCCTAGCCTCGCAATGAATCTACTTAGGGCGGCTAGTCGTCCTGTGAGCTGCTGCACACCACGGAGATTAGTTGGCTCCTTCATTGTCAGGATTACTTGGATTTTCTCCGGGTTAGCTTCAATCCCTCGAGCGGAGACCAGGTACCCGAGAAGTTGCCCTGCAGGGACGCCAAATACACACTTGGTCGGGTTGAGTTTGATTCGGTATGCGTTCAACGCGTCGAATGTTTCTCAGTTATCATCGAGAAGCGTATCTTCCACTCGAGTCTTGATGACGATGTCGTCAATGTACACTTGTACGTTCTTGCCAATGAGCTTGGCGAGGCATTTTTGCATGCAGCGCTGATATGTTGCGCCTGCGTTCTTTAGCCCGAAGGGCATTGTCGTGTAGGAGTAAACACTGTGGGGTGTTATAAACGTTGTCTTCTTCTCGTCCTCCTTTTTCATCCTGATCTGATTATAGCCTGAATAGGCGTCCAAGAAGGAGAGGTGTTGGCAACCTGCTGTAGAATTCACGATCTGGTCGATCCGTGGCAGGGGGAAGTTATCCTTGGGGCAGTGTTTATTCAACGACGTGTAGTCGATGCACACGCGAAGGATGTTAGTATTTTTCTTCGGGACCAGCACCGGGTTTGCTAACCAGGTGGAATTTTTTATCTCGCGAATGAATTTTGCTGCGAGTAATCTGTTTACTTCTTCTCCGAGCGCTTTTTGTTTGGGCTCTGAGAACCTTCGGGTGGTCTGCTTGATAGGCTTGGTGTCTTTGAAGACTTCGAGTGAATGCTCGGCAAACTCCCTGGGTATCCCTGGCATATCTGAAGGATGCCAGGCAAAAATTTCCCAGTACTCACGGAGGAGCTCGACGAGCGCGCCTTCCTATGCTGGCGAGAGGGTGGTAGACACCATCGCCGTCTTTGCAGAATCCGTCGGGTGCACTTGATGCTTACGGGTACCGCTATTTGTGTTGAACTCAAGCTCTGGAGCGTTCTTCTTGGTGAGAGGCATCACGGAGTGATCCGTGGTTTTTGCTATCTCCTCCAGTTCTTCCTGCATCCCGAAGGATTGGGCGATCTCGTTGAATGCGATGTCGCATTTATTAAACTTTTGGAAATCGCCGTTGATGGTGATTGTGCCATATTCTCCAGGCAACTTAAGCTTCAAGTATGCGTAGCGCGGTACTGCCATGAATCTGGCGAACGCCGTTCGACCGAGAATGGCGTGGTACTGTGAGGGCCAATCGACTACTTCTAAATCAAGAAATTCTCGCCTGTAATTACTTCGGTTGCCTAGCACCACCTCCAGTTTGATTGTTCCAAGCGGACGGATTGCTTTCCCTGGAACTATCCCGTGGAAGGATGTCTCTGATTCCGCGAGTCCATCCAAATTCTTGTTCATGCGACGGAGCGTGTCTGCGTATATGATGTTGATGCCGCTGCCTCCGTCCATGAACACGCGAGCCAGCTCGTAGTTGCCAATTTGCGCCTGTATGACTAGTGCGGCGTGTCCTGGTCGATAGACTCGTGGAGGGTGGTCTTCCTTGGAGAAAGTTATTGGTTGTTCCGCCATCTTCAGGTACTCCGTTCTCGTAGGTGGGGTTTGCACAACCATGCATAATTGTCGCGTGTTTGTTTTTTGAACCCTACGTGACGGACAGACCTTTTGTATCATGCCTAAGAGTCCCGCTGGGTTCGGGTATCCATTGGCTCCCTGGTTTGGCGCGGGTGGCGCTGGTAGCGCAGCTAGCACCGTGTTTTGTTTTCCTGCCGGGCGCATGGCTTGCGGCTGTTGAAATCCTTGAGCTCCTCCTCCAGGAAGCTGCGGGTAACCTTGATTAATTGCCGCTCTATTTTTCTTCGAGAAGGCTTCATGCATATCAATGAACTTTCGGCAATCCTTGAGAAGGTGTGTTGACTTAGTTTTGCCAGTGCGCTTATCTGTAAATAGATGTAGCGTACAGTAACCGCCGAGGTCCTCCTCGGGGGTTTTGTCTTATGGCTTTGGCTTCCACTCACGTTTTCCACGGTATCCGCTATCGCGATTTTTGTGAACTCCGCTGCCACAAATTCTTCTCGATCATCATGGTCGTAATTCTTTCTTCTTTTCTTTCAACTATGGCGATCGTCATCGCGTGCTGGGGATGAGTCTTTCTCATTGCGCACCGCGTCTTCGCCGTTTGCCCATCTTTCGGCTATGGCCATCAATTCTCACATGGTTTTGGGTGCGAGTCGCCCCAGTTCTTCCCTGAAAGAGGTTCTCCGTGCTCCTTTGGCGAATGCTTCAACCGCGAATTCTTCTGATATATTTCCCGCTGTATTCCTTAGTGTGGTCCATCGCTGAATATATTCGCGAGTAGACTCGCCACTTTTCTGCTTGCAAGCTCGTAGCTCCTCGATGGTCGCCGGTCTTTTGTATGTTGCCTGGAAATTTTTGCAGAAATCGAGGTTTAGATCATCCCAAGACCCGTAGCATGCCTTCCGTCTTCCTTCGAGCCAGCTGCGGGCAGCGCCGACTAGGTGTAAGTTGAGGTACTGCATAGCTGTGTTTTTGTTCCCACGTTGGCATTTTTCTACCGTGAGGTAATCTGACAACCAGGCCTGAGGCTCTTGCGAACCATCGTATTTCTGTACTTCCGTGGATAGCTTAAATCTCTTGGGTAGCGGCGCCTCGCGGATGCTGCGGGCAAAGCATAGGGCTCCGCAGACTTCGTCGTCGGAGGATGTAGACGGGGAGCACGCACGGTTTCTGGCCGCCCGACCTTTATCAACCTTGCGCTGGGCGATGTCCGATCGCGCGTTGTACCCGAGTTCATCGCGATTGACGTCTCCTCTCGGCTCCTCGTTGCGATGTCGCGAGTGGCTGCTGTCTGGATCTCTTCGCGGGCTGCGATCTCGATCCCTCGCGGGCTGCGATCCCGACCTCTTCGCGGGCTGCGGCTACGGCCTCGATCCCTCGGGCTGCTATTGCTTCCACTCGGGCTATCTCCACGTCGTCGAGCTTCTTTCCCTCGTGCCCGACGATCTAATTGGGAGAGGACACCTTAAAAACCCAACTATTACAAACTCTAATTTAATTAGAGAGGATCTAATTAGATAGTCCATTACAGGCTCTAACTGTACTAGATAGAGAGAGAGAGGGGCATGAGAGACAATTGATGTGATTTTCCTTAAGGGTTTGGGGTACTTTTATAGGTGGAGGAGGGGGATACCTTCCTTGGGAGGTAGGAGTCCCCCCCCCCCCAATCCACCAAGGAGGTGGCCGCACCCTCCTCCTAGAAGGATTCAGATTGGACTCCCTCGTGGAGTCCAATTCCTCTTCCTTTTTTCCTTTTGGGTTTTTCTTGTTCTCTCTTAACCAAACGTGAAAATCCCACATGTTATATCATCATCATCACCATCATGCATTTCCTCTAGAACATATGAATATCAAGAACACCGAGTGGGCCGACGCTTGTATCTCTCTTTTTACGTAGGAGTAGTTCTCATCTCAGAACATCGATGCAATATACTCCTTTAGAATTACCAAGTGGCTACCATTTTGTTCACCCAGTTTATGATGTGACGCTTTATAGTACCGAAGTAAAACCTCCATAATATAAAACCCCGATAAATCATGGTCAAATTATATGTTGTAATATAACCGTGCTGTGATATGTCGCTAAGGACAAAAGACATCGCAATGGAATCCCTTAGCATATCACCTACTAGGGTATACCTAGCCATATTGTTAACTTCCAACAATATGCTCTTTATTGAGACCGACATAAAAAATATCCATGACCAGGAAAACACAACCATCAAGCATCCAATAAATTAGTTGTAAAATACAAGACTATGGTCTGAAACTTTGTTCATATCACTACACGTGAGCATGAGTTTTCCTCGAAATCTCATATTTGCGAGGCACGCAAGTTATAGCATGATAAAATGCATCATAATTATGAAACAAACATACAAATATTATTGCCTTTTGGGCATACATCCAACACAAACCAAATGCACTGATACGTCCCAAACGAATATATAATTTTTGATGCTCCATGCTTGTTTCCTACATGTTTTCTCTATAGTTTTCAATGTTTTATAGCATTTGTTAGACTAATGTATTAGTGCTCAGTGCCAGTTTCTGTTCATTGTGTCTGTGTATTGCACAAAAGGGCCAAAATTGAAAGTTCTTGCGATGACCTGGAAAATTTCAAGGAATTTTTATTCATCGGAAGACTCCGGAATCCAGAAGGGCACCTGGAGATGGGCTCCAGGGCCACCACGTGACCTATAGGCATAGCCTACCCCCTACCCGCACCTAGGGGTCACCTCTTTGCCTCGAGCACCGCCTCGCGTCACCTCTTCACCTATAAAATCACTTTTGACCTAAAAACACTAGATACCGGAGGATTTTGCCATAAACACGTCCGAGCTCCGCCACCATCTAATACCCTAATTCGGGGGACATACGTCTCTGTTCTGGCACTCTGCCAGGACGGGAAAGTGCCCCCGAAGCCATCTTCATCAACGTTGCTGTCTCCCACGATGATGGGGGAGTATTCCCTTCGCGGGGCCGAGGGCTCACGCTAGTAACTATGTGGCTATCTCTCTCTCTCCCATGATGTGATCCTCATGTGATTGTGAGCTATGTTATTATAGTTTAATTCTATGATGTTTTCCCTTTGTTATGTAATTGAGATGTGTCTCAAGTGATTTTATCTAATATAATTTCCGGAGTCAACTTTATCCCACGGTGCCACGGTGGAAGTGCGGGTGCCGTGTGTGACTCTATGGATCATTGATTTGAGGGGTACTTATCATGAACTTGTTCTTATTTAGTTGGATTTAGTTATGGAATCATGAGGTTTCTTGATGCTTGTGTTTAGTATAATCTCTATAGTGCCAAGGTGACAGTGTGGGTATTATGGATGTATTAGAAAGAGACTATTTGTAGCGTTCTCACATTTAAATAATGCAAGAACTAATGTGTTATTGTGCTAGTCCCTGGATCAATTGCTATCACCACAGTACAAGATGAAATATCATGCAAATGCGTAAAATTCTATTACATCACATGATCTAGTCTTTACAACAACAAAAAATTACAACTTGCGTAGTCTCATAGTCTCAGAAGACTAGCATGAACTAAGATTACAACTTACATAGTCTTAGAAGGCTAGCAGGAAACATAGGTATTACAGCGGAAAACATAGTACTTCATTGAGCCTCATCTTCTTCATGTGCCACATGCAAAACATGTTGGTTGTAGACTCGAGATTCTAAACGAAATCATCACTCGCCATCAGAATAACCTGCACGTTGGAATATGCAGCCACAAGGGGGTCAATGCAATTTATTGTATTGGCAAGTAACACTATGGTGGATATAATTGACAAGACTAATACTACATGCTTATTTGGCTGAGTGGAGTTTTGGCTAAGTTTGCATTAAAAGCCAGTTTTCTCCTATCTCTTGTCATAAAACATTTTCATCTATAATAGTTATCACTGATATAAACCAGTGAACGAGAACAAAATTAAGGAGTACCATTGATAGAAACCAGTGGAGTAACTCCTATCCACGTTCACCCATAATTTTTTATTATGAAGTTGGCATGATGAGATTCTTCCGTCTTTTCCTTGCCCAGCTGCTCATAGTTGTCCGTAACTAGGGACACGGCTAAGATCTTAGTTTGTTGACTCTACAGAGTTTTTACACTATCACCTTTAGACTCAAATAAACCCAAACATCCTATATGAAGGGAATATGCCCGAGAGGCAATAATAAAATGGTTATTATCTTATTCCTTGTTTATGATAAATGTTTATTTCTCATGCTAGAATTGTATTAACCGGAAACGTTGATACATGTGTGCTTAATAAACAAACAATGGTTCCTAGTAAAGCCTCTCTTTTAACTAGCTCGTTGATTAATAGATGATCAAGGTTTCCTGATCATGAACATTGGATGTTATTAATAACGGGGTCATGTCATTAGAAGAATGATGTGATGAACATATACCCAAAGAGAATATAGCAATGCGATCAAGTCATTTAGTTTATATTGTTATATCAAACATACGAAGTAACTTATTCCTTAGACCATGAGATCATGTCAATCGCTGATATCGGAAGAGTGCTTTGATGGCATCAAACGTCACACCGTAACAGGGTGACTATAAAGGTGTCGTTAAGTATTCGGAAAGTATTAGTTGAGGATCATGGAACAAGAGTGGGATTTGTCCATCCAAATGACGGAGAGATATACTCTGTGCCCTCTCGGTGATATCACATCGAAACCGCTTGCAAGCACGTGATATGATCACAAGGATGTTATATCACGGGAACGAGAAAAGAGTACTTGTCGGTAACGAGATTGAACAAGGTATGGTTGAAACCAATGATCGAATCTCGGACAAGTAAAATATCGCGAGACAAAGGGAATAGTTCACGGCGTTGTTGGTTCACACGATCACGAGAGTCATCGTTGAATATATAGGAGTCATTACGGATCTCCAGATCCCGCTGTTGATTATTGATCGGAGAGGAGTATCGATCATGTCTATCTTATTCGCGAACCGTAGGGTGACACACTTAAGGTTCGATGACGCGTTTGAGAGGATACAGAATATCGAAGAATATTTTGGGCAGCACCGAAATTGTTTCGGGGAAAATTGAAATAGTTCAAGGGGTTTTTCGTCGAATGGTTGTTAATAGAATTAACAAATGATTCGAGGTGCTATATGCAAAAGTTTGTAAATATAATTAACAAATGCTGAAATAAAGAAATAAAAAGGTTTTATTTATTTATTAAAAGAAAACCTTTGGATTTTCCAAGTGGGAAATAATGGGGAAATGAGTGGGTGTGAGTGGAGTGTCCACTCACACGATGAGGGAAGAGGTGGGGGCACCCCATGGGCTGGCCGCACCCCCCTTGGGCTGCCTCCCCCCTCTCCTATAAAAGGAGGGTGAGAGCTCTCCCTCCTCCACACACTTGGCCACTTCCCTTTCCCTCCACCCGCTGCTCCATTTCATGGTCTCCGGCTTGGCGAAGCCCTGACCGTGGGATTCTTCACCACCACCACGTCGTCGTGCTGCTGGAGTTCCGAGTGATCCTCTACTTCCGCGCCCTGCTGGAACGAGGGAACGGAGGTCGTCATCAACCGTACATGTGACCGATCTTGGATGCACCGCCGGATTGCGGTGCCCATCTTCTCGCTATCGGGATCGATGTGAGTACGACTACGCCAACAACGAGATTTGATCTCGTACCACTTTGAGTCTTAGAGGGTATGTGTTCTCCTTAGCCCTCTTGTTGCCCGTTGCACTTCGTCTCCTAGATTAGATCTTGGCCTTTCGGGTGTCTTTCGTGTAGGAAATTTTTTGTTTTCTATGCAACGACCCCTTCAGTGGTATCAGAGCCGGATCTATACGTAGATGTTTTGTACGGGTAGAACACATAGGTGTATGTGGGCGTTGATGATCATGTTATTGCCTCCTTGAGTATTTTATGATCTTAGTAGCATAGTAGGATGAAGCTGCCCCAGATTAAGTTTACGTGTACTATGTACGCGAGAGTTGTCTCACTTGTGGCTAAGGGGGTGTCCGTTTCTCCTACTATAGTTAAGATCTAATCTACGAAGGGTTCCTAAAAATATGTTTATCAACATTGTGGTTGATGTTCGTAGGTATGAATGGTTCTATCCTCAAAAGCCCTAAGCCACGTAAAATATGCAAAAATAAATTAGAAGCGTCTAACTAGTTTTTGCTGGGCATGTGATGTGATATGGTCAATATTACAAATTTGATTATGAGATGATCTATTTTGTAAATTATTGATATACCGGAAGGTATCCATATGGTTGTCTTCTTATTGATGGACAATCAAGATTGGGTGCCATGGTACTTGGTACCACGCCGGTGGAATGATGGAGATCATACCATAATGCACATGATGGAGATCAAGTGCAAGGAGGACCATATCATATCACGTTATCCTTTCATGTGATGTCTGTGATGTTAATCCTTTTTATGCATCTTGTTTTGCTTAGATAACGTTGGTAGCATTATAAGATGATCCCTCTCACTTAATATCAAGATAATAATGTGTTCTTCCTTAAAGTATGCACCGTTAAGAAAGTTCGTCGTTTCGAGACACCACGTGATGATCGGGTGTGACAGACTCAACGTTCGCATACAACGGGTGTTTTCAAGCCTAGCATGTACAGACATGGCCTTGAAACACAAGCAATACTACGGTTCTACTTGGCGAGCCTAGCATGTACAGACATGGCCTCGGAACACGTAACCGAAAGGTAAAGCATGAGTCATATGGATGATATGATGAACATGTCGATGTTCGCCTTTGAAACTACATCATCTCACGTGATGATCGGTTTTGGTGTAGTGAATTTGGTTCGTGTAATCACTAAATACGACTAAGAGGGATGTTGTTTTTGAGTGGGAGTTCATGGTTTAATTTTGAATTAACTTGAACTTATTTATCATGAACAACTAATCAAAGTGAATTTGCACAAATTGTAGTATTCATTGGCATCTATAATTACCTTACACTTAGATTGTTAATTGAGATATAACTGTTATGATCTGGTAAATACCATTTAAGATTGGTACCGTATTAGTGAAATTTAAAATTGAGTCCTATTGTAGATTTTTGGTATTTCCTACCTAGCTCCATGTGGTTAATGATTGATTAATCTAGAGAGCAAATAATTCCTACTTAGAATCCAGAGTCATGGTTGCTTCCGTATTTCTTTATCTTCAAAAGAATGTTTTGTCGATCAAAGTGATTTAGGAACCGAAAAGAATTGTTTTCAGAAACAATCAAGTGAAAGATATATTGATATCTAGAAACTTATTTGTGGCAACATGGCTGAGTATAATTTAGCGTGACAATGTATGCTTATATTATTTGAATATATGCAATGATTGAAGACGCTAGGCGTTTGAATATTCCAAGAAGTTGGGCGCTAAAAATTATCCTCTAAATCCCTTCCTTCGAGCTATAGTAGCTTAATCATAAAATTGTTATGAGGGGATGGATTAGAAGTATGGGTAAAGTAGTTTACCTTACATGGAAATTGCTAATAGTGGAATCTAGAAGAATGCTATTAATATGGTGATATTAGTAGAACAATCAAACTCAAAGTATGACTCAATGGGTGATAGTATATGACTAACACGCCAAAGAAAATGAGCTAGTAAGACTAGCATTGTTTGATGTTGAATTATTCTTCTGTAAAGGAAAGGGAATATTGAAAATAGAATTGCAAATAGATATATGGCAGAAAAAGAAGATAACTGGAAAGTCCAGCTCAGGAGTATATGCTTGATATACAAGTTATAGATGTATTACTAGTTAACAAAGTATTTTTGGGTATTTTGATACCACATTGGTTGGTATGAGTTGTCATACAAAGCAACGCAATGCAAGAAATACAAGGGCCTAAAAGGAACTAGTAATATATGTGGAATCGATCATGACAAGAACATAAATAAAGTGTTATTGTGTTCATTGTCGTATCGAACCAAACATTCAAGATTTATTTGAAGAACTTAATAATTTGTTATTTTGTTCTAGTCTTTTGTGAGAACAAATGAGATTGTTCAAACTATGACCATATTCCACAATTGATGGATATGTTAATATAAATCATGTTGGTAAAGTAAACATCTATAAGACTAAATGCTAAACGTTTCAAGACGTAGAAGAGTTTCACTTAAATTGTGACACCACCATTTTAGTTCATATCGGAAAGGAAAACATGAAGGAATTCCATATTGATGGACTTCCGGAGTAATTTTATTTTGAATAAATTGACGCTTGTGAGACCTCTTCCAAAAGATGAATAGAATTCCGTTCTTAGGCCAAAGTAGAATGGACGACTAATTTAGTGGAGATTATACATATTGATGTATATAGTCCATTATGTGTAGTCATGTATGGTGGATTAATTTTTCCTTCATAAAAAATTTGTCGATGATTTAAGTAGATATGTTTGTATATCTATTTAAAGGGAACAGAGTTTGACATTTTGAATTGGTTCAAAAGGTTGTTAATATGAAGTTAAAATCAATGTAACAAGATAATCAAGTATTTATGATTGGATCATAAAGGATAAAGTTTGAGTTACAAGTTTAGCAAAACATCTGAGAAGTTGCAGAATTGTTCTACAACTTATACTTCTCGAATACCCCACATTAGATTGGAGTATTCAAAAGACAAAATCAAACCCTGTTTGACATGGTAAGATTAATAAAATTGCCATTATAATTTTGTAGTTTATACATTAAGGACAACCGCTTTTACACTGAAAAGAGCACCATCATGATCCGTTGAAATTGACAACATATAAGATATGGTTTGGGTAATGACCCGAATTGTCATTTTTCTTAATTTTTTGTATGCATAGCATGTGTAAAATGTTTACAACCAAAATAGGATAAATATATGTTTATAAGGTTATCCCAAATAAAACATTGGGTATTTCTCCTATCACCGAACCAAAAGACAAATGTTGTTTGTCAGAAAGGGTTGATTTCTCGAGAAAGTAGTTCTTGCAAAACAAGTGAGTGGGAGCACAGTACAAACTCAACGAGATTAGAGAATCTTCGTTATCATGTCAAGAGTAGCGCAGTACTGGAAGTTGTTCCAGGGTTTACTATTTTGACTAACTAGAAGACACTACAAATATTGTAGATACTTCAAATGAGTTTGCGAACTGTACCAGAAAAGTCCAAAAACTTTGTACTTAGAACAACTTGTGGTTTAAGTGTAAAGTGTTGTTTTAACAAAAAAAAGGACCTGGACCTTATAAAGGAAGCAAATGATGGGCCCTGACTTCGTAAAATTGACTATGAGTCATCATATCCGCCATAGTATCCTTGTATGAATATCAAGTATGTGACTTGGTAGTCCTTTCGATAGGCATGATGCCTAACGATAGCAAAAGGGTCTATATAGCGACAAAGACATGGATACTTATCGAAAAGTTGTTTTCGACGAAGTTCAAAGAGTTGACTACTACAAGATTTCGATCTTCCGTAGTGATGCTTTAGTCTTTGCGGATAGTTCTAGCAAAAGGTTACATATTATGATATGGATTTTGAATAACAAAACTAATTCTCCTCTCGAGGAAGTTTGATCAAGGATGTGTACTTGACACAGTCTGAGAGTTTTGTAAAATTCAAAAGGTTGCTAGAAAGGTATGCACACTTCAATGGTTGAAGTGAGCATAGCGAAGTTGAAATCTTTACCTTAATGAAGTTATCAAAAGAGTTTGATTCCATCATGAATGATAAAGATGCTTGTAGAGTTACAAGAAATTAAGTGGGAGCGCCATGACATATTTCCAATACTTTATGTAGATGACATATAGTTGATTGGAAAATATGTATTTTAAATTAACACGGTTAATATTTTTGATTTCATATTGATGAAAGGCTTAGAAGATATTGGGCATCGATATCTATAAAAGATGGATTGACGCACCTGATATGATTGAAGCCAAATTACATAGATGAAATATTGAAGTAAGTCAATATGAAAATGACAAGAAGAAGTTCTTGTCACATGGAAAATAATTGAGCAAGATTCATGTGTTTTGACACATGATGAGCATCATTGAAATTGAGATTTCTAAGTCATGTTTCCATGCTATGTACACAACCAGATGAGTCCTATGCTATAAAATGTTATATTAGGATAATTCATATGATGATTAGACAACAGTGGGAGAGATCCTTCTGTCATTTTAGAAATGCTATGGATATGTTTTCCTATATAGTAATGACAAAATATTAGTTGTAATATGTTACACTAATAGTCTTGTCATTTATTCAAGTAATTTTATCTCAATTAAAATATGTGATGAAGGGTAGCACAATAGGATGGAAGAAAGTTCCATGCTAGATTTGAAAGAGTTTCAAAATTAAAATATTGTGACAGATACTACAACAAAGGCTAAAGTATATCGTTGTGTTAACAACTGATTATAAATGTATTTTGTGTCAAGGAGTTCTTTATTGAACTTGGTGAATTTCCAAGAATGCTGAAACTACGAAGCTACATTTTCACAATGTTAGTAACATCAGTTTAAGCTGAGGAATTAAGGTATCACCGGAACTTGGTGAGTTTCCAAGAATGCTAACACTATGAAGCTACACTTTCACAATGTTAGTGACATCAGTTTAAGCTGAGGAATTAAGTTTTCACCAATTGACCATATATATACAAAGCCATCTCATTTATAGAATGAGTGATGCGTGTAGACGCAAAGGACATGCAAATACAATAGGACCTGAACAGTTCAGATCTTTTTGATGATGTTTACCGCATGCGAAGCATGGTAATAACACTGGTACGCCATATGTGTTAAAGTGCTTACAGACTAGATTATTGACTCTAGTGCAAGTGGGAGACTGAAGGGAATATGCCCGAGAGGCAATAATAAAATGGTTATTATCTTATTCCTTGTTTATGATGAATGTTTATTTCTCATGCTAGAATTGTATTAACCGGAAACGTTGATACATGTGTGCTTAATAAACAAACAATGGTTCCTAGTAAAGCCTCTCTTTTAACTAGCTCGTTGATTAATAGATGATCAAGGTTTCCTGATCATGAACATTGGATGTTATTAATAACGGGGTCATGTCATTAGAAGAATGATGTGATGAACATATACCCAAAGAGAATATAGAAATGCGATCAAGTCATTTAGTTTACATTGTTATATCAAACATACGAAGTAACTTATTCCTTAGACCATGAGATCATGTCAATCGCTGATACCGGAAGAGTGCTTTGATGGCATCAAACGTCACACCGTAACAGGGTGACTATAAAGGTGTCGTTAAGTATTCGGAAAGTATTAGTTGAGGATCATGGATCAAGAGTGGGATTTGTCCATCCAAATGACGGAGAGATATACTCTGGGCCCTCTCGGTGATATCACATCGAAACCGCTTGCAAGCACGTGATATGATCACAAGGATGTTATATCACGGGAACGAGAAAAGAGTACTTGTCGGTAACGAGATTGAACAAGGTATGGTTGATACCAATGATCGAATCTCGGACAAGTAAAATATCGCGAGACAAAGGGAATAGTTCACGGCGTTGTTGGTTCACACGATCACGAGAGTCATCGTTGAATATATAGGAGTCATTACGGATCTCCAGATCCCGCTGTTGATTATTGATCGGAGAGGAGTCTCGATCATGTCTATCTTATTCGCGAACCGTAGGGTGACACACTTAAGGTTCGATGACGCGTTTGAGAGGATACGGAATATCGAAGTATATTTTGGGCAGCACCGAAATTGTTTCGGGGAAAATTGAAATAGTTCAAGGGGTTTTTCGTCGAATGGTTGTTAATAGAATTAACAAATGATTCGAGGTTCTATATGCAAAAGTTTGTTAATAGAATTAACAAATGCTGAAATAAAGAAATAAAAAGGTTTTATTTATTTATTAAAAGAAAACCTTTGGATTTTCCAAGTGGGAAATAATGGGGAAATGAGTGGGTGTGAGTGGAGTGTCCACTCACATGATGAGGGAAGAGGTGGGGGCACCCCATGGGCTGGCCGCACCCCCCTTGGGCTGCCTCCCCCCTCTCCTATAAAAGGAGGGTAAGAGCTCTCCCTCCTCCACACACTTGGCCACTTCCCTTTCCCTCCACCCGCTGCTCCATTTCATGGTCTCCGGCTTGGCGAAACCCTGACCGTGGGATTCTTCACCACCACCACGTCGTCGTGCTGCTGGAGTTCCGAGGGATCCTCTACTTCCGCGCCCCGCTGGAACGAGGGAACGGAGGTCGTCATCAACCGTACGTGTGACCGATCACGGATGCACCGCCGGATTGCGGTGCCCATCTTCTCCCTATCGGGATCGATGTGAGTACGACTACGCCAACAACGAGATTTGATCTCGTACCACTTTGAGTCTTCGAGGGTATGTGTTCTCCTTAACCCTCTTGTTGCCCGTTGGACTTCGTCTCCTAGATTAGATCTTGGCCTTTCGGGTGTCTTTCGTGTAGGAAAATTTTTGTTTTCTATGCAACGACCCCTTCACTATACACTCAGAATGTGTTAAGGAAAGGAGAATATTGAGACGAGATCTTTCAAAAGAAATTCCACGACCGTATGGCTTGACCCGTTCCAACCTACACCCTCTACATCTGCTTGTCAAGCCTGGTGAGTTCATTCAACTTAGTTGATCAAGACAGAGCCCATATGACTAAAGGATGCACTGGAAGCATCAAAACTTAGAAGGACATAGTAATCTCTTTGGTCCTGGGTGGCATTCCTCAAGTGAACAACTCAGGTAATACGCCTGAGGAGACACTCAACTTTCAACAGCCAAAACAACCAATCCACCCGGGTGATTCATTTAAACTTAGTATTTTTATACTTAACATATAAATAAAAAACATCTAAGGGCATAGTTAAGAAATTCTACCAAGTTCAATGTCACCTACACTAACAGGATATCAAAGGGTGACTACACACTACTTAGGATAATAGCATAGCATATATCTTAGTGAAACTTCCTATCATGCATACTACTCAAAAAGCACTAAATGCATATAGGAAAATATGTCATTGATGATGTGTCACTTGCCTTGTTGAAATTGGTGTAGAGGTACATTCTCTTCACAACTAGATCGTTTCTCTTCGTACAATCTAAACAAGTCAAACAAATAACAATAAACAACTTTCACACAAAAATAAGGAAACAAAGTATAACAATCAACACAATTAGTCAAAAAGGTTTTATGTTAATTAGGTCAAGGTAAGGCTAAGGTCTATCACAATAATTTAGTTTACTAAGGAAACTATTGTGATTGGATTAAAGGTCTACCAAAAGGGACATTGGTTGGTCAAGACTTGGGTTTCAAAAATTCAAACTCAATTGTTCATACTTGTCGAGGAAGTTCCAAATTTCACTAAGGTTGGCCAAGTTCAACTTTGGAATAAATAAAACTTTGATTAGGCAAAGGGATTGTTCTAAGGGTAAAATGGTTCGACAAAAACAAACTTGATATCAATCTACTTGAATAGGTGGTATGGTTGATCCAAGGCTTCACATTGTTGGTCTTCTTTAAGATCATATCCAGGATCTCTTGTAGTTTTCTCCTTAGTGTGGTGAAGTCTAAGTTCTTCTCTAAGTGCTTCAATGATATTTCATGTAGTTCTCCTTGTTGAGTTGAAGAACATCATCTGAAGTGCCCTCTAGATGTTTAGGGACTTAGTCATCTTGGAATAAAATAAGAATTTTGAGAGGTAGATAGAAGATATGAATAATAGAGATCATGGTTCACTAGTTGGTCTTGTATGTGATTGACACATGCTAGGGACTTCTTCTTGGATCCAAAATGGCCACAACAACAATGGTAAAAAGATAGAAACAAAATCTAAGGCATGATCAAATGGGTGTATCACTATGATGGGTTTTTTATGAAACTTGCATGGACATGGTTCAAAGGTGCCTAAATGGTTTAGATTCTGATGTCTCTGGTCCAAGGTTATTATTTGGGGCAAAAAATTTCTTAAGAAAACATATTCTAATTATTTATAGAATTAAATCTTCAAAAATACTCAAATGACCAACTTAAATCTAAAATAAATCTAAACTTGTCCAAAAAATTATTTTGGGCAGTAGGGTCTCTTATAGCACATCTTAAGGTTTCCAATTATATTTTATTTGCAATTTTTAGATTCGTAGAATTTGAATTATGTCAAAATTAATCCAAATGGCTCATTTGAATTTAGCAAATTTGAACTATTAAAATTTGAATTTGGACAGTGATAAAATTTTCTACATGTCATGGGATTTTCAAAAAGTCTAAGTTTGCTAAATTTGGATTAGTGGATCAAAAGTTATGAATGTTCTAAGGAAAATGCTTATATTAGACCCCCCTAGAGTTGCTTATCTTAGGTCCCTTGCGCTCCCGCACGCAGCGAGCACTCTTTTGGGCTTTTTCGGCCCAATATGTTAGGTAGGCCCAGTTCTCGCATTGGAGCGCTCTTTTCAGCAGCCCAAACACAGTAGCTACATGCAGTCATATATTGGCTAAGTGTCTTCGCTATTTTTGTCTAACGTTGCGTACATGTAAAAAAAATTGTTACAATTTCGCACGTATTTTGTTGAGAAACCACAAATGAGATGTTGCAATATTTTCTGGATGATTTCCCAGGAAATGCTTATATGTTTATTAGAATTCATTTGGAATGACATGTTTATGGGCTCCTTTACATGTTGTAAACATGTAATTTTTTTGTTGCCATCGATTTACCTTTTTTGTTGAAATAGGTGATGATTTTTGTTGTAACTAAAACAGTGACAAATTATTTTGTTGTTTACCAACTTTTTAATTGATGCAAATAGTTTTTTTGTTGCAATAGGTTATGATTTTTGTTGAATTGTTTAAACATTTTTGTTGCAACGCAATAACATATTGTTAACTATTATTTATAACATTACTTATTTTAAGAAAAAGATTTGGAACAATTTGTTGCAATCCTTTTTTTTTGTACGCGGGGCGATAATTTTTGTTGCGATACTAGTGAATTTGTTGCAATGGCAGTTTTGCTGTAATTACCGAGATGACCAGGGGAAACACAATATACCCCTTCGCTTAAGTGGGACAGTTGTGGAGTGCGGGTTCTATATATGGAAAACGGAGGGGCTAAAGTGTAAAAGTGTATGTGCTGATTTCTACGCGTTGGATGGCGATCAAACGGCTCACGAGGGGACCTAGAATTGCCCAATCTAGGGCGATCTACGCAGAGCACGACCCATGTTCTAAGTTCCATGATCTTTTCTGCAAATCTGCCATTTATTTAACGGGAGAAAAATCTAGAAAATTACTAGGCCACATGGCTGGGTCTGATTGGCTACAGTTGTTGACTATGCGCTGACTAGGATCTGACTAGGCGCTGACTAGGCAAACACGTGGCATGTTCCTATTGGGCATACCGATTCGTTTAAGTGATCTAATCTTAGCCATTCATCAAGATCCGACGGAGAAGAATAGCTAGGGTTACCTCGTCGCCGACAATGGTGGATGCGATGGCCGGTGCTCTCAGGAAAAGACGGTGACGGAGCTTCGGCTATCCTTCGGCTCAACGAAGGAGACCATGGTGACCAACGCGCCTCGGGGAAGTCGATGGTGACGGTGGCGTCCATTGGCGCTTCCCGAAACGGCTGTGCGGTGCGGACGGAGAGGCCCGAACGACAACAAGCTTCAGGAGACGATGGCGCGGGGGCTCCTGTGGCAAAAAAATCGTCAGACGCCATTAAGAGGGGAGCCATGACAAAGGGAAGAGAGGAGGGCCAAAGAGGGGCGGGGGCCAGAAATCGAAGAACATGACGGCGTCAGAGCTTATTCCGGCGAGGAATTTCTCTAACCTCGGGGAACAATTCCAGAGCGGGGTAGAGGGGAAACAGAGAGGATAAGGAGGGGATTTAAGGACGTGGCTCGGTGCATCAAATACCAGGAAGAAATGCTCACAATCAAGGAATTAAAATCGGCCCTTTTCTGCCATTCTTCGGTTTCTAGAGGAAGGAGATGAGATGATGTCGTTGATGACGTCATCAATTCCTTTTCTTTTATTTCCTGTTTTCTTTATCTTTTGTTTTAATAATCGAAATGACCTCAATTTTTTTTGCAATAAAATTATATTTCAACTAAATCAAGTTTGTGCTGTTTTTCCACACATTTCAAAATTTGAATGATTTCTTAAATAATTTTAAAATGCCTTTTTAACAATAAAAACAATTAATTAGGAAAATTGACCTTATAAAATAAGAAAATTTATAAAAATAAAACCATTGATTTTATAAATCATAATATAATGTTTTATGCCCAAATAAAATAATGAAACTCAGTTTAATATTTAAATCATTGATAAATGCTTTGAAACAAAATAAGAGTTTTTGTGTTTTAATATTAATAATTAAATATTATCAAGGATCATATTCCTTATGTTTTCAAAAGCCAATATTATATTTCCAAAGCAAAATATAATTCCAAACCTTTTGGTTTTTGAAACATTGCTTGAAAATTGTTTTGTTTCCTTGATCAAAATCAAGGTTCATAAAATAGAGGCATATTTGGGTAACAATTCCAGTTACATTGGAAAACAAATATAATATTTCTTTTGTGTTTTGTTTTTCTTTGTTTTTGGTGGATTGCATTATCAAAAAAAAAAGAAAAAAAAAGTTTTAGTGATTTTTGCACTTATAAAAAATCTGGGATGTTACACTATTTCAAGAGATAGGTTGTGGTGTTTGTTAGTACTATCTTTGGATGCTCAAAGCGACAGGGTTGGGGTGTCCGTAGATGTGGAACGTGAACTTTAAGGTGTGCTTATGAAGCCCTACACGATTGTCATCCTATTTGATCCATACGGAATGATTTCTGAGCAACGTCAATCATGAATAGGGTTAGATGAAATATCAAGTGTTTAATTAATGCTAATATTGTTGAGAGTTACCACTAGTGAAAGTACGATCCCTAGGACTTTTTTCCAACTATTGATACACCATTTACTCTCAGTATTGCTACATGTTACCTTGCTTCCATTATTATTTCAGATCACATATATCACCCCTTTCACTTCGTACTACCCATATTGTATCATATTTTTGCTGAACCAATGCATCTATGCAATCAACATTGTATTAGGCGTGTTGATAACGCAAGAGAATCATTCCATCACCACGCCACCAACTATTTTCTTCCACCTTTTGTTACTAATATATTTTGTTAAGTGCTTCTCAGGTGTGGCTGAATTGACAACTAACCTGCTAAGACTTATAGGTATTCTCTGACTCCTCTTTTGTCGAATAAATAAATTGGGTTACACTTACCCGCGAATACTATTGCAATCCCCATACACTTGTGAGTTATCATGCACCACCAAAGTCTTCCCATTAGCGAGAGATATCACATTCCTAACTCGTGCTCACAGCTTTTCCCAGCACCGGTAGTTCCAAGTGGAGATCTAGTAGTACCACCCCTCCTAGAGTTGTACTACCAGCGCCCCACTAGGTGTTGTTGTACCGGGCTAGTGCCACTACCAGAGGGGAGGGGGGGGGGGGCGGAGGTCCAGCCGCCATTGATAATGATTACAGTACTGCACGCTGCCTTGGTAGCACATGTTAATTCCTTGAAAAAAATCGGAATTAATTAAACGAGAGTGTTTCTAAGGAATCCGTAGTACCATACATGTTATGTGCTTTAGTTCCTAATGGCTGGCTAGGATCTAGCAGCGGTAGTATCAGCTGAGCAGTAGTACCGACCATTAGAGAAAATGTGGGGAACATCCACGGTTGGATTTCGAGGGCCCCTATAAATATGCCACCTTCTTCCCCAGAGGGGGTTGCGAATTTTCCTCTCCCTCCTCCATTAATACAAGATTTAATTAACCTAGATATCCCGCTACACTTAGCCAAACACCTTGATTCTTTGAGGAGTGAATGATTGGACCTATATCTAGTGATTAGCTTAAGGAATTTGAATCCTCTACTAATCTCTAGTGGATCTTGTTACTCTTGGGTTCTTTGAAATCCTAGATGGAAGTGGTCGCTCTAAAACTCTATTATTGGTATGTAAAGCTTCGACATCTTGTTGGGAGCCTCCAATTGATTTGTGGAGCTGTGCCCCAACAATGCTTGTAAAGATTTGTTCACCTAGTTGCACATCTAGACAAATCTTTATTCAGAAAACCGCAACAAAAATGAAGCTTGGCAACACATCTTTACATTTTGTTTCCATCGGAAGACTATGCACCTTATATTTTTTTTGTCCGTGAAAAGTTTGTTTTGTTTTCATATGGTGTATAGTCTCGGGGGATAATTTGGTGTAAGAAGGATACCGCATATTGGGAAGTTTATATTTCTACTCATGTTGGTCAAACTGCAACAAAAATGAAACGATAAAATCCAGTTTTTTTCGCACACTTTACGGATCTCCAAAAAGGTATCATAAAAACCGAGAGGCTTCTTAGGATCCAATTAATGAGATTCAATCGACGCCCATGATAAAAAAATTATGCTCTAGAAACTCAAACTTTTCTTAAATCCATCCTCTATAACCTTCCAATTCCCCGCTTGAGTTTCATGCGATGAATCGGAATGCCAAGAGACTTGAAGAAAAAAGAGCCTACACCACAACCAAAAAGTTTAGCATGCGAGTATTCTTTTTCTGTGCAACCTCTAAGAAATATAGATCACTCATATAGTAATGTATTTTTATCTCACAAAATTGTTCAAACACACTCAAAATGTGTTATAGGTTTGAAACCTTCTTTGAGTCACGATCTATAAAAATCGAGAGACTGCTCAACATCTAATTAATGAGTGTCAACGATGACCATAAGACAACATTTATGATCGCTATAAACTTAAACTTTTCTCAAATCTATCATAAGTAACCTTCCATTTTTGGTTCCAGTTTCATGGGATGAATCGAAATGCCAATATTGTTCGACAGAAAAGAGCCTACACCATAAACACAAAGTTTAGCATGCGGATGTTTTTGTTCTTTGCAACCTCTAAGCAATATAGATCACTCTTATATAGACATGTATTTTTTACCTCACAAAGTTGTTAAAAGACACTCAAAATAAGTTTTAGGTTTTCAACCTTCTTTAAATCACGGTCCACAAAAATGATTGTATCATCTGCATATTTCCCTACTAATAAGATAGATAAGCTATTCGGCACATTGACATTCTCTAATTCGAGGCTAGCACGGTATTT
Organism: Alopecurus myosuroides; assembly: GCA_028641055.1. NCBI lineage: Eukaryota > Viridiplantae > Streptophyta > Magnoliopsida > Poales > Poaceae > Alopecurus > Alopecurus myosuroides. Next base: position 263,780,779 of record CM054059.1, on the reverse strand, counting down.
TCGGTCCTTAAAGTATGTCATGCATTTGCAGAAGGAGGAAATGGTAAGGAAGACCGTCATAAAAGAAGAAGAATTACCAGCGGAAATTAAAGGCTCGAAAAGTGCAGTCTCCTTAATTAGGACTACTACGAACAAGTACCACTTCCCTACATGTTGTTGTCAGCTGGGTGGCAGCCTTGAAGCTCCTAGGGTAGAAGAAGAAGAAGGAGGCCAAAAGTGAGAGGTGGCTGGGCATGCCAGCTGGGTTCCAAGAAAAGGACCCTCTAGATTCCACACGCACAACACATACACAGTGGGAAAGGGGGTGTGATTAGGATATGGCAACAGACAGACCCATCTACCAATCATTGCAAATCGGAAGGTAACAAAGGTCATGATTAGCACTGATTGATGCAAGTGGATCCTACTACCAAGTTGTAACAAGTGCCTACCAATTAATGGCTGTAATTTCTCTCTCTTAAGCTTTTGTAGGTGCTGCATTGATTATTGAGGCAACCATTTCGTTGGTTCAACTGTGTGACAGGATCAGCTACAGTCATTCAGAAACAGCACACAATCTGACCCTATGTCTGTGGGTGAGAATATATTATAGGAAGATAGAGGACATGCATGATAATAGTAGTAAAACCCACAAGGAACCAAAAGGAGATCAAAGCCAGTGCTGTTGTAGCACATGAATTCAACACAAAGAAGATCACCAAACCGAAAGGTAACTTTTACTCTCTTAATTTGGTTCCTCTCTACATTGTCATGCCTGCCGCTCTCAGAATTCAGAAACTACCACTGCTTCCTTTCTATAGCCAGGGCATGCAACCAGGAGTTGATCACACAACCCCTGCCCCCATTTGCCATTTTCAACTCACATACACAAATTCATACAAGACACACCCTTGCCTAAAAGCCTGAAACTGCTAGTAGTTTTGCCCTTTCTCCTCTATGGGCTCCACTTGTGCAGGGGGAAGTCATGTGGTGATGATTGTCTGTTTCCGAGCTCCTCCTCTTGCTGCTTGCTGCTGTGCGGGGAAGAAAGAGAGTGGTTCTACTGCGGCGGCTGGCGTATCTACAGACTACACAAGGGGCCGGCACATTTATAGTTCAACCTTCATGTGATTTACTGCCAACGACTGGCCTGCATTCAATGACCCCAAACAAGAAAACCTCAGCGAAAAAACATGGATTGAAATCGGCCAATTTCGGAGCCATCTGCACCAAGGGAATTGTTGATCTGATTTCACTTGCCGTAGAAAGCTTGTGGGTCTTGGCTGCTGCTGGCTCCCGCCATCTGCACCATGCTCTGGAGGTCTTGCTCCCAGCCGAAGCTGCCTTCTAGCTCTTGCCCCTGGTGGTGGCCGGCTGGGATGGCGAACGGGTCGGCAGATGAACCGGCGTAGGAGAAGCCCGTTGGCGCCCGGTCGTCGGACGGATAGGCTGGCATCGCCACCTGGAAACGGTTTCGGGCATCAGTTCATATGTGGTAAAAGTTCTGATATGGAGATTGACGGCCGAGACCGAGACACACGGTTCGTCCGTCGCTCGACTCTAGCATGTGTCAGCGTCATGTGAATGAACTCACTTCTTTCGACGGGATGCTCTGTCCGTCCAAGTCCAACTGAGGGTTCATCGTCGACAATTTCATCGACAGGAACTGAAAACAAGTGTATATTTTAGTCAGTAACTTTTTTCTATAAGCACGTTGGATCAATTTGGAGCTGCTCGATCGACGCTTCTCTAAGCTTTTGCAACATTTTGCATGCTGTGTGAGTGATTACCTCGACCTGACGCTGCAGTGACTGGACGTAGTTGATGATCTCGTCGAGCATCAGAGCCTTCCCGGTGATCTGTCCATCGCACATTCGCATGTGATACTTCATTATTAACAGCTACTATATATAATAACTAAACAACACAAAGAGAAGATAAACAAACCTAAATTTGACCGCCGTCGCAATAATTGGGCACTAAACTAATCGTGCGCGTCACCTAAACCACTCACACCCACGGTTGATTAAGTAATCATCATTCGAGTAGTAAAGCAGGAACCTTGCAGAACTGATTAATACCACTCCTGCAGCAGCAGTCTAGCTTAGCTTGGTCCACACGAGCCTTACATACACTACGGTCAAAATTATTTAATTTACTGCCTCCAAAGTCCCATAGCTAGCTTAGCTATAGCCTGTTCTTACTTTCGGTGGAGGAACAGTAGCTGCTAGCTATAGTACCGAAAAGTCCAACTACTAGGAACTATAAAACTCCAGTAATTATAAATACTCACTAGTGGCTAACTACAACTAGTATAACAAGTGGAAGCTGACAAGAACATCAAGTACTGTTTCGTTTGTCCAAATGTATTTTAGACATCGGTGCGGTCTCCCAAGTATATGTTGGATATTTACTGTCTAGGTTGGGAGAGAGAACTTGACTTGCAGGAAAAAATGGCTGCTGAGGCGTGTTCATACAACACATATATACCTTAGTGCAGCCTGGCACCAGGGACTGCAGCAGCTTCATCCTCTCGCTGATCTTCTCCCTCCTCACCTACCAGGCCACAACAAAGCAAAATGTTCACACGCCAGCAGCAGATTGAATAACAACGACAAGGTAGTAGGCTAGTAGCTGTACTAACAAGGTATGCTAGGTTAATTATTAGCTAACAAAACAAGTACGCTCCCGTGATTCGGTAATTACAGAGACGTGCATTTGGATTTTGGAGGAAATTAATGAGTACGTAGCCAGGAACGAGCTGGTGGTGGTTAGCTAAGGTACCGTACCCTCTCGGCGAGGCTGTGACTATCGGTTGCTTGCCCCCTCCTCGCCCTCACATGGATGTAGTCCTTGAACGGCTCGGCCTCCTCCACCTCTGCCCCGGCGTTTTCGTCGTCGTTGCCACCGTCGTCGACCCTCGGCCGCTTCGGGGGGCTCGCGTTGATCGCCGCCGTCTATATTGAAGTTATTTTCGCATACATGAGATTGCACTGGGTTTTATTGATGCCGAGATCACTGAAATGAACTGACGGAGCGAATGGGCCGTACCGCGGGTAAAGAAGGAGAGGGCTCTGCCTTCGCCTTGCCCTTCGCCGGGGCGACCTTGCGCTTCCGCGCGGCGCCCTTCGTCGTCGCCGGCGGTTCGGGAATGGCGGCGTGACCGGCCGTCTTGGGGCTCGTGTCGGCGCCGGAGGTGTTGGTGCCGCCGAGCGATTTGCTGCTGGACACACGGGAAAGCCTGCCGCCGCTCTCGAGCGCACCGTGTCCTCGGAAAGGCCCGCGCTGAGGGGAGCTGAGTGGCGTGCTGTAGCAGGAGTTGTTGGCGCTCGCACCGTTGCAGATGCTGCCGAGCCGGCCGATCAGGTCGCCGATGGCCACGTCATGCTCGCCGCCGCAGGCCGGAGAGGATACCAGGGAGCTCAGCGCTGAGTCAAAGTGCGCCGAGGAGTCCACCGCTGCAAGGTGCTGGTCAGCCCACGGCATCCCGAAGGCCATGGCGGCGGCGGCGGCCTCGAGCCCTTGCCGGGACGGCGGCACGTAGGAGGAGCCGAGGAAGGGCGCTGATGAGAAGTAATCGCCGGGGAAGAAGTGCTCGTTGGCCATTGGAGACTTGGATTGGAGTTTGCGTTGGTGTGCTCGGGTGAGGCCGTGAGAGGAGAAGACAGGGAGGAGGCCAGGAGGGGAAGGGGCTGAAGAGGAAGAAGGGGACGAAGAGGTAGTTGACCGTTATATACTACTAGCACAAATGCCCGTGCGTTGCCACGAAAAACTAAAACTTCCACAAAAAATAAATCAGGAAGTTGGGAGGGTAAATCACAACAACAGCAAACATGTGGCGTTATGGCATGTGGTCTCGGCGGTCACCCTTCGTGTGGGGGTACCGGACTCTTTTCAGTGGATAGGGACTCCTTCTCTTTTGTTCTCGGCGAAGTCGGTCTACCTGACTTTCTTTCTAGGGTCCGCTACCTGGCCGCTCTATGCTCCTATTTGGGAGTGCAAAGCGCTGTTAAAATTCAAAATCTTTGCGTGGAAGGCGGCTTGGGATCGGTGTTGGACTGGGGTCAGGCGTAAGAAGCATGGCCTCACGATGGTGGACACTTGTCCGGTCTGTCTCCAGGAGCCCGAGTCTATTAATCACCTTTTACTCAATTGCTTCTTTGCCTCTCAGATTTGGTTCCAGGTGTTGCGCAGTGTGGGCCGCCCTGAGTTGGCCCCTACTACTTCCTCCTCTCTGGAGGGCTGGTGGCTCAAGGCGGTGGAGGGATGGCCAAAACCCCAGGCAGCTAAGATCAGGGCTCTTGTGTTGCTGGTTATGCGGACTATCTGGGTGGAGCGTAACAACAGGGTATTCAAGGGCGCCTCCAGGACGGTGCCTTTGCTCCTCGACTTCTTGATGGAGGAGGCCGCGAAGTGGAGAGCGGTGGGGTGTTTGTGAGTAGTGAGCGCTTTGTACTTTAGGGCGTGTGTGGGTCGCCCCTAGGGGCGGGGTGGATGTGGCCTTGTAATTGTCCTACTCTTTTCTCCTATATATAAAAAAGGTGTGCAATTCGCGTGTTCCTAAAAAAATGAGTTAGTTCTTATTTATTTAGCAAACTTTTTTTTGCGGGTAAATATTTAGGAATTGAACCCGAAAACTGAACTTTAACCCAATGAAACTGTCCCACCCAGATGGAGTGACCTAATGTGTGTACTATACTCAATGCTTCAAAGCTACTTTGAGGGAAATTTCGCAATAGAGAAATTATATGAAAATGGCCTGAGTTATGTGCTGAGTTGGTACAGCTCAAGCTATGCCGACTCGAATGGCCCCTGCTCATAATGTGGAATACATGGAGAGGCGACCTGGCAGACCGGTAGTGCTATTAACCTGAAAAAAGTTGCCTATTGTTTGTGGTCTATCCCATTGGACAAAAGGATGATTCAAAATCCTGCTTGCTACTGCTTTTGCAACTGTGTCACGTAGGAAAGTAGGTATGTCAATCTTCACACTCTTGGAAAAGTGGCCCTGCCAAAAGAAATACTCCGCTTGAAAAGCTGAGGATATTGGCTCTAAAAAAAAGCTGAGGATACTTGCGCTACAGCTTTCTGAACCAGTGTACTGAAAGCCGAGAAAAACTACAGCAGGAGCTCGATGACCCCTACGCGACTACGCGTCGCAGGGGTGCGACTCTCTACAGCTTGGCCTTGGGCAGGTTCTGGGCGACGCTCTCCGAGGTCTCGGGAGCTGCTACCAGCCACGACATGGGGCTGGCTGTGGCATGCTACTCCAGCGCAGAACTTGCATCCCTAAGATGGGCCAAATCAGTCGATGGCGAAGGCCAGAAAAGCCAAGCTCGGTTGCAGTAGTTACCAAGAAGCAACCACGCTACCCTTCGACGGCGGCGACCCCACCGCTTGTTCCACCTGGCATAAGACGTGTTTTCTTGCAGTGAACACAAACAACAAGACGCATGCGAGAAAGACAGGAACACGCTAGGCTAGCGAGCTAATTGAAGAGAAAATGTACGGTAAACAGCGTCCACGTGTGTACCATATCGGACACGCCCTCGCCGGCGATCTTGACGATCTAGGAAGTGGAGGCGCCGCCGCGACTGCAGGCGGGGACCTGCTCGCCCGCCCTCCCCGCTGCCGATGGAGATGACCAGCAGGTCATCCACCCTGGATGCCAGCGGGAACTCGCGCTTGTTGTTGAGCACGTGTGTGATGGCCGTGGCCGTGGGGTTGCCGAGCGCCATGCCGCCGCCGACGGCCACGATGCGGGTCGAACCGTCGCCACGAGCGTACGTCAACAGTCGCCGACGAGCGATCCAAACCGGCGCATGTGGTGGCGCACACGTACGCGCAAGCGCAAATCGCCGCCGCCGACAGCGACGATGCGGGTCGAGCCCTCGGACGAGAGCACTTCAACCCCGCCGACGAGCGGTCCGAACTGGCTCACGTAGCGGCGCACACGTCGCGCAGGCGAAAATCATAGGCGAGCTTCTCGACATCGTCGGCGCGTGAGAAAAGGAATGGTGCGCCCGTGCCGAGGTCCTAGCACAAGACGAGAACCAGCCGCGTCGTGTCCCGCAGGGTGAGCTCGCCGAATACCTTGCGCAAGGTGGCGCCTGCAAGGGGCTGGAACGGCACGCAGAGGCTGCCCGCGTCGCCGGACAACAACCAGCCGCGACGGAGGCTCTGCACGAGGAGCGCGAGCGCATCATCGGCGGAGAAGAGTGGCCGCGTGTCGTTCCTCGCGACGGAGCACCGGCCAGAGTTCGGGGACGGGGAGTCCGTGCGAGAGGTCGGCATAATCGTCCTTGAGCGCCGTGGTAGGGCAAGTTGGAGGGTTGTGGGAGTGGCGAGGAGGCCCCGACGGAGCACAACATCGGGCGGAGCGTCCCACCTCACATGCGCGAAGGATCGGGACCTGCAGCTCCGGCTCGACGGAGGGGACCAATCTTTGCATCCTCGAAGTCGACGTGTACTACCAGGAAAGCTTGAGATCGACATTCAGTCATAGGTTTGGGGTCATGCATGGCTTCCCCTTCAGCGCCGCTCCGGCGGCCACCACACCATGGTTTAGCTTGACCACCTCGGTGATACCTCGTCGTGCTAATGCTTTTTTTTTCGATCGATTCACGATCCGTCGGTTGAGATTGTGGTAATCAAGCCCCCGTATATAAGACCGAGCAACCATATATGCAGGTCGATATGGAGACCGGACCTTGTACGCTTTTGCTCGCGTTGTCTGGTAGGATTGGAAAAACAAATAAATCAGCGACGTAGACGTAAATTGGACGTACGAAAACGTAAAGACCAAGACGTACGAAAAAGGGAGGAAGAAACCTTCCTCCCTTTATTATTAGGTAGAGATGAACGAGAAACGGGAGGGAAATAACCGTATTGGTGGGTGTGTAAAAAAGACGCCCGGCGCGTGGTATATGTATATGTTACACAACCTCTGCCGGCTGGCCGGTCCCGAGAGTGTGTGACGGCGGCGGCGTAGACGAACAACACACGAACAAGGAAGAAAAGGGACACAGGGTGTGGGCACAACAAAATCTTTATTGCTTTCTCTGTTCTGTTCCTAGACTACGTACAATGCCTCAATATATAACAGGAGGGTGAGACCCAAACGTACGTACAAAGAGGGGGAAACCCTAAAACCTGGTTGGACTGGGCAAAGCCCACCGAGTGGGCTGCCACCACCAGTCCAAGTTTCCCAACACTCCCCCTTGGGTATCATCCGTATAGCCATGCCTCAAAACTCCGAAAAACCCAGTGGGAAATATATGGAAAAAAGCACATGGTATACTATTGCTATGTTGCACGAATTGCCTCATTAAAAACCTCGTGTGAGAAACTTCATAAAAACTCACTTAAGGGAAAAAGAGTACAACTCACTTAACCATTAAGTTAAGTACTCAATCATCGGGATCGAGATTTTAGCGATGAGTTTGTGAAGATTCTCCCCCTGAACCTTACATCTCCCTAAGCCTCATCATACCAATTCCACGAACACATCTCTCGAAAGAAGATGCAGGTAATGATTTAGTGAACAAATCAGCAAGATTTTCACACGACTTAGTATGTAAGATTTTTACTTCATTCAACTTCTGCAACTCATGTGCGTAGAAGAATTTGGGGTTGATATGCTTCGTGAGATTGCTCTTCACATAACCCGTCTGGACTTGTGCAACACAAGAGGCATTATCTTCATAGATAATAGTGGGGGTTTGGACGGTGTTCAGCCCACATGACAGCTGGCTGTGGCCGATCACCCGTCGAAGCCATACACACTCACGTGATGCTTCATATAGTGCAATGATTTCCGAGTGGTTCGTCGAAGTTGACACTAGGCTTTGCTTAGACGATTTCCAGGAAATAGCGGTTCCACCACAAAGGAAAACATATCCAGTCTGAGACTTGGATGTGTGCGGGTCCGATAGGTACCCGGCATCAGCATAGCCTACAACCGTGAGGTCTTGATTCCTCCGGTAAAACAAGCCAAGATCTTTGGTCCCTTGCAGGTATCGGAAGATGTCCTTAACGCCTTTCCAATGCCTCTTGGTAGGCTCAGAACTGTACCTAGCAAGCAAATTGACAGCGAACGCAATGTCCGGCCGTGTGCAATTCGCGAGGTACATGAGTGCGCCAACTGCACTCAAGTAGGGGAATTCTGGTCCCAGAATTTCCTCCCCCTCTTCCTTAGGCCTGAACGGGTCCTTATCCTGCTGTAAAGATCTCCCGATCATCGGGGTCTTAGAAGGATATGCCTTGTCAAATCCAAATCTTTCCAACACCTTCTGGGTGTAGGCAGACTGGTGCACTAAGATCCCAGCAGGGGAATGTTCAAGTTGCAAACCTAGGCAGAACTTAGTTTTGCCTAAGTCTTTCATTTCGAATTCCGACATCAGGTAGGAACTCGCTTCCTCAATATCCTCAGGTGTACCGATTATATTCAAATCGTCCACGTACACCGAGATAATACAGAAACCATCTTGTGATCTCCGTATAAAAACACATGGGCAATCTTCATTGCTCGTGTAGCCCTTCTGATGAAGGAAATCGCTTAAACGATTATACCACATCCTACCTGACTGTTTAAGTCCATACAGTGACTTCTTAAGCTGAACACTGTATAAACCTCTGTTAGCTCTATCTTGGTTCGGCACAGGGATACCTTCGGGTACCTTCATGTATATGTCCGAATCCAAATTATCATAAAGGTAAGCGGTGACAACATCCATAAGTTTCATTGTCAAGTCCAAGTTTACTGCCATTGAGATCAAGTATCTAAAGGTAATTCCATCCATGACTGGGGAGTAAGTTTCCTTGAAGTCGACACCTGGTCGCTGGGAGAAACCTTGAGCAACGAGCCTTGCTTTGTACCTTACTACCTCGTTATTTTCGTTCCTCTTTCGAACAAATACCCATTTGTGGCCAACGGGGCGCACATGGGGAGGAGTTAGACAAACAGATCCAAACACCTCTCTTTTTTTGAGAGAAAATAACTCAGCAGTTATTGCCTTCTTCCAATCTTTCCAATCCGACCTTTGCTTACAATCAGCGAGAGTGTTAGGCTCTGGGTCAAGATCTATGATTGAGGCAATTTTCTTGGCAAAATAAATGTCGACATTTGCCATAGCTCGATTAATTGACTCGCCCGAATTAATATAATTAATGGCCATTTCGTCATGGAGTGCATCAGGCACATTCCCTTCCTCCACCGGATTTCCCATTCCGGGAGCAAGGTCCTATAGCTTTCCCGCTCCAATGTGTGCGCACACATCTTCTCTGGGTATTTCCGTAGTAGGAAAATTCAAGTCCGGAATTTCGTGCACAGAAACGTCCGTACTTGTGCCAGGTCTCAACTGGCTCCCCTTTGCAGGGGTAGGCTGCGATAAATCTCTCTTATCCTTTTTCTTCGGGCGTCCCCGGGTACTTGGGATTTGAGAAACCGGATTCCTCGTCCTCTTAGGCCTAAGAACGGGAGCGGGTGTACCATGATTTCTCTTTGGTATTTCAACCCTTTCCGGTGCATTGCGCGCAGGCACATGCGACTTTGTCAGAGTCTTTAAGTCACTAAAGTGATCAGGCAGTTGATTCGCCAACGAGTGCAAATCTATTATCTTTTGGACTTCTCTATTAGACTCAGCAGTGCGCGGGTCATGAGCGTGGATCCCCGTGGCTTGCCACGTAAGTTCTCGACATTTATCATCAAGGGGTTGATTATCTCCCCCTAAAGTCGGGAAAAGATCCTCGTCAAAAATGCAATCAGCGAAACGGGCCGTATGACAGTCACCTGTCGCGGGGTCCAGAAACCTGATTATGGACAGTCTCATAACCAACGTATATCCCCGACTTTCGGAGCGGTCCCATTGCTGATCGCTGAGGGGGTGGTATTGGTACATATACCTGGCAACAGAACCTACGAAGGTGGGAAATTTTCGGTGCCGACCCTTGCGCAAGCTGCATAGGAGAATGGATGTTGTAGGCCGATGGTCGAAAATTGATGAGATTGGCAGCATGTAACACCGCGTGACCCCAACATGTTGTTGGTAAATTACAACCCTGAAGGAGCGGTCTGGCAATGAATTTAATTCTTTTAATCAATGCCTCTGCAAGTCCATTTTGTGTGTGGACGTGCGGTACAGAGTGCTCAAGTTTTATTCTTGTTGCCATGCAATAATCATCGAACGCCTTTGAAGTAAATTCACCGGCGTTGTCCATTCGAATAGACTTAATACGATGATCAGGGAATTTATTCCTCATTTGTATGATTTGAGAGATCAACTTTGCAAAGCATGGTTCCTTGTTGACAGCAGGCTAACATTGGACCATTTAGAGGAAGCATCAATGAGCACCATAAAGTACCTAAACGGACCCGACAGGGGCTGAATAGGACCGCATATGTCCCCTTGGATACGTTCCAAGAACGCGGGGATTTCATCCTTCACCTTTAGGGGTGATGGTCTAATGATTAATTTCCCCTTAGCGCATGCGGAGCACACGAAATCATCAGGATTCGGGAAATTTTTCACATTAACATTATGACCATTCGAGTTGTTAATTATATTTCTCATCATCGTAAGACCGGGATGGCCTAACCTATCGTGCCAAAGGCAGAATAGTTCAGAACTTCTAAAAACAGTTTTAAGGGTAGTGTACATGGGTAGTGCTACTATCTTAGTGTAGTACAACCCTGTAGCGAACGAAGGAAGCCTTTCGACAACATGTTTACCATTTTCATCGCGTTTCGTGATGAGTAGGTACTCCTTACCGGTGTCATCATCATGGGTTTCAATTTGGAAGCCATTAACACGAATGTATTTAAAACTCAAGAGAGTACGAGTCGCTTCCGGGTACAACAATGCATCATTAATGATCAAACTTGTTCCCATGGGGAGTGTTATAGTGGCTCGTCCGGAGCCAACTATATGAGGACCGCAGCCGGCGATCGTCGTAATACTCCCTGCAATTTTCTTGATGGACTCAAAGTACTTTGTATCTCTCAAGATGGTATTGGTGGTACCGCCATCGGCAAGGCACGTTTCCTCCATTCGGGCGCCACACGTGTTCTAAAATATAGTGTCTAATTATTAAACGAGAGCGAGGAAGATGCTAAAGTAATAATAATTAAACATGCAAATATTTCAGAACATAACATAAGTATCTATATTTAAAAGAATGGAATAAATGAATGATGACAAAGTCATCCAAGCGCCGATAGATGTTTAATGAAACAAATAATGTTGCTCTCATAGAGCTTACAACCAAATCGAATAAATTGTATCAAATTATTGCCATAAGAATCATGAATAAATGAGCGGAGTTCAGATGGAGTCCACAAGGTAACCATCCAGCTCAGCCGAGATCTCCATCTCGCTAAGCTTCTCCTCCGTGGCTATCATGGTGGCGGCAGCGTCGATGTCCAGCTGTGGCGTTGGAGGGGACACGGTGTGCTCAACCTCCATGGACACGATGGCGTTCGTGGGAACCGCCACATGTGCCTCCACAGGTGCCCCAGTGTGCGCCACGACGGGCGCAGCGGGGGGCGTGGGGATCATCACGGGCGCCGCGGCGGGCGCCGGTGGTGCCTCCATCTGGACAAGGTGCGCCTCATGCGCTCTCTTGGCCTTGAAGGCGTCCACGACGTGCTTGGGAGCACGACACTGCCTGGAGAAGTGAAGTTTCGACCCGCAACAGAAGCAGTCTTGGGGCCTCACCTCCCCCTTACCCGCCTTTTGCTCCTTGGCTGGGTGGGGGTGGTTAGGTCCCTTCTTGCCTTTGCCTTTCCTGCCGCGCTGCTTGAACTTTGGCTGGCGCACTTTGTAGGCGCCGACATAAGCTTCCTGGCTTGGGCCCCCTCCGAAAGGCTGCAAGTTGAAGTTCTTTTTCAGAACCTCATCCTGCGCCTCAGCCACCTGGAGGGCGTCAATGAGCACCGAGTACTGCGTGAAGTTCTCCTGGCGGTAGTTCCGCGCATTCTGGAGGTTACTTGGATGGAAGGTGGAGATAGTTTTCTCTATCTTCCCCTCGTCTGTGATTTTCGTACCATACATCTCGAGATTCGCACAAATCACGTGTAACACGGAATTGAATGACTGTACCGATTTGTGGTCCGCAAACCTCAGACGCAACCAATCCGCCTCCGCCTTTGGCTTGACGTGGTACTTCAACCTAGCGAACCTCTCTTTAAGAGCGGCCCACAGGGCTGAAGCACTCCGTTCAGCCATGTACTCGTTTTTCAACGTAGCACTCATGTGGTGGCGGAGGAAATGCAGTGCCTGCGCATTTTCTGCAGCAGTCGTGGTGCTGGGGGCCTCCTTGGTCCCCGCATCTAGCGCTCCTTTAATCTTTCGGCCCTCGAGGACGATCTCCACGTCCGAGGCCCAAGCAACGTAGTTCAGCCCGGTCTGGGACAACTCCTCGAATTCGCGGTTCATGATTCCGGCCATCTGCGATTTATGCAAATATGTATCAGATTACAGCAGGTAATCGATTGCATAAAGCGATGTTGATACAAAGATTCAATATGACGGCGTTCCAAAATTTTAAATGACATGCTAACAGTGTTCTACTATGAATTAAACAATTAATTACGATAGTAAAACATGATATAAAAGCATGTATGAAGAGATATTATGTTAAGCGCGTTCTAAACGTGAAAATTATCCCTAAAAACGACTTTCCAAATTTATTTAGTGTCCAATTATACAGTTTCAGCAAAAACAGACAATTCCAGGGACTTATATACAATTTATTCAGCAGGAAAAAAATTATACAGAATTTTGGAAAAATCTAGGTGCTAAAATGTAAATTTCCAGCCCGTACACGCTTTCGGTCCGGCCCGTATCGGCAGCAGGCCAAAAACGGGCCAAAAACCTGGCCAAAAGCCCACCTACAGCCCCCTCTATCCCGCACGGTTTTTTTTTCGGGTGCGGTTGGGTAATCACAGGTCGAGGCCTGTTGCGCGCCAAGATGGGCCGCAGCCCAGCCGGGCCCAGCCGAACCCTAGGCAGCTGGTCTGGCACGCGCGCTGGCCGAGCGTGAGCTCAGGCCGCGGCGGCGGCCGACCGGCGCCAGGCTCGAGGCCAGGGCGGGGCGGGACGAGGCGGCGGGGCAGCGCACGGGGGCGGTGGGGCGTGGGGCGGCGGCACACGGGGGCTGCTACGGCCACGCCGAGCGGGAGGCGGCGGCGCGCCCGCGCGCGCGACCGAGCAGAGCTCAAGGTCGTCGCGGCGGCGGCGGCGGCCGGCCTGCCACACGCTCAAGGCGGGCGGGCGCGAGGTGAGGCGCCGCGGGGTGGCCAGGGCGGCCGGGGCGCGGTCACGGCGGGGCCGAGGCCGAGCGGCGGCGACGCGCTCGCGACCAGCACGCGGCGGCGTGGCGGCCAGCTCGCGGCGGCGCAAGGCGGCCAGCACGCGGCGGCGCGCGGCGGCCAGCTCGCGGCGGCCAGCACGCGGCGGCGCGCGACGGCCAACACGCGTCGGCCAGCTCGCGGCGGCGACGTCCTTTGTGGCCTCTGCCATGGATGCGTGATGCAAGGGCAAAAACAAAAAATAATTGGAAAATCATCGCCACGTTTCATCTGGAATATTGGCGGCACGAACGCACAGCGGATGCGTCGCGGTGGTACTGTGATCAGCGGGATCACGTGGCGTACCGTCTCTCTACGGTGCAGTCAACAAATCTCTCGTGATCCGGGGATATCGACATTGGCCGGCGACAGCGTGTCAGCTCGATCCCCGGGAGAGAAATCCGCACCACAGATTTGATCGAAAAATTACGCAAAGCGGAAAAATGGAAAGGAAATTTCATCACGGTTCCATTTTTGCGATCAGATCGGGGTTATACCTTCGCGATTTTTGTAAAAAGTCTGCTCGGTGCAGGCTCGGTGAAGAGGCACGTGCTGATAACGTGTTACACAACCTCTGCCGGCTGGCCGGTCCCGAGGGTGTGTGACGGCGGCGGCGTAGACGAACAACACACGAACAAGGAAGAAAAGAGACACAAGGTGTGGGCACAACAAAATCTTTATTGCTTTCTCTGTTCTGTTCCTAGACTACGTACATTGGCTCAATATATAACAGGAGGGTGAGACCCAAACGTACGTACAAAGAGGGGGAAACCCTAAGGCCTGGTTGGACTGGGCAAAGCCCACCGAGTGGGCTGCCACCACCAGCCCAAGTTTCTCAACAGTATACTCTTCATCACGCTCAGCAGGTCATGTTTTCGTTTTGGAGATGGACGAGTCGTTGGATCTGTCTGTTTTAGAGTATCTCCACCGGCGAGCTAAAAAAAAGTGTCTAACACCATTTAACTGTGTCTTCATTTTAGGACAGTGGAAATTGTCCGTTGCCATTGGGGTGCTGCCTATAGCAGTGCCCCCCAAACAAAACAAATCAAAACAATTTGAACGAAATAATCTATGACATTTTTGCAATCTCGTTCAAAATTTGAAGATTATATTACAAATTTGAACGAAATTACACATTTGGGCGCTCCAGCTAACCCTAACTACTACTACTTCTTCTCGCTGCCCTCGTCGGTTATCGACGCATCGTTCTGGTAGCATGGACGACGTCCGTCGTATATCTTGATGGGCAGGACGTCCGGTGCATACATGTGAACTGCGACCACCCGTTTGCGAGGAACGGGTCTTCACCATCCCTGGGCACGACCGCCTCAACGCGGTCGCTGGTCCACTTCTCCATTTGTAGCCAGAAGCTACGGGGCTCGTGACCTCTGAGCTCCTCAATATTTTCTCCGGCTGCCTTAGCCGTCACACTCAAGTTTTTGGACCACTGTAATATTTATAAGGAAGGCAGATTTGTGAGCCAACAAAAACTTGTGTAATGTGTTTGTGTGGACCAACCTATGTATGTGACCATGAGTATCTATGCAATGCAATCAACTTTTTCTTTTATGTCAAATCTCATGTTTTCCTGATGATCACTAATTGTTTCTCTGATGTTTTCCATATGATGCCTTGAGTAATTTTTGTCCCAAGTGTTGGATCATGGTTGTTCTCAACTTAACAATATTGTTTGGCTTTGTTTCATTCAAGGAAACAAAATGGCAATTGAATTTATGGACGTTTTCCTTTGATATTTCTATT
Source organism: Alopecurus myosuroides (assembly GCA_028641055.1). NCBI lineage: Eukaryota > Viridiplantae > Streptophyta > Magnoliopsida > Poales > Poaceae > Alopecurus > Alopecurus myosuroides. The sequence goes on along the minus strand of CM054059.1, from coordinate 263,765,691 downwards.
AAGTTTTATCTCTGAAAAATTAGCCAAATATCATTTTCTAGCACTTGTTTTGAGTATGTTAGAGTATCCAATTTTATGTTTTCTTGGCATATAATTGTTCTCTGATATGTGGCCTACGAATCCATGAATTTGGTTTTAATTATAAAGTTGGAAAACAAACAGTTGCATGTTTTTTTTTGTGGAAAGAAAATAAGACAGAAAAACAGATAATTTGGAAAACAGAGAAAAACATAAAGGTACCGTTTTCCACCTTGTTTTCCTAGCCTTCCCCATTTTCAAAAATGGATTAAAAATGTGTTTCTGAAAGTTCATATCATGTTTAACATTGTCCAACTTGGAATTCCAAATTTGGAATCCATTTACTATTTTAACCATGAGTGAACATTGGGATGAAATTGTCTCTTTTCAACACTTAGCAAAATTTTGCTAAGTCATTTCTGAACTTTTCTGAACTTTTATTTTGACAGAACTTTGAGTGATTGTTTTCATTTGAATTTGTGCAAATGGGGAGATGAGACCTTGCTCAACATGATTACCTATGTTTGTACTTGAGTTTGGTGCATTGGATCCATTTTGTGGTCGATCAGAGTGAGAGAGAGAGAGAGAGGAGAGGAAAGAAGGGGGTACCGAGAGAGGAAAACTAGGAGGGGACAGCCGCGGGCACACAGTGCACGCCTCGCCGCGCACTGTGGCCACGCTACGCCGCGCCCAGCTCGTCTCCTCGCCGCCTAGACATAGTGCCACGCCCCTAAGCCGTTAGCCACCCGTTGCACGGCGTGCGCACGCCCGAGACACCGCTCCCGTGCCATCCGCGACGTGCCCGAGAGCACACCCACGACCCCGACCCCGTGCCCGCGCCTATAAGGCATGACGACGCTCCTCTGCCTCACCACCCACCTCCACTCCTCCACCTGCACTCACCGTAGCACGCCAAATCGACCCCGCTCGCTCCCAGTGAGCGACACGGGGAGGATTTTGCCGCCGGCCAACGTGAACCTCCACAGAAGGTTGAGCTCACCCTGAACCCTCCTAGCCCTCCTATGCACCCTAGCCGTGCTTCCCACCCTCACACGGTCCTCCCTGACCGCTCCCCTTGTCCTGTGCGCTTGCAGGAAACCCGCCGCCGTCCTCGGAGCTGTCGCGGCCGTACTGCACGCCGCCGTCGATTGAAGCCCTCTCGGACGCCGTCGTTTGCTCGCCTACACTGCGGCGACCACCTGCGACTGCATCGACCACACGCCACTGCCCTATGTCACCCCTAGGTGAGCACACCGCCGTCGCCGATCTCTGTCGTGCGGGCGAAGAGAGAGAGAGAGGGAGAGAGAAAGGAGATGAACGGGAGCCCTTGATCGCGAGATCAACGAACCCCTTTGAACTGTTTCGTTGCTGCTCCGCGCGCGCCCTTGGGCAGCTTTCCGCGCTAGTTGGGCCACGCCCGTGTGGATCTAGCCCATGCCCTATGTACCCCTGTGTTTTTATTCTTTTTGAAAATCACAGAATTATGAACCCTAGCTTTTGGCCTAGTAAAAATAGAAAAAATAGGTTTATGTCCAAATCAAAATCATACTGGTACTTTAACATTTTCTTAACCGCATCCAAGTGATAGATCTACTTTTTGTGTATTATTTTTTGCAGTAGCTTTTATTTTGGCAGACACTATCTGTTAAGCCTTTTTTGGCATAACTTTAAAAATAAGAATCTAAATCTTGCAAACTAATTTTTTTTGGTTAGCCCTTAGTGATATCTATCAGTATAACTTGACCTTGCTTGAAGGAGAGCTTCTGGAGAAAATGCCATGCATTTTGGTAAATGTCCAGAGAGCACTTCTAGGATTTTTGTAGACTTTTTGGTGATGATTTTTTATGTGAATACAACTGGATCAGTTTGTGTATGTTTAGATATACCTAATCCTAGCTTGGTACAATTTTTAGAGCTCTATAATAATTATGGTGTGCATAACTAGTTTTAGCACTTTTCTGTTTTTATTTATTATTGTGTAAATAGTTTTTAGTAAATGCTTGTGTATTAGATTCTTGTTTTCTAGCATGTGTAGAAATGTTAATCTCTGTTATTATGTTTTTTTTACATTACTAGCATGTTCGAAAAAATGGGCATGTTTGGAAGTTAGTAGGAATAGTTAATAGCATAGTATTATTTTTCTAATATTTTTTCTTGCATAGAAATGTTTGGAAAAGTACTATTAGGTTTAGCACCTAGATTTTTGTGGTAGTTAAGATGAGTCCGGTACCACTTTGGTACTGATTCTAGGCTTTTGTCACCTCTGTTAGCTTCACATTTATTTGTAGAAAAGTATGAGTAGATTTAACTAAAATAGATTGATTCCTTTATTTTCACTAGTGTGAATATTGTTTTGAATGCTTGTTTGGGTGATAGTAATTTTTCCAAGTGTGACCAGAGGCATTGTGACCTCTTAATGCCTTGGTATCTTAGTGGAACACCCACTGGTCCCATTGCATTTTGGTGAGAAATACATTTTCTCCACCGTAGTCATGTTTCTAGTAGTCTAGTTTTGTTTACGTGTGTTTATAGATTTTTGCCCTTTGGAAAATGAAGTGATGGATTGTTTTATGTGATGCTTGCTGTATGTATTTCTATGTAACATTGTGTGCCTTAGTTGGTTCTAATTGTGTGTCATTTATTTCTTTTTACGACGTTAGAAAACGAAGAAGGAAGTATTAGAGAAGAAGAAGCTTATTTTCACTCTTGCTATTTTCAAGAGCAAGACTTGAACCAATACCAAGGCAAGCCATCCTAATGCTTTCTGTTATTACACTTATCATTATCTATAATGCATGTTTTACTTCTGAAGTTTTACAAAAAATTGGTTAGCAAAATTATTTTTGTTGTGGCTATTACTACTATTTTTATAAGTAACTATCACTTTCCCAATCGTCAAACTTGGTGTTACCAAGCCCATAGCCACCAAATGGTATATAAATACCACCAACTTTAATAATATTGAAGTCCCTAAGTGGACACCCTAAAATGTGCTTTTGTAAACAAATGCTTCATGAAAAACCCTAAGTGAAAAGGTGGGACCTTGTTCACTAGAGGTGGCAAAGAGGAATGTTTATGAAATGTTTACAAAAAACACATAACCTAGTCTTCAGTGGACAACCAAGACATACTGCCACTCTACCTCAACATGGGAAAGAGGCCTATCTATAAACTTGTTCTTGTTAGTGTGTGTTCTATCCCAAGTGCTATAGAGAATGAGATTCTCTGAACCGAAATGTCGCCAGGTGGGAGATACGGGACATGCAATGTGTGGGATTAATTTTCCCTCCGGCTGCAACAGTTGGGTCTCCTGTCATGGCAGTGTGTGACACGTTGCCTGGGAAAATAAACCCAATTGAAGGGATAGTCATATACTAACTTGACCATAGTGGAAAGTTAGGATCAGTTATCTGATGTTTGCATACTGTCACGGACAGTCCATGGGTGATTCATGGCAGATGATTTGGATCTTGTGGATTGTGTACACCTCTGCAGAGTAAACCTATTCAGAATAGCTGCGTCCTCGGATATAGACAGTTTAATGGCCATGTAGTTAATATTGTGTCAATGTTTTCAAAAAGGGATGTTTTGGAAAAGGACTTGTACCTGCGAGGTACTGGAAGAGGAACTGTGTACCTGTGAGGTACATATGAAGAAAAGCTGGGAGTTGTTTTACAAGAAGTTTTGCAAAGAAAAACCTTCTTTAAACAAAGTTTTACAAAAACCTCTTGGATATGGGATATCTAAAAGAGAAACCATATTATTTTATTTTGAAGTTGTAACACCTGGGGTGTTACCCTAAGATAGAAAGTTGGCTGTTTTTCTTTTTCTTGCATTGCATCACAGGCATCCTAAGCATTGCATCATGTTTTCCACACCACTCCAAAATTCAAACCACTTTAAACTTTCACACATTGTCCAAAATTTCCAATTAAAAAGTGCAAACTAAACCACTCAACTTGTTTCAAATAGTTTGAAGTTATTTAAATTGCTTGTTAACTAAAAATTCCCTTTTGTTAACACCCAAATGATAATTTCAAATTCATTTCAAAATCAATCATAATGTGCATGTTTCCAATTGTGGTTTAACAATTAAAATCTTGCAAACAAATTAAGTTCAATGAGCTTCCATAATTGTTTGAGTTAATGGACTAAAAATTTGTTTTAAAACCAAATCATTATGAACCCTATTTGAAATTCAAATAGCAAACCAAAAAATTAAATTAACATTTCAACTTATTGGGGAATAATGTTAACAATTGCTGTTTTGCAAATTAACAAAATTTATTTATAAAATAGAAAACTCCAAACCCTATTTCTATCTCTCTCTCTCTTTTATCTCTTGCAAAAAAAAAAAAGGAAAAAAAATCAAAAGGAAGGAGATAGCCCTTTTCCTCTCAGCCCATCACCACCCACAGCCCAACTCCCCAGCCCACCACGGTCATCTTCCCCGTACGGACAGAAGGACAGCGCCCGTCGCTGTCACCCCACCGATCCCCACCTCAACTGCTCCCCCTCGCCTTTATCTCCTCCCCCAAGCTATCCCCCCCAAAACCCTAGCTGCTCCTTCTCCCTTCCCTCTCCGCCGCCAGCCTTCCTCTCCCCTCGATTTCCCCTCTAAAATCCACTGCCTTCTTCTGAAATTACTGAACCCGAGGAGGAGCTGCCGCGGCCGTGGGTTGCCCGCCATGGCGCCGCCACCCTGGCCCTCACCGGAGTGATCTGAGGCCGGGAATGGAATCCCCGTGCCCCGGCCCTCCACTTTGCTGAAGACCCCAGGGCCGGAGAGTGGCCGTGTCGACGGCACCATCGAGGTCTTTCCGACGGGAGCTGCGCGTCAGTTCCTCGTCGCCTCCATCATCAGCGACCTCCTCGCTTCCCTTCGTCGCCTACACCCCGCGGTGAGCCATCCCATCTCGCCCTAGGGCTTCCCCCTCTCCTCCTTGCTCTGTTTCCCTCCGTCGAGCGGCAGAACCCCGCCATCAACGCGTCAGGCCGCCGGCCGCCTCCGTTTCCTTCCGATCGAGATACAGTAACTGTTGTTCAGTTCAGTTTCGCGATCAGGAGCACCTCAAAACCCAACCACATCTGTACCTATCACCAAACGTGACAGTAGCGCAGTGGCTCTGCTCCCTTGTGCGCGCCCACAGGTGCTGGGTTCGAATCCCCCCAAGCAGAAAAAGCCCCCCTTTTATTTTCTGTTTTTTTTTCTTTTCTGCCCGAATTTCAGAAACCTAGATCTGAGCCATTCCTTCTAAAATCAATATAAAATTGAATCTTGCTCCAAATTGAATGATTCAAAATCCTGTGGATTCATAATTTGGTGCTCCTTCTATTAATGTCAAGTTTGCAATATGTTTCTGTAACAATTTTTGCACTAAATAAATAATTACTGAAAATGCAATAAAAAGTGGAAACTTTGGAATTTCATAACTTTAGTTCTGTTCATCCAAATTGAGCAAACTTGGGCTCTAAAAATTTGTCTTAACAAACTCTACACATTGGTCTTTTATTTGGGCACAATTGAGTTAATTTTGAACATGTTTTCCTCTGTTTACTAAAAATGGCAGAATAAGAATGATTATGGAAAATTGCATAATAAACTCAATAATAACCCAAAAATTATGTTTGATAGCTCAAAATGTTCAGTGAAACATTTGCTACCTGTTTTCAACCTTTTCAATGCAAATTGTTTATTGTTTTCCTTAATTAAAAGTGGTGCAATAATCCAATGCTTTAATTAAATCTTTTAAATTACAAAATTCATAACTTGTTCATTTTAATTCCAAATCCAACAAATAAAATATGTTTTTCAATTGAAATTAAATGCTCTACCCAAATACAAATTTTGTTATCTGTTTTGAACAATTAAAATGGGTGAAAACAACCAAATGCTTGTGTGACACCTTTAAGTAACCAAAATTCCTAAACTTAATAAGTGAATTTCAAAATGGGTAAACCTTATTTCCAATTGGTTCTATTGTTGTTATTTTGTTGTTTTCCTCATCCATGCATCATGCTAATCCACCTTCACCTGTTGGTTAGTTGTAAAACAATTATTTCAACCTTAATTCATGGGCTTTCCATATGCAATCCAAATTGCATGTGGGTCCATTTAATCATGTTATGTTACCATGTCGACTAGTTTATCTTGATGCATCCTTAAACTTGTCATGCATCCATATCTTGATCATGCTGGATCTTTTGCCGTAGTAGTAATTGTTGCATCCGGTGTTTGTTCGAGGTTCGTTGCTTCTTCGCGGATAGGACGTTGAGATGATGTGAGCAACGACAAGTTCTGTGGATGTACCTCTACTTGCTGGATCTCAGGCAAGTATACTCACTTGCTGCCAAATGGCTGCCTTTCATCACTTGTTACCGATTCTTTCCGTTGTTCTTATTCTAGCCTTTTGATTCGATGCTTGTGTCTCGATCCTATTATCTGTTTACCTTGCAGCCATGATATAGCCTTCCTCCCACTTCCTATTACCTGTTGTTTGTTTACCTCGTTGGCCCTAGTGTCGTAGTTGCATGCTTAGGTTTGTTTGCGCTCTAGTCCTGTTTTCCTTTGTTCTATCACCTGTTTAGTTGATAGTTGGGTTTCAATTCAATCAACAACATGTTAATGTCTGGGGTAATAATAATTTGATGCTAAGGCACCGGCAGGAGGCCCGGGTTAGGGTTTTGGAGCCGGCTGGTGTCAAAACTAGGAAAAGAGTCTTGTCTACTGATCCATGATGAGCGTGCTCACCGCATCCGGGTGGTGGTATGGAACCCCCCTCGACTTAGACCTGATCTGCAGCTTGTCCGAAGAGCCACACTTAGTTCGGGTGTTCCATTTGCTCCTTGCATAATGGGTTGATCACCCATGGTTACTGATGATGATGATGCATATAGGGCGAGGCCTGTAGTGCCGGGGTGTTGTGTCCTGCGGGAGTTTTGCACACCTGCGCTGAGTATTCGGCTGCGTGGCTGGGACCTTATAGCTCCGTGGCTCCTAGGATGGGTTGTAGAGATGGTTTGGGTCATGTCAAGCCAACCTGAGTTTTAGTTGGTGGCTTGAGTGTGTACGGGTACTGGAGCACACCCTGCAGGGATAAATCTTCTCGAGAAGCCGTGTTTTCCGCGGTTATGGATTACTTGGTGAAAGTACTGGCTAACAAGTACTCAGAACAACTTACACCTAACTAATGATAACTTGACTAGTAATAGACTTATTGACACAATAAGTTGAACATCATTAATCCAACAGTGTGAGTTATCCTTGGGTTGCTTCCTTAGTAGGGGGTGACATTGGATGGGTATTGTTTTGGTGAGTAGTTGTAGTTGGTTCCGATACGCTATCTTATCCCCCTCTTTTAGCCGGATGTTGTAGCGAGTCTCTGTAGTTGGTTAGTGCAGCCCGCTGCCGCTTATTTGCAATAATCCCTTCCTTTCCGTTGAACCCAAAGTATTTGTATCTTGTGATGACTGGCTACGCCGGTATCTTGTGAGTATGGTTTATCCACTTGCCAGTACTTAACTGTAACATCCCAAGTATGAAAAATAGCCTTTAGAATGTTTGCTCTCTGTTATTTTATGTTTTGCATCATGGCATCATGTTCATTGCAATTGTTTTGCTTGTTTTCCTTTTGTTTTCCTCTGTTTTCATTTGTTTTCCAACTGTTTTCCTTTGTTTTCCTTTGTTTTCTATTTGAATTTCAAACCAAAATTCAAACCTTTTGTTTCATCCTTGTGATGTTACAATTTCCAAAATCATATTTCAAATCAAAACAATCAATTGTTTCCATTAAAGTGTGATCTCAAAACTGTTGTTTTGTTTCTATAAAAATGCATCCAATAACCAAACCCTTTTCAAATTCAATTATGATTTTCTTCCAAACAACAACCATGTTGAAATTATGAAAATTGCAAATCAAAACTCTCCAAATAAAATGGTTAAATTAACACTTCCATTTGTTTCCATGAAATAATAAAAAGCTCAACTCTTATTTGTTATTTAATAATCCACCTAATATAAATTGCATTCAAAACTCAAATTCAAATCATCAAACAACACACCAATTGAATATGTGCAAATTACCAAACATTCTAATTTGTTGTTTCTATTTCAAACTCCAAGGTTCATGCCATTTAAAAATTTTGTTTCAAAGAATGCAATTAATAATAAAATCCATCTAATTTGAATTAATTTACAAACAACAAATTAAATTTGAAAACTTTTGGAAATTAAAGTTAGCATTTAGTTGCTATTGAAAAACTAACCTAACCATACTTTTTTCAAATTTTTCCTAACCCTAACACTCATCTTTCTCTTCCTATTCCAATTCAGCAAAAATAAATAAATAGAACAGAAATAATTAAAAGAAGAGAAGAGAGAGAGAGAGCCAACCAGGCCCAGCCCATTTTCCCCCTTGGCCTGGTACCTCCTCGAGGTCGTCATCAACCTCTGTACGGTCACCATCGGAGCTGTCCACGTGGTTCAGAGAGATGCAGCAACGGTGGAGCTCCTCCACCCCTCCCTATAAACTCCATGGCTAGCCCTAACCCTAACCCTATTTCCCCTTCTCCCTCCTTCCTCTTCCCCCGCCTCCATCTTCCTTCCACCTCCCTCCATCTCCCTGCAAACTCTCTGTTCTTTTCCCTGTTAACTGAACCACAACCGAGCTCCTCCCTCCGGTGATCGTCGGAGCTCCGGGCTCCCTCCGGCCCGGGCGACCGCGGGAATGGAACCCCACGGCCGCCCTCTTCCTCCTCCCCCCCTCGGCACGGGCCGGGAGGGGCTGTGCCGCCGCCGCCATCAACCTCAAGACGCCGGCGACCTCCTCTGCCCGACCTGCATCGTCTCCCTGTCCGCCCCTCCCTCCAGTCCGCTCGATGGGCACCCGAGGTGCGCTCCCTCGCCTCTCCCTTCCCCTCTCTGGTCACCCACAGCACTAGCACCGCCAGCGCACCACATGGCCACCGCGGACGGCGCCCCCTCCGGCGAGCAGGTCGCTGCCGTCGCTAGCCCTTTTCCCTGTCGAGATACAGATGCAGTACCTGATCGGGTTCAGTTACAATTCGCAAAACAGCAGCCACCACAGCTTAACCCCCACCGCATCCCCTTTCTACCATCAAACAAGTCACAGCCCAATTGGCTAGCCCCCAGCGCGCGCAAGCCCCAGGTCCCAGGGTCGAATCCCGCACCCCCCACTTTTCTGCTTCATTTTCTCGAATTACTACAGTGCGGCTGCTGCACCTTAACCCCCACAGATCCCTTTCCTTTCAACCAGCAGCACAACACCCCACTGGTGTTGTTCCTTGTGCACACGCCATAGGGAGGGGTTCGAGTCCCCCCTCCCACAGAATAAAACCACCTTTTTATTTTGCATTGTTTTGGTCAGAGAACTTCCAGGAATCACACATAGGCCCCTGGTAATTATTTCTAGCCCCTGTAAAAATATTTTCCAAGTCCCTGGTTCACTAAAAATGGCAGATTTGCACCTTAACTTGTAAAATGCATAAGAAATTCATCCCAACTCCAAATTCAACATTTTTAGTATGTTTTCTGTACCAAATTAAATGATCTATCCAAATATAAAATTTGTTTACTGTTTTGAATATTTTAAATTGGTGAAACATTTGAATTCTTGTTTAAATCACTTAATTTTGCAAAATTCATAACTTGGGCATAAAAATTCCTAATTCAACAAACTAAATATGTTTTCCAATCAACTTTTCATGTAATTTCCAAATATAAATTTTGTTTGCTGTTTTGAGTAATTTAAATTGCTGAAAACAACTGTTTCTTGTTTAATGCATTTAAAATTGCCAAAATAATAACTTGCTCATTTTAAATCCAATTTCAATAAATGAAATATGTTTTCCATGCAAAATTAAACCACCTTTCCAAATATAAAATTTGTTTCATGTTTTGAATAATTAAAATTGGGTAAATAATTTAAACCTTGTTTAAATCATTTAATATTGTTAAATTCATAACTTGGTCAAACTAATTTCTTTTGGGACATATAAAATATGTTTTCAAACCACCAAAGCATAACCTTTTCAAATATGAACTTCACTCAATGTTTTGAACGAATAAAAATTCAAATAAGTTCATGTTTGAATTAAATTCATTTAGTTCTTGCTTAAACTTGTTTAATTCATAAATAATTTATTTGAAATCCTTTTTCAACAAGTGAAACATGTAATCCACCTAAAATTTGGTGTTCTTTTCAAATGTAAACTTTGTTATCTATTTTGAACAAATAAAATTGGTGAAAACAACAAATGTTTGTGTGACACCTTTAAGAAACCAAAATTCCTTAACTTAATAACTAAAATTTCAAAATGGGTAAACCTTATTTCCATTTGGTTCTATTGTTGTTATTTTTCTGTTTTCCTCATCCATGCATCATGCTAATTCACTTACACATGATGTTTAGTTGTAAAACAATTAATTCAACCATAATTCATGGGCTTTTCATATGCAATCCAATTGCATGAGGGTCCATTTAATCATGTTGTTATCTTGTCAACTAGTTTATTTTGATGCATCAATTAAATGGTCATGCATCATCCCATGTTTGTGCACTATGCCATGTTATTGATTGTTTATCTTTCTGCATTGTTTGTTTGCTTCTTCTCGGATACACGACGACGTTGAGACCGACGATACTTACGACACCCCTTCTAAGGATCTAGCTCAGTACCAGGCTACTGGGTTTTGCAGGCAAGTTATCACTCACATGAATCATCGTGTTCCTTTCAACATTGGTTACCGATACTTTCCGTTGTCTATTCTGCTAGCCCTATGATTAGTTGCTTCTGTTACGAACCTATCACATGTATCCTTTAACCCTGATATTGCCTCACCTCCATACCTATAACCATTGCTTGTTGCCCGTGTCTTACTAGCATGCTTAGGTTGTTTTCCTCGAGTCTGTTACCCGTTACTTTCTGTTACTATTTCTATTATGTTCTGGGGGCTCGATGTTTAATCAATCAATCATGCTAATGTTATTATTAATAATAAATTTGATGATAAGGCACCGGCAGGAGGCCCTGTGTGGTTTTGAGGCCTGCTAGTGTCGACCCTAATAGGAAAAGGGTCTTGTCTACTGATCCATGATGAGCGCACTAACCGCATGTGGGAAGCGAGTATGGGCGCCCCCCTCAATTTGATTCGATTCGCATCTCGTCCAAATCGCCTCATTTAGTTCATGTTTTCCATTTGCCGCATGCATGTTTTTGCGAGCCCAGGCCAGGGTGGAACTTTTGTAGTCGACATATAGGGGGACACGGTCTTAGAGTGCTATGAGGGTCCCTTTTCTTCGGGGCTCGATTAGCCGTGCGCCCAAGGTTCTTTGGGCTTGATGCGAAGAAGAGTTGAGTTGTGTAGAGTGCCCCGCTTGGTGGGAGGCATCCCATCTGGCGGGTTATTCTTGCGTGTACGGCCAAATTGGTGCAACCCTGCAGGGATAAATCTTCTCGAGAAGCCGTGTTTTCCGCGGTTATGGACTACTTGGTGAAAGTACTGGCTAACAAGTACTCAGGACAACTTAAACCTAATGCTTAACAACCTTACACCCAATGATTAACAACTTGACTAGTAATAGGCTTATTGACACAATAATCTGAACCATCATTAATCCAACTGTGTGAGTTATCCTCGGATTGCTTCTTTGGATAAGTGGCGAGATCCAGGATGGGTTTGTTTGGAGTTAGTTGGTAGTTGGTTACGATACACGATCTTATCTCCTTTCTGTTAGACGGAAGTAGTAGTAACTCTGTAGTTGGTTAGAGCAGCCAGTTGCAGCATCTTTCATATCCCCTTTCTTCCGTTGAACCCAAAGCATCTGTGCTTGGTGTTGACGGGTTACACTTTGGTGAACTGTGAGTCTTGCTTGCCAGTACGTTTATGTACTGACCCCTTTGGGGCTGTGGTTTCCGCAGACTACGATTCCGAGGATCCCCATGGTGGCTACTACGTGGAGTATGACGAGACTGCTGATGAGTAGATAGCGGACCCGGGCAGGATCCGAGACTTCGTGGATGGGCTCCGTCTTTTCGTTTCCGGCCTCTTAGGCCTATTTGGTTCTTGTCTGTACTCAGACATGTTGAATGCTTCCGCTGTGATGTAATGATGATATGTTGGGACATGTGTCCTCTGAATGATTGTATTTGCTATCTCTGCTCTAGTGAGAGCCATTTGCAACTTATTTCAATCTTTTGTGTCGTAGAGATCTGTTGTGATATCACTTGTTCAATGCCGTTGACGTACCATGTGTGTATGTTTTGAAGTACGTCAACGGAAGTATCCTGATTTCTATGGGATGGTTTACGTCGACGCTGAACAGATAGGGGTTGGTTGTCACACATACGTGTGTTGGCCTACTCGTAAGAGGACGCGGGTGCCGGTAAGCCCTGTAATCCAATCTACTACTGTTCAACGGAACGGCGAGTATCCTTTAGAAGTCCGGGTGCGACAAATGGTATCAGAGACTGTCTGCCTGTAGGATCCCTTTTTACTGGTCGCAGTTGAGTCTAGAAACTATTTTGTAGCTATATAGGAAAAAATGAAACGTGAGAGTAGGAATTCTGTTCTTTTTCTTCTTTCCCCACCCACCCTCCCTTTTTCTGGTAAGGAAGTGCAACGTTGTTTTCCCTTCTCATCTAAACTTTCAAGTTAGGATTTCACGAATCCTGGTTTCTCTAGGATGGTTATATCTACTAGACCATAGGAATGGAGGTGGTTGTGACATGATTTATCATGTTGCCTACTCACGATTGAGAACGGAGGCGTGTAAGCCCCAGAAGCAGATCCTCTATTCCTTAAGCAGTAGATATTGATCCTTTAGAAGCCCGGATGGGTTTTCCGTATTACCTCAGGAGTGTTTTGGTCTCGTTTTTCCCGGTGTTGCTTCGTTATCCTGTTCTTCTCAACATCCTTTTCGTCCGTTGAAATCTTGTTGTTGTTTTCCACTTCAATTCTTCTACCGGCGTCTAATCAAAACTTCCCAAATATCAAGTCTATCTGGCCAGAAAGGTTGTTGTTGTTTTGAAAACTACCAGGCTATGAGAGCTCGCATTCCTATCACCTGGAGTTGTTTCGAGGAAGCATTCTTGAATCACCACATTCCAGATAGTCTATTCTCCAAATGAATCAGATTCTATCCAGCTATACACCCCCGATACAAAACCTCTCCCTTTACTTGAAAATGTTCCGGTGGTTTCCAAAATCCCTGTCATCTTGAACTTCCAGAAAAACTATCCAAGGTGCACGATGTGTTTCACGTGTCACAGTTCAAGAGGATCTTCCCAAGAAGATTCCGGACCTTTTCTTTCTCAGTAGGAATCTCGGGGCGCGATTCCTTCAAGGGGGGGCGTTTTGTAACATCCCAAGTATGAAAAATAGCCTTTAGAATGTTTGCTCTCTGTTATTTTATGTTTTGCATCATGGCATCATGTTCATTGCAATTGTTTTGCTTGTTTTCCTTTTGTTTTCCTCTGTTTTCATTTGTTTTCCAACTGTTTTCCTTTGTTTTCCTTTGTTTTCTATTTGAATTTCAAACCAAAATTCAAACCTTTTGTTTCATCCTTGTGATGTTACAATTTCCAAAATCATATTTCAAATCAAAACAATCAATTGTTTCCATTAAAGTGTGATCTCAAAACTGTTGTTTTGTTTCTATAAAAATGCATCCAATAACCAAACCCTTTTCAAATTCAATTATGATTTTCTTCCAAACAACAACCATGTTGAAATTATGAAAATTGCAAAACAAAACTCTCCAAATAAAATGGTTCAATTAACACTTCCATTTGTTTCCATGAAATAATAAAAAGCTCAACTCTTATTTGTTATTTAATAATCCACCTAATATAAATTGCATTCAAAACTCAAATTCAAATCATCAAACAACACCCCAATTGAATATGTGCAAATTACCAAACATTCTAATTTGTTGTTTCTATTTCAAACTCCAAGGTTCATGCCATTTAAAAAATTTGTTTCAAAGAATGCAATTAATAATAAAATCCATCCAATTTGAATTAATTTACAAACAGCAAATTAAATTTGAAAACTTTTGGAAATTAAAGTTAGCATTTAGTTGCTATTGAAAAACTAACCTAACCATACTTTTTTCAAATTTTTCCTAACCCTAACACTCATCTTTCTCTTCCTATTCCAATTCAGCAAAAAAAAAAAAAATAGAACAGAAATAATTAAAAGAAGAGAAGAGAGAGAGAGAGCCAACCAGGCCCAGCCCATTTTCCCCCTTGGCCTGGTACCTCCTCGAGGTCGTCATCAACCTCTGTACGGTCACCATCAGAGCTGTCCACGTGGTTCAGAGAGATGCAGCAACGGTGGAGCTCCTCCACCCCTCCCTATAAACTCCATGGCTAGCCCTAACCCTAACCCTATTTCCCCTTCTCCCTCCTTCCTCTTCCCCCGCCTCCATCTTCCTCCCACCTCCCTCCATCTCCCTGCAAACTCTATGTTCTTTTCCCTGTTAACTGAACCACAACCGAGCTCCTCCCTCCGGTGATCGTCGGAGCTCCGGGCTCCCTCCGGCCCGGGCGACCGCGGGAATGGAACCCCACGGCCGCCCTCTTCCTCCTCCCCCCTCGGCACGGGCCGGGAGGGGCTGTGCCGCCGCCGCCATCAACCTCAAGACGCCGGCGACCTCCTCTGCCCGACCTGCATCGTCTCCCTGTCCGCCCCTCCCTCCAGTCCGCTCGATGGGCACCCGAGGTGCGCTCCCTCGCCTCTCCCTTCCCCTCTCTGGTCACCCACAGCACTAACACCGCCAGCGCACCACACGGCCACCGCGGACGGCGCCCCCTCCGGCGAGCAGGTCGCTGCCGTCGCTAGCCCTTTTCCCTGTCGAGATACAGATGCAGTACCTGATCGGGTTCAGTTACAATTCGGAAAACAACACCCACCACAGCTTAACCCCCATCGCATCCCCTTTCTACCATCAAACAAGTCACAGCCCAATTGGCTAGCCCCCAGCGCGCGCAAGCCCCAGGTCCCAGGGTCGAATCCCGCACCCCCCACTTTTCTGCTTCATTTTCTCGAATTACTACAGTGCGGCTGCTGCACCTTAACCCCCACAGATCCCTTTCCTTTCAACCAGCAGCACAGCACCCCACTGGTGTTGTTCCTTGTGCACACGCCATAGGGAGGGGTTCGAGTCCCCCCTCCCACAGAATAAAACCACCTTTTTATTTTGCATTGTTTTGGTCAGAGAACTTCCAGGAATCACACATAGGCCCCTGGTAATTATTTCTAGCCCCTGTAAAAATATTTTCCAAGTCCCTGGTTCACTAAAAATGGCAGATTTGCACCTTAACTTGTAAAATGCATAAGAAATTCATCCCAACTCCAAATTCAACATTTTTAGTATGTTTTCTGTACCAAATTAAATTATCTATCCAAATATAAAATTTGTTTACTGTTTTGAATATTTTAAATTGGTGAAACATTTGAATTCTTGTTTAAATCACTTAATTTTGCAAAATTCATAACTTGGGCATAAAAATTCCAAATTCAACAAACTAAATATGTTTTCCAATCAAATTTTCATGTACTTTCCAAATATAAATTTTGTTTGCTGTTTTGAATAATTTAAATTGCTGAAAACAACTGTTTCTTGTTTAATGCATTTAAAATTGCCAAAATAATAACTTGCTCATTTTAAATCCAATTTCAATAAATGAAATATGTTTTCCATGCAAAATTAAACCACCTTTCCAAATATAAAATTTGTTTCATGTTTTGAATAATTAAAATTGGGTAAATAATTTAAACCTTGTTTAAATCATTTAATATTGTTAAATTCATAACTTGGTCAAACTAATTTCTTTTGGGACATATAAAATATGTTTTCAAACCACCAAAGCATAAACTCTTCAAATATGAACTTCACTCAATGTTTTGAACGAATAAAAATTCAAATAAGTTCATGTTTGAATTAAATTCATTTAATTCTTGCTTAAACTTGTTTAATTCATAAATAATTTATTTGAAATCCTTTTTCAACAAGTGAAACATGTAATCCACCTAAAATTTGGTGTTCTTTTCAAATATAAACTTTGTTATCTATTTTGAACAAATAAAATTGGTGAAAACAACAAATGTTTGTGTGACACCTTTAAGAAACCAAAATTCCTTAACTTAATAACTAAAATTTCAAAATGGGTAAACCTTATTTCCATTTGGTTCTATTGTTGTTATTTTTCTGTTTTCCTCATCCATGCATCATGCTAATTCACTTACACATGATGTTTAGTTGTAAAACAATTAATTCAACCATAATTCATGGGCTTTTCATATGCAATCCAATTGCATGAGGGTCCATTTAATCATGTTGTTATCTTGTCAACTAGTTTATTTTGATGCATCAATTAAATGGTCATGCATCATCCCATGTTTGTGCACTATGCCATGTTATTGATTGTTTATCTTTCTGCATTGTTTGTTTGCTTCTTCTCGGATACACGACGACGTTGAGACCGACGATACTTACGACACCCCTTCTAAGGATCTAGCTCAGTACCAGGCTACTGGGTTTTGCAGGCAAGTTATCACTCACATGAATCATCGTGTTCCTTTCAACATTGGTTACCGATACTTTCCATTGTCTATTCTGCTAGCCCTATGATTAGTTGCTTCTGTTACGAACCTATCACATGTATCCTTTAACCCTGATATTGCCTCACCTCCATACATATAACCATTGCTTGTTGCCCGTGTCTTACTAGCATGCTTAGGTTGTTTTCCTCGAGTCTGTTACCCGTTACTTTCTGTTACTATTTCTATTATGTTCTGGGGGCTCGATGTTTAATCAATCAATCATGCTAATGTTATTATTAATAATAAATTTGATGATAAGGCACCGGCAGGAGGCCCTGTGTGGTTTTGAGGCCTGCTAGTGTCGACCATAATAGGAAAAGGGTCTTGTCTACTGATCCATGATGAGCGCACTAACCGCATGTGGGAAGCGAGTATGAGCGCCCCCCTCAATTTGATTCGATTCGCATCTCGTCCAAATCGCCTCATTTAGTTCGTGTTTTCCATTTGCCGCATGCATGTTTTTGCGAGCCCAGGCCAGGGTGGAACTTTTGTAGTCGGCATATAGGGGGACACGGTCTTAGAGTGCTATGAGGGTCCCTTTTCTTCGGGGCTCGATTAGCCGTGCACCCAAGGTTCTTTGGGCTTGATGCGAAGAAGAGTTGAGTTGTGTAGAGTGCCCCGCTTGGTGGGAGGCATCCCATCTGGCGGGTTATTCTTGCGTGTACGGCCAAATTGGTGCAACCCTGCAGGGATAAATCTTCTCGACAAGCCGTGTTTTCCGCGGTTATGGACTACTTGGTGAAAGTACTGGCTAACAAGTACTCAGGACAACTTAAACCTAATGCTTAACAACCTTACACCCAATGATTAACAACTTGACTAGTAATAGGCTTATTGACACAATAATCTGAACCATCATTAATCCAACTGTGTGAGTTATCCTCGGATTGCTTCTTTGGATAAGGGGCGAGATCCAGGATGGGTTTGTTTGGAGTTAGTTGGTAGTTGGTTACGATACACGATCTTATCTCCTTTCTGTTAGACGGAAGTAGTAGTAACTCTGTAGTTGGTTAGAGCAGCCAGTTGCAGCATCTTTCATATCCCCTTTCTTCCGTTGAACCCAAAGCATCTGTGCTTGGTGTTGACGGGTTACACTTTGGTGAACTGTGAGTCTTGCTTGCCAGTACGTTTATGTACTGACCCCTTTGGGGCTGTGGTTTCCGCAGACTACGATTCCGAGGATCCCCATGGTGGCTACTACGTGGAGTATGACGAGACTGCTGACGAGTAGATAGCGGACCCGGGCAGGATCCGAGACTTCGTGGAAGGGCTCCGTCTTTTCGTTTCCGGCCTCTTAGGCCTATTTGGTTCTTGTCTGTACTCAGACATGTTGAATGCTTCCGCTGTGATGTAATGATGATATGTTGGGACATGTGTCCTCTGAATGATTGTATTTGCTATCTCTGCTCTAGTGAGAGCCATTTGCAACTTATTTCAATCTTTTGTGTCGTAGAGATCTGTTGTGATATCACTTGTTCAACGCCGTTGACGTACCATGTGTGTATGTTTTGAAGTACGTCAACGGAAGTATCCTGATTTCTATGGGATGGTTTACGTCGACGCTGGACAGATAGGGGTTGGTTGTCACACATACGTGTGTTGGCCTACTCGTAAGAGGACGCGGGTGCCGGTAAGCCCCGTAATCCAATCTACTACTGTTCAACGGAACGGCGAGTATCCTTTAGAAGTCCGGGTGCGACATTAACCGTACTGACCCACGAATCCTTTTTCGTGGCTGCATATTCAATATTGCAGTCAACAGGTTTGAAGTCTGACGACGTTAGCTTGGGAATCCCTCCGGCTTGGCCTGGGCAGGGATTGGCTGCCATCGGTTATCTTTAGGACTCTTAGTCCAATTTGTATCTTGTCCGTAGTCAGACGCTATGTTGTTTCTTCCGCTGTTATTTGGATCTTTGTACTGTATCAGTTGTACCCTTGGCTCGTTTGAGTCATCTTGTATATATCTGTTCTGTTGTTGTTGTGGATTATTCGTGAACAGTTGTAATGTTATCACAAGTGGCAACCTGGAATCGGTTATTATGTGGATTTTGGCGGGAATGCTGAAATCTGCATAGTGCCCGATCTCGGGGTGTCACAGAAGTATCTTCTTCAACAAATATATAGAGATGTCAAATCAACCATGATGTATCTTTCATCCATCATGGGTAGCAAACCCTATGTATAGCCTACCCATTCCACCGTAGAAGCATACTTGCATTCTATAAGCTTCATAAAGGATGTCTTGGAAAGTACATTCAAATGTACTTATATTGGTTTCGTCTCTGGCTATTTACTTGGCCAGAATACGAGGAGCAGCCCCAGGAGGAGTACTACGAGGAGGAGTAATACGTTGATGACCACGCGAACTAGGCTCGTCTTCGGGTCAGCAGCCTGTATGTTAAGGTGTGACTTGGGTTCTACCACGTTGTGTTCTGCTATCTTCCGATGTATGTGTTATTGTCCTGCCCTGCGTGGCAGTTGTTTAAGACTTGGTCATGGACCATTTATGTAATACCTTATTATTCGTGGAATGGATGATGTTATCTGTGTACCAACTTCATATGTTGTTCACGACTGATTGTTCTGGGATCGTGCATGTATGCATATGAGGGGTCTTGGACTTGCTAGTCTGGGGACTTTGCATTAGCTGCCAGCCCAATGGCGTGTAAAATTGCAGGAAGAACTCGGGCACATCGACTCCATCATGCCACCTCGGTCTGCACGGTCACCACACCTACCGCTGCCACCATGGCCCATGCACCAACCATGTCCGCCACGTGCACCACGACCGCCACGCACCCACCATGTCCGCCACGTGCACCACGACCGCCACACACCCACCATGTCCATCACGTGCACCACGACCGCCACGCACGCCACGCCCGCCACATCCGGAACCTCTTGGAGATCTCGCCATGGGGGAAAACAAGGAGACACCCTCAGGGAATTTGGAAGAAGAGGTGAGGGGGCAGAGATGATCCCCTCTCCGACGAGAGGGGATTTTATAGCACCTGGCCATGTGGGGGTAGTGCGGGTAGTGGCGGTCGGGGGTGTCTCCTCGATCCCCTGCATGCGTTGGGAAGACATGCATCACCTCGCATAACAGCACGTGTTGGGAAGGTGCACGTCGCCTCGCCTTCTGCCGCCACCTGGCCGGCTGCCTCTTTATCGACTCGGAAGACGCCACGTCCCACCGGGATAAGAGAAACGACGCCCCATGGGGCTCTTTTGAACCACGAACACCATGGAATTTTTAACGTACCTTCGCCCCGCGCTCCAACTCCCTCGTCTCCATGTCTGTTCCGGAGAAGAAGGTCGTGCCACAGGAGCAGGAGGAGGCGCTGCTAGAGCTAGAAAACGCGCCGCCGGGTTAACCCCGTGGGAACCTTGGCCCTCATGGGAGGAAGCCTTGTGTGGTGCAGACCCGCGGTGGTTTGCACCACCATGGGCACTTCCAGTGGCTTCTGCGTTCCTGCCGCCTGGATCTCAACCGCCTCCTGGAGCAGGACGACCCTTCAACTCCGCAATCGCCATCGGATGAAGACGACGACTAGTTTGTAGAGCGGGCGAATACTAGGGTGGCGTATTTTCAGTTTCATTCTATACATATGTATGAATTTTCATGTCGCCATATGAATCGAACGTAAAGTTCTACGTATGATCGTGGTTAAAATGTATGTGCGTATGACTATCGGGCCCTGTCTATCGGATGGGCTGCCCGGACAATGTGTGGTGCCCCGGTAGGGGTGTTGTCTGACACGTAGACCTAGGAAAAAGAATGGCCCGAAGAAAGACAGTACCCGCAAGTCGCCAGAGTGCAGATGGATCTTCCAGAAGGCTATACGGCTCCATACCATATTGTAATTAGGAAACACTTGTCAGTAGGACCTCGAATCCAAGTAGAACCCACCCAAAGTCTTGTACAGGCCCTTCGAGTCACCGTGTATATAAGGGGACTCTGGGACCAAGTAGAGGACAAGCTAGATCTCGATAGACAACTCTCCTAGAGCGCTCATTGTAATAGATACCTTACTAATAATAGAAAGAAATAAGCAAGGCAGGAGTAGGTCTTTGCCTCACATCGAGGGGCCGAACATCGACTTCGATATCTACGACTCCTAAGTCGCAGAAACCCTACGAACTCACAGGTAATCTCTTGATCACTACTATCATGACAACCCCACAATAGTTGCGCCCACCATAGGGCCCGTGACCAATGGGCCTATTCTTCAGATCGATCCGTCCCCAAAGATCTACATGAGAGGCAACCTCGTCATCGGGCGGATCAACCAAGTCTGCAGGGTAGAAGCCATCAAGTATTCAGAGTGGGACTCCACCACCCAAGCATTAAAGGATGGGTACGTGACCCCTTAGGCAAGTTCAAAATATTTATAGGGATTATGGATCCTGACACTGTTGGAATTTTGGCCCAATATAGCCCAACCTATTTTAGTTTTCCAGAAAATTCCGGAAAATCCTAGAGGCCCATGTGGCCCATTCGTGTATGGCAAGAGGTGGGACAAATGTTTAATCTCACATTGCTAGTTGAGTGGAAGTTTTACATGTTTATAAGGGAGGCCTTTCCACTTGATGTATGAGCATGAGAAGTAGAGGACTACACGTGCGCTCCTCCTCCGCCACCTGCCTCGTCACGACGCGCGCGCGCCGCAGGTTGCGGGAATGAGCCGAGCCGAGCTAGGACCCATGCTTTTTGTCACACACATATAAGGAAAGGAAAACCCGAATTATTTGGTAGACACCAAAATCCACGAATTTTCCTCCCAAATAGACCTCATCTTCATGGGGGAGGGATAATCTACAACACCAAGAAGACATGGAGGAAGTGGATAAGGTATGGCGCTCTCCCTTGATGACCGGCCGGTGCAAGAGGAGCCATGCGCCGCCCTGCACCTCACGTGTTGTCCCTTCTCCATCCTCTCCGCCATGATGCCGTCTTCACCAACACCTACATCATCATATCCTACATAGCTACAACGGTCCACTCTCCCACAAACCTCTATAATTCCCTATGTAAGCATGTTGTTTGATATTATAAATTATTTCCATATGATCTATTGCATCTATGTAATGTTTGTGTAGTTCCCTTTCGTCATATGATTGATTGTTGAATCTCTATGGTTGGTTTGAGCTATATATTTAATTTTTTATAGTCCTATGGTGCCCATCATATGTTTATGTGCACATGGATCACATCCTAGGGTTTGTAGTATGTGGAGAAAGCTAGAGTGTAGGGATGCTTGAGTGACAGAAACATGATCCCCCTTCTAGTGACCGAAGCATATGGGATAAAGAGGACAATTTGATCTTAACGCTATGGTTGGGTATTTTTACCTTAATGTATCTTATAGTAGGTACGGATGTTTTCTATAGTTACAACCATAAGTACTTGTAATCATTGGATAGTGAAAGCTTGTTAGTTTTGCCTCTCCCACATAAAAGAGGTAAACCAACCTTGTATTTGACTATTTGATTATGGAGAATTCCACCACACGTTCCCTCCACTTTTCCACTCCCATACTTCTGTTACTTTAGTGTTCTTTATTGCTGCAGCAACTAACATTTATTTTCTTGTTCTTTGTTGTTTTTCAATGCTATCCTTTCATACCCGTTTTGTTCCCATAGTTTTACTTCCTAGATAGAGCAAACGTTTGGTGTGCATAGAGTTGTACCAATGGTTGATAGGACTTGAGAGAATATCAATCCTACCTTTAGCTCCTCGTTGGGTTTGACACTATTACTTATCAAAAAGGCTACAACTGATGCCTACACTTGTGGGCTATCAAGACCTTTTCTGGCACCATTGCGGGGAGCAATTGCGTGGGGTGAATGTTCTTGTGTGCACTCGTTTGCTTTATCATTAAGTAGTTTTATTTTTCAGATTTAAGATGTTTTTACTTCCAGTATTATGTTGTTTCCTATCTTAGTTATGGATAGGGAAAATGAATTACCAAAAAAAATTATTTCTACTTGCTATCAAAAAACTTTTTAAAAAGAGAAGTGATTAAAAAGGTGAGAATTGATGAAGTAGGGGTCGACCTTGAACACGTGTGTTCATGCCTATGGAAACAATGCAAATCTTTTCATGGAAGTTTCTCAGCTATAATGTATATACCACTATACCATAAAAAATAAAATGAATAGATAACTTCTAGTTTGTTTATGATGCTAGTTTGTTGTGTTGCTGTCTAGAAACATATTTTATGTGCTTCACCGTAGAAATTTTAAAAATCACCAGAATGTGAACTTGATCTGAATTTTATTGAGAGTAATTACTACTTGTTATCTATAATTCACTAACTTTGTTTTTTCTGTTTCGAGTTATGAAAGTATTTGTTTGTTATTTTTATTTACAGAATGTCCAGTTCTGGCAGATTGTTGTCTTTATTTAGTATTGTGCTTGTACTCGATGTTTATAATTTTTTTCTTGGTCAATAGAAGTTATAAATTGGTTGGTATACAGTAGCTAATATTGAATTGGGTTCTTGAAATTTTCCAATACTTGTATGTGACTGGATTTTATTTAATGAATACTAACCCTTCTAATGATTTTTGTCAAGTTTTATGTGAGTGTAGTATTTAAAATCCAATGGAGATGATGATGTGAGATGAACGAGAAGACACGTAAGTTCAAACATGGGGATACCCAGGTGCACCCCAATGACATATTCAAGATTATTCAAGCATCCAAGCTTGGGGATACCCAAGACATCCCTACTTTTTTCCTCAACAACTATTAGGTTGTCATTTGGATCTTTAATATTCCTTCACATATTTTTTGTTAGTATTGGGTTGTATTTTGCTTTTATTTGCTTCTTACAAGTTTCAGTTTCATTCCTTTTTTGTTTTTTTCCTTTTATCGTGGCTCTCGTTTTGTTTTCTTTTGTTTCTTCCTTTTGCTTTCTTTCAAAAAAAAAAAAGAAAACAACAAAAATATTATCTTTTATTTTGCTTCTTTATCTGGTTTATCCTTTGATCTCTATTTGGTTTTTTACTTTTGGTTTTTCTTAGAAGTTTTACTTTTTGTTTCTACCAATTTTTGTACTTGTTTACCTTCAGGTCATTTAATTTTTTGTTTGAACATAAAATTTCTAGTTGAAAAGCGATTGTGGGAGTCAACCCACTTTGTTTTGTTTCATTTTCTTTCTGTTTTCTTTTGTTTTATCTTATTTTATTTGATTCTTCGAACTTGTTACATCTGTAGCAACCGCCACTTATCGTTTTTATTTTGGTTTTGTGCCAATATTAACCTCTATTTGAAAGGAGGTGGAATTTTCTATTTTTGTCCAGATTTTTGCGCCTCACCAAAAAGACTCGTATCTCTCGGCCAGAGTGTGAGAATATTGGGCACTTGACCAAGCTGTTATCTAACTTTCATTAGTTGGACATTTTATGATTTGAGCCACGCAAGTGCCTCGAAATAATTCATCTTTTGAGTTAGTTCTGTTTTTACAAATTTATGTCTTTGTTTGCATTTATCTTTTTATTTTGGCATTCTCTTGGGGGAAGAGCTTTAAAAGAAGTTGTGACAGTCGCTAATATTTGAATTGAGTGTTTTTCTTGTATCAAAACTGAACCAAGTGGATGTATTTATTTGATGCACTAACCTAGCTAATGAAGATTGTGCGAAGTTTTGTGTGGAGCAAGTTTTCAAGAGTAAGGAGAGGAGGATGATATGAGAAGATGAAGGATGGACATAAGCTCAAGCTTGGATATTCCATGTCACCCCAAGACATATCCAAGAAGTAAAAGTGTCAAAACTTGGGGATGCCCAAGGCATCCCCTTCTTCATCAACAATATTATCAGGTCATCTCTCAAGCACTATACTTTTATTTCTTCACATACTATGGGTTATTCTTAGAGCGTCATTTTATTTTTCTTTCGGTTTTTTTTGCCTACTGGTAATAAATGGTTGGATCCTAAATTCTTGTTTGAAATAAACGCACTCCACTTTATCGTTCAGAACACTCTAGTTTTCACTCTTGTTGCTTTGTGAGTGTTTAGTTTTTGCTAGTACTATTTTTAGCTCTTGTTTTTCTTTCATATTTAATTCAGAGCTTTTTAGTCATTTTTATTTATATATGAGTAGCTCTCTGGTCTTTAATGAATATTTGTTAAGAGAGTTGTTTCAAATAAGTTTTTTGTTGTTGGTTGAGAGTAAAAATATTTCATGCGTATAGTGATGCAAAGGTAGCTTGTTTAAACTATGGCTAGGCTTTGAGATGTCATGTTAGATATTATTTTAATTGTGTGCTTAGTAATTTATGATGTACCATACTAGTATCAAATAACTGAGAGTGCTTAATGTGCTATTGAAATTAAATCATGTGTTGCTTTTATCATAATGCGGCATGTTATTGTGGTATCCTCCTTTGAATGTTATCTGGATTTACTTTGCGTATGCTCACACCATGTTATGACTATAAAGAAGTCACCTTTAGCCTTGATGATAATTTATTTTATAGATTAGTAATATCACCTAATGCTTTGATCAATAATGTTTTGCCGCTCTGCATGATTATGGTCGTTATACCTCTCTTAGTTGGTCGCTCCTAGTCTTTTGCTAGCCTTCACCTGTACTAAGTATGAGTTCTACTCGCGCATCCAACTCCCTTAAAACAAAGTCATTCCAGTGTGTCCACGATACCTACGCATACATGGTATTTCCCTTCCATTCCAAGTAAATTTCATGTGTTCTACCTTTAAAACCTACAAAATTATTAAAGATTGTTTTGTGTTCCTGTTTTAGCTCATGAGGAAATATTAAATGTTTTATTTTTATTTATGTTGGATGGCTTCACCTCTTGACTTTCATGCATAATGTGTTTGTCCCTAACACTGCAAAAATAGCTGGCAAATGGGTGGCTGATACGTCATAAACGTATCGTTAATTTCTGATGTTCCATGTTGTTTTCATGCCATATGCTACATGTTTTCCCTACACTTTATGTCATTTTTATCGATTTCCCGGGACTAACCTATTGAAAAGATGCCACAGAGCCAGTTCCAGTTTTCTGTTGTTTTTTGTTTCAGAAAAGTTGTTCTAGAAATATTCTCGGAATTGGAAAATTCGAAGCTCGGAAGTCTTAGAATTCCCAAAGGTTCCACGGAGTCCCAAAGAGACCCATAGGGGGCCCTGGAGCCCCCACATCATGCATCCACGCGTGTGCCCCCCGGCCACGCCGGCTAGTGGTGTGGCTCCCGCGGGCGCCCACCGACGTTGCCCTTTCGCCTATATATGCCCCCCCGATGCATAAACCCTAAGGAGATCGACCCCCTTCCACAAAAAGTTCCGTAGCTCCGCCACCGACGACGAAAAATTTCGGGGGACAGAAATCTCTGTTCCGGCACCCTGCCGGGACGGGGAAGTGCCCCCGTAGCCATCTCCATCGACTCCACCGCCATCTTCATCGCCGTTGTTGTATCCCATGATGAGGAGGGAGTAGTTCTCCCTTGGGGCTGAGGGCTCTACCAGTAGCTATGTGTTTGATCTCTCTCTCCCATGGTGTGATCCTTATGTGATCATGAGCTTTGTAATCTAGTTGAATAAGTAGATGTTACTCTTCATCTGTTATGCTACTCAAGTGGTTTTGTTATGAGATCTCCGTAGACACTTTGATCAGGGTGTAAAGATGACAGCATGTGCACCGTGTGGTTTAGCATGATATTTGTATCTTGTGTTGGATGACCCTATGAAATTGTGGTGTTTTTCTAGTACCTTCTAGGGCGCTCAAGTTGACAGTGTGGGGTTAAATAGACATGGGAATGCGACTTTAAGGTGTGCTTTGTATCCCTACGCAATGAATTGATGTTTGTTATCCGACCGGAGAGTGGTTCAGAGTAACATAGTCAAGAGATGATATTTATGCATTCAATTATGTTATCATTGTTGAGAGTGTCCACTAGTGAAATTAGAATCCACATATAGGCCTTGTTTCTAAGCATTGAAACACTGTTTACATTTAGTTCTGCTACATGTTTTCTTGCTACCATTTTTATTTCAGATTGCTATTATCACTTATAGTCATCCATACTACTTGTATTTCACTATCTCTTTGCCGAACTAGTACACCTATACAACTGACAATTGTATTAGGTGTGTTGGGGACACAAGAGACATCTTGTATTGTAATTGAAGGGTTGCTTGAGAGGGATATCTTTGACCCCTACCTCCCTGAGTTTGATAAACCTTGGGTGATCGATTTAAGGGAAACTTGTTGCTGTTCTACAAACCTCTGCACTTGGAGGCCCTACACTGTCTAGAAGAATAGAAGCGTGCGTAGACATAGAGCTCCTTTCTGGCACCGTTGTCGGGGAGGTAAGGTAAAAGGTGCTCACATCCTCTGTGAGTGCTCGAAGTTATTTCCTTTAGATTCTGCAATTATATCTTTTTGTTTCTTTTTTTCACTAGTTAGGCTTATTTTCACTTGTTCCTTGTTTTTATTTTTACTAGTTAGGCTTAATGGAAAACAACAAAAATATGAGAGAGCTTTATAATCATTATATTGAATTAGTACATGATGTGTTTGAAGACAAAATTAAAAACCCTATGGAGCTTTATTTGCATGCTAGTAGCAATGTTATTAGTATAAATTCTTTGAACACCATTATTTCTAATTCTAAGCTCGGGGAAGCTAGTTTTGATGAATATGCTATTTTTAGTCCCCCAAGTTTTGAGGAGGAAATTTCCTTTGATGATACTTTGCCTCCAATATATGATGATTACAATGATGAATATGTTATTTTCAGTCCACCTACTATTGGGGAGAAAGTTAATTATGATTATCATATGCCTCCTATGTTTTATGATTATGGTGATGAGAATGATAATGATAGCTATTTTGTTGAATTTTCTCCCACTACTATTAATGAGAATGACTATCCTTATGTGGAGAGTATCAATTCTTTTATGCATGTGGCTCATGATAAGAATGTTTTATGTGATAGTTATATTTTTAATTTCATTTATGATGCTACTGAAAGTTATTACGAGAGAGGGAAACATAATTTATGCATCTCAACAATATCAAGTTTCCCCTCTTTATGTTGAAATTTTTGAAGTTGCGCTTATTTTGTCGTCCTATGCTAGCCATTTTGTATTTTATTGACTTGTTCTTATACAAGATTATTTTTTCATAGGAAGTGGTTTAGACTTAAATTTGTTTTACATTTGCTTCTGGATTCTCTCTTTTTATTCAATTAATATTTCTCATGTGAGCATCTTCTCAAATTATCATGCCTAGCTAAAAGGCTTTAAAAAAAAGCACTTCTTGGGAGATAACCCATGGTTTTATTTCTTCTTTGTTTTTCTTTGTTTTCTTTGATTCAAGGCATTGTATTCTTATGTAGAAACTCCTGTGTATCTTTATTGTCATGTTTTAGTTGTGCCAAGTAAAGTTTGTAACGAAAATTGGAGTTGGTTTTGGATTTCTAAGCAGGAAACAGATTTCTGCTGTCCACCGTATAAAATCCAGAAAGATCAAAATGACCTGAAATTTTTGTGCTTATTCCTTAGCTAATTTATACTTTTCTGTTCTTTATGTTTTTCGATCTGAGCAATGTAAGTGCCCTGAAAAAATCGTCTTTACAGATTGTTCTGGTTTTGGCAGATTCTGCCATTTTTCTTGCATTTACTCTTTTATGATGTAAAGTGGATTTATTTGCTTCATGAAACATCAGTGGCTGTAGATAATGTCTAAAAGTATCAGTAGAACTTGTACCCATACATAACCCATGGAATTTTGATGGTTGCACTAACCCTCTAATGCGAATTACTTTTTGAGTGTAGTGTGAAGGAAGTTTTCAAGGGTCAAGAGAAGAGGGCGATATAATGTGATCAAGAAGAGTGCCAGGTTGAAGCTTGGGGATTCCCCCGTGGTTCATCCTAGAAAATTCTAATAAGAATCAAGTATCTAAGCTTGGGGATTCCCAAGGCATCCCCTTCTTAATCAACAATTTATCAGGTCACTTCGAGTGAAACTACATTTTTATTCCGTCACATCATATGAAATTTACTTGGAGCGTCGGTTTGTTTTTCTTTTGTTTTACTTTCTACAATAATATATTTGGAACCTAGAATTCTTTGTGTGGGAGAGAGACACGCTCCGCTTTTTCGTTTGAATACTCGTTATGCTCGTATTCTTAGATTTTCTTCTAGCTGCTGCAAAATTCCTGTTTTTCTTGCGTCTCTTATTAAAGCTGTTAGTTTGAGTAGACTTGTGTTAGTACTCTCTTATTTCATTGTTTTATATCTTGGAGAGTTTTTTATTATGAAATGGTTGGTGTTGGAAAGTAATAGTACAATGTTCGTGCTTATAACGGTGCAATTAGAAGCTTGTATAGACTGTGGCTAGACTTTTCCATGTCATGCTAGATGTTATTTTAATTCTAAAGCCTAGTGGTTATTTTTGTAGCATGATTTGTCTTAAATATCTGAGAGTGTTTAATGTGCTTTAGAAAGAATCATGAGTTGTTCTTGTCATTTTTGAAGCATAAATATGTGGTGTTCTCCTTTGAATGTTATATTTGGTTGATTTGGCGCATGCTTACACCATGTTTATGACTACAAACCAATCACTTATATCCTCTATGATCATTTAGTTTTTTAACTTGTAGTACCACTTATGCTTTGATTAATTATGTTTTTGTCGCTATACATGATTATGGACATTATAGCTCTCTTGATTTGTCGCTCCCAGTCTTTTGCTAGCCTCCACCCGTACTGAGTATTAGCTCTACTCGTGCATTTAACTCCCAAAAACCAAAGTTTGCCAAATACGTCCACCATACCTACCTACATGTGGTATTTAACTGCCACTCCAAAGTAAATTTCTCATGTGTTACCTTTAAAACTTTCAAAATTACTCTTGTTTTGTGCTCCTGTTTTAGCTCATGAGGACGTAAATAGAGAATATTTATCTCACTTGTTGATTGGACTTTCATACCCTGGACTAGTGGCTTCATCCGCTTATCCAATTGATAGAAGAGTTGGCAGCGGGGTGCCCAGCCCCAATGTAATACAACAAATTCTCTTCACTATTTTCCCCCTAATTTATCAGTCAAATCATAATTGTGTAAACAAAAGAGAAAGAGGGATGACCTTCTACCCAGATGCGTCCTTCTATGGGAGCCGCTCTTGTGAAGTCTAGTTGACTTGTGATGTACTGTATTTTGTGTTTACTATTCGTTGACATAAGCATACACCTCTCTAAAAAAATGTTTTCAGTGCCTCTGTTTAACAAAATAAAAAGCTCTAGCACATGAGTTGATCCCTGCTTCACTCTGCGAAGGGCCTTTCTTTTACTTTTATGTTGAGTCTCCACCTTCTAACCTTATGCCAGTTGAGAGAGCATGGTTGCCATTCTGAGTTTAAGGTGCATTTGTCCTAGAAAAATTATTAATTGATTCATGATGTGTTATTGTTTGTTCTCAAATTATTTGTTGCAATCTTCCTCATGAACTTAGAAGGTGTCCTGGCATTTATGTTTTTCCCCACTGTTAAGGACAAGCAAAATACCCCTTTGCTATGTTATCTCTATGCTTGAAACAAACGTATAGCTTTCGAGTGCATTATTATCCATGATCTTTTATTTGTGTTACTTCTCATGATGCAAAGTGGTTGCTATGTTTTATTGTTAGAATTATATTTATCATGCTTGTGTTAAAAGTTCTATGATCTCAGCTATGTTTATGATTTTACAATTTAGATGATCAAGTTTATGTTGGTAGCATGTCACCTCAGAAATTATGTGTTTTTATCGTTTACCTACTCGAGGACAGGTAGGAACTAAGCTTGAGGATGTTGACACGGCATAAACGTATACTTAATTTATGAAGTTCCATGTTGCTTTCATGCCATATGCTACATGTTTTCCTTACACTTTATGTCATTTTATCGATTTCCCGGCACTAACCTATTGACAAGATGCCACAGATCTAGTTCATGTTTTCTGCTGTTTTTAGGTTCAGAAAAGTTGTTCTGGAATTTTTTTTGGAATTAGAAAATTCGAAGCCCGAAAGTCTTAGAATTCCTGAAGGTTCTACGGAGTACCGAATATACCTGGAGGGGGGCCCTGGATCCCCCACACCATGCCTTCGCGCGGGTGGGCCACTGGCCCCGCCGGCTAGTGGTGTGCCCCCTCGGGCGCCCACCGACGTTGCCCTTTCACCTATATATGCCCCCCGATGCATAAACCCTAAGGAGATCGACCCCCTTCCACGAAAAGTTCCGTAGCTCCGCCGCCGTTGACGACAAGTTTCGGGGGACAAAAATCTCTGTTCTGGCACCCTGTTGGGACGGGGAAGTGCCCCCGGAGCCATCTCCATCGGCTCCACCACCATATTCATTGTTGTTGCTGTCTCCCATGATGAGGAGGAAGTAGTTCTTCCCCGGGGCTGAGGGCTCTACCGGTAGCTATGTGTTTCATCTCTCTCTCCCATGGTGTGATCTTTATGTGATCATGAGCTTTGTAATCTAGTTGAATAAGTAGATGTTACTCTTAATCTGTTTTGCTACTCAAGTGGTTTTGTTATGAGATCTCCGTAGACACTTTGATCATGGTGTAAAGGTGACAGTGTGTGCACCGTGTGGTTTAGCATGATATTTATATCTTGTGTTGGATGATCCTATGAAATTGTGGTGTTTGTCTAGTACCTTCTAGGGCGCTCAAGTTGATAGCGTGGGGTTAACTAGACATGGGAATGCGACTTTAAGGTGTGCTTTGTAGCCATACACAATGAATTGATGTTTGCTATCTACCGGAGAGTGATTTGGAGTAACATAGTGAAGAGATGATATTTATGCATTCAATTATGTTATCATTGTTGAGAGTCTCCACTAGTGAAAGTAGGATCCCTAGGCCTTGTTGCTAAGCATTGAAACACAGTTTGCATTCAGTTCTGCTACATGTTTGCTTGCTGCCATTTGTATTTCAGATTGCTATTATCACTTATAATCATCCATACTACTTGTATTTCACTATATCTTCGCCAAACTAGTGCACCTATACAACTGACAGTTGTATTAGGTGTGTTGGGGACACAAGAGACTTCTTGTATCGGAATTGCAGGGTTGCTTGAGAGGGATATCTTTGACCTCTACCTCCCTGAGTTCGATAAACCTCGGGTGATCCACTTATGGGAAACTTGCTGTTGTTCTACAAACGTCTGCACTTGGAGGCCTGATGAAGTTTAGTTGAAACTCTCGTTGGTAAACCCCAAGAGAAAGGTTGTGAAGAGTGCAACGACAAATTTTCCCTCAGAAAAGAAACCAAGGTTGAATCAACCAGTAGGAGGACAAGCAATCTCTAAAGGTTGATGCAGCTGAGATGGCAGGGCGCACTACCTGTTTAGCAGCAACGTGGAACCTACACAACACAGTCAAATCACTTTGCCCCAACGAAGCAGTGAGGTTGTCAATCTCACCGGTTTTACTGATAACAAAGAGGTTAAATGTATGGTGTGGAAAACAATATGAAGACAATATGAAAATAGTAGCAGCAGTGTGAAAAACAGTGGAAGCAATGTGAAAGCAGTGGAAACAGTGTGTGTATTATCAGTATGAGAAAATGGAACAGGGTCCACAGTTCACTAGAGGCGTCTCTCCATAAAACCTATCTAACATGTGTGGTGAACAAATTACAGCTGGGCAATTGATAGATAAAGAACATGCATGACATAAAGATTACTATGAGATTCCTGCGGGCATTACAACAAAATACATAGATCGTCATCCAACTGCATCTATGACTAATAATCCACCATTCGAATATCATCCGAACAAACGTTGGTTATTAATTTGCAAGCAATTGATAATCGTAGTAAGCAAAGTGTGTAATGTAAACAATGCAAACAAAGTAAACATCGTTGTTTTCTCCCTAATGGCAACAACACATCCACCATCCGTCACGTTTCTGTCACTCGAGCACAGATGCAAAGGAGGCATGAACCCATCTATCGAGCATAAATACTCCCTCTTGGAGTCACTAGAATCTACTTGGCCATAGCATCTACTAACAACAGAGAGAATGCAAGATCATAAATAACATACACATGAAGATAACATGATAGATTGATAATCAACATACATAGCATTTAATAATCATTGGATCCCAGCAAACACAACATGTAGCATTACAAATAGATGATCTCAATCATGTGAGGCAGCTCACGTGATCTAAACATGAGGCATAAGGTGGAGAGTACAACCATCTAGCAACTGCTATGGACCCGTAGTCCAAGAATGAACTACTCATGCATCACTCCGGAGGCGGGCCTGGTGGTGTAGACCCCTCCGGTGATGAATTCCCCTCCCGGCAGGGTGCCAGGGGAGAGCTCCAGAACCCTCCTGATCTCGGGTTGACGATGAAGGCGGTCTCGGCTGTTTCTCAGGGACGAAGTGGTATCTTTTAGGGTTAACGTATCGGGTGGAATAAATAGGCGAAAGGGCGATGGCGGTGGATGCCAGAGGGGACCACACCACCCGCAGGCGCAGCCAGGGGGCGCGCCGCTCTATGGTGTGGCCCCCTTCCGGGCCTCTTCGGGACTCCGTGGAACCTTCGGGAGTTCTAAGAC
Organism: Alopecurus myosuroides; assembly: GCA_028641055.1. NCBI lineage: Eukaryota > Viridiplantae > Streptophyta > Magnoliopsida > Poales > Poaceae > Alopecurus > Alopecurus myosuroides. The sequence goes on along the minus strand of CM054059.1, from coordinate 263,732,455 downwards.
TTCCGGGCTTCTAATTTTCCAATTCCGAGAATATTTCCAAAACAACTTTTCTGAAACTAAAAACAGCAAAAAACAGAGAACTGGCTCTGTGGCATCTTATTAATAGGTTAGTCCAGGAAATCGATAAAAATAACATAAAGTGTAAGGAAAACATGTACCATATAGCATGAAACCAACATGGAACATCAGAAATTATAGATACGTTTATGACGTATCAAGGCCCAACATTGTCTACAAGAATAGAAGCGTGCGTAGACATTAGTGCCCAGCTCACAGAAGATAAATTACCACAATACTAATTAATCATCTCACACTTTGTTCCTGAGAAATCAGTTCAAACATATCTTGTGTAAACAAAGGAGAAGCGGAATGTTATCCTTCCTCAATGGGATCCTCTTAGAAGCCATTTGACACGGAAAGATAATAAAACATTTATTAGCATTCTTTGACATAAACATACAGCTCTTTCAAAATTATATTTTTCAATATGCTCTATTTTATAAAATTAAAAGCTCTAGCAAATGAGTGATCTCTGCTTCCCTCTGCGAAGAGCCTTTCTTTTAGATATATGATGAGTCTTCACCATCTTACTTTATGCACCAATTAGGAGAGCATAATTGTTATTCTGAGTATAATGTGCATAGTCCCAAAATTTATTATTGATTGGAATATGATTATGGTATTGCTTGTTTTAAAATTATTTGTATCTAGTCACCACTTGAACTTTGAAGGTGTCCTGACATTTATGTTTTGCTATTCCACAAGGGACAAGCAAGATACCACTTTACTATACTTTTATTATGATCAAACAAACGTATCACTTTCAATGCCTTATTGCTCATTGTCAATTATTTGTGTTACTTTTCATGTTGCAACATAGTGCCGAGTTTTCATTTGTTAAAATAACATGCATCGTGCCTATGTTAAAGTGTTTTGATCTCAACTTACATTTTTTAACATATTGATTGATCAAGTTTGTGTTGGCATCATGTCACCTAAATTTTTTAGTTTTTGTCATCACTTACCTACTCGAGGACAGAGCAGGAGTTAAACTTGGGGATGCTAGTACGTCTCAAACGTATCTACAATTTTTGATGCTCCATGCCTTGTTTTATACATGTTTTCACCATGTTTTTCCTATGGTTTTATGATTTATTTGGGCTAACTTATTAATAGTTGCAAAAGTGCACAAGTTCTTGTTTTACACTTTGATGTGTAGGAATTACTTGGAAATTGGCAAACCCTCAAAAGGAGTTTTGTTGGAGTAGGACTTTGACTTTCCTGAAATCTGTCCACCGAACAGTTTTTAGAGATTGTCAGGTTCACCACCGAAGATGACGTCAATTGAAAATCTAGTTTCCCTAGAAAAGTGTTGGAAATTTCCATAGCTTTATTTTTAGCCCAAGATCTCTCGAAATAGGCTTTCGCCTCGCTTTTATAAATAAAGCAACGACCATACAAGAATTCATGAAATAGGAAAATAAATGCTAAGGAAACAACACAAACATGGCCAACAAGAAGGAAAACACCAAAGATACAAATCGAAAAGCGCCAAGGATGAAACGAGAGGGTAGCCGGCCACCATTCCATCCCCCTAGAGCGGCCCACGACCATGCTTCATGAACATGGACCCTAGGTTACCAAGGAAACAACTCCAGGAAGGCATGCAATGTAACTAAGGCATTGCTATCCGTACTAGGGAGCTAGGCCTAGGGTTTCCCCTGTCACTTGGGGGATAGTGGAGAGGGGATACCCCCGACGCCCTCCAAGAAGGAATAGCGACACCCTTGAGGGCCACCGCGACGGTGCTGAACACTTCAACAAGATTTCTCCGGACATCCATCATACTACCCTGTGAGGCTGAGGCCATGAAGTACCGATATCGGTGTCACACTCGTGCACGCATGAACATATGCCCAAGATCTTCCCAGTAGGAGTTCGGATACGACCCGTGGACGCATTTTACTGGATCTAAAATATCTTATTACGGGATTACGAGAATCAGTGACATGATTGAGTGCAACTCTTACCATATTTGATCGATTTGGCCAAGTTACGAATTTGGGGCCTCATGATGGCTGGCAGGGATCCCTATGAAGTTTCTATAGGTGTACTAGAGCCCTTAGATCAAATAGCCACCAATCGGAGGGCCGTCGATCATCACAGAGACACATATAAGGAGAGGAAAACCCTGATTCTTGGGTAGCCACCCAAAACCACGAATTTGCCTCCGCAATGGACCTCATATCCATGGGGGGCGGCTAATCTACAGAACCAAGAAGCCATGGAGGAAGGGTGCTAAGGGGGCGGCGCTCCCCCTTGATGACCGGCCGGCGCAGGAAGAGCCCTGCGTCGCCGTCGGCTGTCGGCGCCGCCGTGCACCTCATGTGCTGCCCTTTCACCATCCTCTCCGCCATGATGCCGCCTTCACCAACACCTCCATCATCATCTCCTTCATATATACAATGGTCTACTCTCCCACAAACCTCTGTAATCCCCTATGTAAATATGGTGTTTGATGTTATAAATTATTTTCATATGATCTGTTGCATCTATGTCATGTTTGTGTAGTTCCTTTTTGTAATATGATTGATTGTTGAATCTCTATGGCTGGTTTGAGCTGTATATTGAATTTGTTATAGTCCTATGGTGCCCATCATATGTTTATGTGCGCATGGATCACATCCTCGGGTTTGTCGTATTTGGAGAAAGCTAGAGGGTAGGGATGATTGAGTGACAGAAACATGATTCCCATTCTAGTGATTGAAGCATATGGGACAAAGAGGACAATTTTATCTTAAGGATATGGTTGGGTGTTCTTACCTTAATATATCTCATAGTAGTTATGGATGCTTGCTATATTTCCAATCATAAGTACTTGTAATCATTGGATAGTGATAGCTTCTTAGTTTTGCCTCTCCCACATAAAAGTGGAATACCAATCTTGTATTGTACTATTTGATTATGGACAATTACACCACACGTTCCACCACTTCTCCACACTCATATTTCTGTTACTTTAGTGTTCTTTATTGCTGCAATAGCTAACATTTATTTTCTTGTTCTTTTTTTTGTCTTGCAAAGCTATCCTTTGATACTCATTTTGTTCCCATAGTTTTATTTCCTAAATAGAGCAAAAGTTCGGTGTTCGTAGATTTGTACCAATGGTTGATAGGACTTGAGAGAATATTAATCCTACCTTTAGATCCTCGTTGGGTTTGACACTTTTACTTAACGTAAAGTCTACAACTGATCCCCTACACTTATGGGTTATTAGATCCCCAGCCAATAAAGCCAGAACCAACAAAATTCAATGCCAAGGAGCACTACGGTTCGAACTACCTGTCCTGGATGGAAGAAATCGACTCGGACACCTCAAGTGCATATGGTGATGAGACAGACAGGGGGTTGAAACATAAAAGGGAGCAATTTGCGGACAAGCTGCAAGAAGTCAACATGATGACGGGTCCTGATGCAGCCTTGCCCCCACCATACCAAACCAAACAACCCGGAAGACCATCAACTCAAGTTTTGTCCTGATAGCTTGCGACATGTTGTGTGGAACATCCGCAAGAGTAAGTCCCAGACAGAAAGGCGCTTACGCCATGCTGAGGCGATTCACAAAGCCCAGCCTCATCGACGGATCCCAGAAAAGGAGAACAAGATGAAAAATAAATTACAAGAAGGAATACCTTATCAGCTCTTCTTGTGTCACAAAGGGGAGCATTGACCCGCGAATCACTCCCTGCGGGATTGCTACACGATAAAGAAGTTCTTTAAGGAAGACCCTGAGAGTAGAAATTCATAAGAGGACGAAGAAGAAGGGAGTAAGGCGCGAGGTAGCTTCAAGCCACTAACATGCCTCCATGTCTTCACCAGCGACCCACTTAGGAACAATCATGGAGTAGTGAGTTATATGGTAGGTGCAGTGGAATCATCTTAGCAGGTAGTCTTAAAGGAGCAAAGAATCACTTCGGTGCAGGAGGATTGCCCCCAGAGCCACAACGACTCAGGAGGAGTCGCCTTGGTGCTATCAACGCAAGTCGTAGGATACAAGCTGGACAAGATCCTGATGGATGGAGGAAGCAACATACATATTAATGTACTATGACACCTTCAAGAGGATGAATTTACCTAAGAAGAACCTACATCCAACCATCACGGTTTTCCATAGGATTGTACCTAGCAAGTCATCAAATCCATTAGGGAAGATATATCTTGAAGTCACCTTTGGGAACAGAGAAAACATCCAGTCAAATATACTAGCCTTCGAAGTAGTCAACTTTGGCAGACCAGCGTATGCAAAGTTTGCAGCTCGTCCTTGCTATGTGTACCTCATGCCAGCTGGAGTGATAACCATAGAATGAGACACTAACATTTCCGCCCAGTGTGAAGAAGGAGACACATCGTTCACCGAGATCGCATGCGCACAGGAGGAGCTGGAACTTTACAAGTCACAGGTAGACCCAAACGCCATGAAGTTAGTAAAGAAGGCCACGCCATACCCCCAGCTCTCAAGTTCAAAGTAGCAAAGGAATTCTAACTGTCCCCTAGCGACTCATCGCAAAAACAAAGCATCACAGAGCTGATACGTCTCAAACGTATCTATAATTTCTGATGTTCCATGTTCTTTTAATGCCATATGCTACATGTTTTCTATACATTTTATGTCATTTTTATGGATTTCCTGGGACTAACCTATTGAAAAGATGCCACAGAGCCAGTTCCTGTATTCTGCTATTTTTGCTTTCAGATAAGTTGTTCTGGAAATATTCTCGGAATTGGACGAAACAAAATCCCAGGGATTAGAAATCTGTCACTTACACGGAGTCCGGAGGGGACCCGGAGGGGGCCCTGGAGGACCCACATCATAGGGCGGCGCGCCCGCCTTGGATGTGCAACCAGGTGGTGTGCCCCCTGGACACCCACCAACGTTTCCCTTTCGCCTATTTATACTTCTTCCTTGGGAAAACCTAAAGACCCGGGCCTTTTTCCACGAAAAGTTCCATAGCCCCCGTCATCGTCAACCCTAGTTCAGGAGGGTTCTAAAGCTCTCCCCGGCACCCTGCCGGGACGGGGAATCATCACCGGAGGGCTCTTTATCACCATGCCTGCCTCCGGAGTGATGCGTGAGTAGTGCATCCTTGGACTACGGGTCCATATCAGTAGCTAGGTGGTTGTTCTCTCCTCTTTATGCCTCAAGTTTAGATCTTGTGAGCTGCCTAACATGATCAAGATCATCTTATTGTAATGCTACATGTTGTGTTTGCTGGGATTCGATGAATATTGAATGCTATGTCCAGTGATTATCAATCTATCATGTTCTTTCATGTTTATGTTATTTATGATCTTGCATGCTCTTCGTTACTAGTAGATGCTCCAGACAAGTTGATGCTTGTAACTCCAACAGGGAGTATTTATGCTCGATAGTGGGTTCATGCCTCCCTTTCACTCACGCTTGAGTGACAGAAACGTAACGGGTGGGGGACGTGTTGTTGCCATTAGGGAGAAAACAATGATGTTAGCATTACACACTTTACTTAAGGCAATAATCTGTTGCGTGAAACATAATACCCGAGGTTTGATTGGATGACGCTCCGAGGGTGGATTATTAGTCATAGATGCAGTTGGATAACGGTCTATGAATTATGTTGTAATGCCCGCATGAATCACATAGTAATCATCATGTCATGCATATGCACTACGGTGCAGCCTTTATATCCGTCAATTGCCCAACTATAATTTGTTTACCCAGTGTGTTATCTATCTTTTATGGAGAGATAACACTAGTGAACTGTGGACCCCGGTCCATTTCTTTACACTGATAATACAACCACTATTTTCTCTACCGCAATTACTGTTTTCCTCTCATTCACTGCCATCGGTGTTCTCTTTTCATTTACTGCAAATAAGTACTATTTTCCATACTATACATCCAATTCTTTATGTTAGCAAAACCGGTGAGATTGACAACATCACTGTTTAGTTGGGGCAAAGTATCTTGATTGTGTTGTGTAGGTTCCACGTTGCTGTTGAGCCTGGTAATGCGCCCTGCCAACATCAGCTGCCATCAACCTTCAGAAGTGATTTCTTTCTCCTAGTGGTCGATTCAACCATGATTTCTTTCTAAGGAAAAACTTGCCGCTACACTCTTCATACCTTACACTTGGGGTCTCCCAACAAGCATGTGTTTACCCGCCATCAAGCACACCTGCTAGGACTCGCAGGAAGCGGGGCTTATTGAGTTCCTTAGACAGAATAAGGACATTTTCGCATGGAAGTCCTCAGACATGCGTGGAGTCCCAAGAGAACTAGTAGAGGATAGCCTGAATGTTGATCCTAAGATAACTTGTCTCGCGGCCATTGAGGCGCTTTCATGATGAAAGGAGAAAATCCATAGGGGAAGAGATATCACAGCTGCTAGCAGCAGGCTTCATCATGGAAGAATATCATCCAAAGTGGCTAGCCAACCTAGTGCTGGTACTGGAGAAAAATGAGACCTGGCGAATGTGTATCATTTACACGGAACTGAACAAAGCTTTCCCTAAGGATCCATTCTCGTTTCCTAGGATCGACCAAGTCATCGATTCTACGGCCGGGAGTGAGCTTTAGTGTTTCCTGGATGCATTTTTAGGGTTATTTACCCTAAATTTAGAGCCCATTTGAGCTAGGAAACGGAGTTAAGCATGCCATAGTTTGTTAAAACGATCCCAAATTTGTCATGCACACTATATTATCACACTAAATGTCAAGAATATTTTTGGGTCCACATGGTCCAATAAAATCGTATTTACAAATGGGGCTTTTTACTCTAGATTTGAAACTCATTTGGACCATATTTCCCATTACTATGAGTTTAACTTTATAAAAAGGCTCAGATTGTCCACCTAACATGTACCAAATGACTTGAAATTCTGATTCAAGTTAAAATTTTGGATCAAATTTGAATTTGGTTTCAGTTTGAATGTCATTTAAATTTAGATTTCAATGTTCACAAAAATTACAGTAACATGGGTACCAATACTATATTCACACTTATAGTTCAAATTTGAGTTCATCTCGCTAAATACCATTAGACTGATTTAATGAGTGGAATATAGCTACAAGTGTAAAAAAAAAACATATTCATAGATTATGCCTCCTATATGATATACTTCAGTAATTATATCTAAAAAACTCAAATATCATTTTTTTTTTCAAAAGGATCAACAAAATTGACCGTGTGACCATTTATAGACAATATGGGTGAATCTTTCCAACTCTTTTTGGTGTTAAAGCATAGAATCATGATGGACTATGTTTATAGCTTTCATCTATAATTTTTGGACAGCAAATTTAGGGTTGCATGACTATAATGACAACATAAAACTAATTCGATATTTTCTCAACACAAAACTAGTTCTCTACATGTGGGGAAATACTTATTACAACCATTGGTAGCTACACACCCCAACTTTGACTTCTTCGTATACCCAGCGAAAAAAAGAGATTACCAAAATAGACACAGGGGATGTCAACAGTAGAGTTGATAAGATTATCCAAAAGTATTTTGAATTTTTTTTCAAGTTATATCTCGACCACTGTGATTATTTTTAAATAATCAACAGAAAAGTGAACTCAAAAGTTAACCCTAAAAAATGACGTCCAAAAAATATTTTTCACTCTATGCGGAACTAAAAAGTTATATCTCTAACATAACTTAATCTAACTAGTGCATCTATTTTTCACTCGATGCACAACCGTTTAAAGTCCAAGGCGGTTGTCATGTTGTATTTGACAACCTCGGTTGAATCCTTGCCCTTGCCCTCCACCTCAATTGGGGCCTTGCCCTTATACTCTCCCTCTCCTGGTCTACCAATGATGGCTGGGTCATATCCTTCTGTAGGCCTTCTCCAGCTCCACGACTTCTGCATTGACCACAGAAGTGACCAGAGTATCCATGAGTTGTTTCTGCTCAGCGGACTGTCTGGCATGCTCCATGGCGTGCTACTCGGACCTTGAGAAGGCTAAAAACCAAGGATAGGTGATGCGGTGGTTCGGGTTCGAGCCGTTGAAACCCTGAGCAGAGCGGCCACTACCACGAGGCATTGAAAGATCATAGGATTGTGAAGTGTAAAGGATCGAAGGTGGATTTTAGTGGGCTATGTGCGCGCAACAGGGAGCAAAATTGTCGTTTTCTAGATGTCTACGGCCGGACCGACAGTAATGGCTATCGGGGAGCGCTCAGGAGCAGGTCATTTATTCGACTTGTCAAACTCAGCGTGTGGCAGGACAAACTAGGCAAGAGACATGGGAAGGTGGCAGAGCAGAGGAGCGGCCATGCCGATAGCATAGGCAGTGGCACAGCCTTTTGCTGCCCAGGGTCCACCACTATTCAAGGGGCGCCGAGACGGGGAGCGGCATGGACGTGCATGTACTTACAGTACCACCTGTAAGTTTTAAATAAGTCCCACACATAATGAACTTGGTAAAGAACGTTCAAACAAGGTTGACCCGATGGGAATATCTGTTCCGTACCTCTGCGCACCTTTGTGGAGCAAAGTGGGGCAAAGGCGAAAAAACTACTGCCGTGAGGCACCAACGAGGAAAATTAAGCGAACTGAGATCTTTATTATATATTCTCATATTTTTTAATTCTCTTAACTTTTACACTTTGAGCCCATTTAGACTTTTCATCTCGCCACAACTTAGCAATTCCATCATTAGCCTGTCTCAAAGTATCACTCTCGGGTTTATTAAGAGGCGTTGACTCAGCTTTCAGGTCTCAACAAAGACCAATAACATTATAAGTCATTTCAATTTTGGGCACATACATTCTAAAATAGTGAATGTAGACTCATTTTGTACATAGATTCACTCATTTTTTATGTATGTGGTCAAAATTGAAATAGTAAGTAGTGTGTCTTATAAAAGTGAATGGAGGGAGTATCGAACTTTAGTCTCTATCGCATCCCCTTAGAATTCTATGATTTTGTATTGCTACACGTGCATGCTCCGAAGGGATCACCCCTTAGAAATCTATGAAGGCGAAGGGTCTTGTTCTGCCAAATCTCCATCAAAAACTGCCGTGGGGTTGTCGTCCTTGTACAAGAACTAGATTGTGAGGCCATAACTTCTGAGCGAACTATCGGAAGGGTTATGGCGGTAACAAGAGACGCGAGTTTACCCAGGTCCGACCCCTCTATGGAGGGAAAAACCTACTCCTGGTTCTTTACTGTTGGTGATTCAAGGTCTCGATTAAAAGGAGCGATTCTAGCTTTCAATGTCTCGAGAGCTATTGCTATAAACTAGAACTTGATTTCTACGCCCAGGAACCCACCTTATATAATGAACGGGTTACTGAGTTTACAGAGAGATCTAGATCACACCCGGAGTCGGAGTCCTAGCCTAATCCGACGGGAGAACCATTGCCGGTTTAAAATGGGAACTGGGCCTTTCCCAGCGGCCGGTTGTGGAATGTTCCTCCAAGCTTCAAGTCCTTGGGCTTTGCTCCGTCTTTGGGCCCCAGGTGATCCTCTTGGGCCAGGTCTTGAATCTGCTGTCTATATAAGCCGAAACCTGGGCTTCTGTCCTAGATCCGTTTCAGCCCAACGATAAACTCGCCTACTTGGCAAGCTGGTTTAGGAGGTAAACCGGCTCTAATCCTATAAACCGGTTTTGGTCCTTTGGCTTTTTTCGGTTTAGAAACAACATTGCTGGTGTCTCCTTAGTCATTCCCCCAATATTGTCCCCAGGTTAACATAAATGCCAAATAGAATTTTGCACGTCCATGTTAAGCTCTTGAAATAGAAACATAAACTGACATAAATCAATGTAAATTCGGGTCTGTTATTTCGTCAGAATTGATAAACCGGCTCTCCTGTGGTTAGAATCTTGATCCTGATCTAGGCGAGATTATCTTCCTTTTTGTTCGCTCTTCACGTCTCCAATTAACCAAATGAGTTTATTTGGATAGTTATGTTTGCGAGTTTATCTCCATGATTCCCGGAACTGAATCTTTTCTGTTTTATCTCGTGATCGGCTCCGTGCATTTAACGATGCGGATTTGGCCCATTTAATTCCATTATTCTATCCATTTGACCTAGGTCAATGCCAATAATACCGCATTTCGGAGGATTTTTTTGCAAATAACCACGGTAACTAGGTTTTTTTTACGCCGCCTATAAATACATTCCGTACCATTCTCATCCACTTTGTCTTCAACCTCGAGCGCCTGCCAGGAGAAATCTTGAAGCTATAGCTCCACCGTCGCCGGATTTTCACCGTTGCTGCCAAATATACTTTTGTGGCTCATGAGGGAGAAATCCATGGCGAGCAAAGGCGCCGGAACTGGCAAGGGAAGAAGAAGTCTTTAGACCCAGCTGCGTCGTGGTAAAAATTAAGAAGAAGATGATTGTTTATAGGTGCAAATATGATGTCACCCATGCCCGGCTGCAGGAGATGCAAGAGTCCGGTTTACTACATGATAATATCTCATGGCGCGCTCCCGAGGATGAGATCTGGCCCATTCGTGGTCCTGACAAGGTAATCGTATTCCTTGATCACATAACCAGGGGTTTCCGTCCACCCGGGTCTTGTTTCTTTCGTAAGGTCCTAGCCCATTACGGTTTACGTCCCTAGGAAATCCCTCCAAATTCAGTTCTGAACGTTAGCGATTTCCAGGTCCTTTGTAAGAACAATATTTAAATAGAGCCCAACTTAGATCTTTCCCTAGAATATTTTTATTGCAACAAACATCATGATACTACAAAGGGCCCACTGGTTGTATGCGGTGGTGTCTCTTTCCAGAGGCGCAAATACATTTTTTATCCTGCTATTGTTTTGTCCAGCCACACAAAAATGTGTCAGAGATCTTATTTCTACTGCAAAGATACTTGCAAACCAGAGAGGATCCTCTGCCGGGTTATTGAGATGAGTGTCTAGTTTTTTAGGACAAGATCAAATCTTATGCTGAACCGGCTGCTCGTTCCAAACATGCTTCTCTGCTCAAACGTGTCAAGACTCTTATAGTTTGCAGCCTTACAGGTTTAGATCTAACCCAGTGCTCGGTGTCTTGGCAAATTTAGCCTCTTAGTGTCAGGGATCGGAATTTCTGCAACAATACCGGTTCTACTTCAAATCCGATGAGGTATTCGGCTAACAATCCTTTTAAGAAAGAATTGATTAGGCCTGCTAAGGGAAAGAGTTCTAGATGTGGGCCTTGCCCCTTTCTCTGTGTTGAACGTAGCTCCTGCGGTAAGTAAACTATTATTATGTCATAGGCTGTTATTCTCCAAACTCATTTATTCTTTATGAACTTGCTATTGCTACTAAACTTGCTTTCCCTTAATTTTCAGCTTTCTAATGCTTTCTGGGTTACAAACAAGGAGCCACCCACGTCCCCAGAGGACAATAATGTGCAGGAGAGGGTGATGAAGAGGAGGTGGTTACTGATCTAGATTCCCTCGGTCGTCTTCAAAACCAGTTAGCTCACGCCGGTTCTTTGCAGGTTGGCTTGGATGATGTTGGTTCTAACCTAGTCCAAGAAACACCGGTTTAGGAGGTTCCGGTTCCTGATCCTTCCACTCTAATAATAGATCCTGCTGCAGATGCTGAGAAGGAAACTCTAGTGGCCAAGAAGAGAGATCGGCATGCAGTAGAAAAGGTGCCTCGATCTCGATTCTCCAATTCACCATTGAACCCATACTCATCTCTAAAGGAAACACAGGACGGTGAGGAGACTTCTAGCAAACGAAGGAGGACCAGAGTTATGGATCGAGTGACTTGAGTGCAGGTTTTCCCTACAAGTCTTCCCCTTGTCGGATTATAAGGCCACATCTATCTCATTCAGCATCTCGTCCCTTAGCTAGCAGAATCTGGCCTGAGCTAAGCCATTCATATCATATTGATTCTCCCAATTTCGGGTCTTCCCTACGTCCAGTGACTTTTCTATATATTCTGGACAATTTTCTTCTTCTTCATTCTCTTAATGCTTGTAAACTGTTTTTCCGCAAATTTTTTATAATCTTGTTTTCTTGCTTGTAGCGCTCAATCTGTAACCAAGGCCATCCATGTTTCTGTTGCTGATCCCAAAGGTAGCTTACGTGGCGTTAACATTGACGAGGAGATGGAGGAACAACTGCATCTGTGTCGATTCGTAAAGACGTAGATGATTCCAATGCCCCAAAAGTGCAGAGTGGGGGGATCCAGCAATTGTCCAGCCGGTTCCTGCTGCTGTAGAGAAAGATTATGAAGTTGAAGTAACATGATCTCAGTTTGTGAAGCTTACTGGTACCTCCAAAGTTCTGTCTAAAGTGACTAAAGATACAAAACCGGCAACTGGTAGCAAAGTTTCAATTCTCGATCTTAGCTCTCTTGAGAACATGACTTTGCATCCTTGCTCCAGGAATTCTCTCATAACCGGCTTAGAGAAGACGACATTGTAGCCATGCTCAAAAGGAAATATGAGGTATGTTCATCCCCTTATGTATATAACTTGTATCCCCCAGTCTTCCAGTTTTCACCTTGGTAAATACTTGAAGATTTAACTCGTGATTATAAACCAAAAGTGAAGCCCCCAAGTGCCACTTTATAAGTTTACTATAAACTGGGACTTAGTTCTTGTACTTACTTAGTCTAGATAAAAACTTCAACTTGTGTAGCCCCCAAGTGCCAGGTTGCATGCCTGCAGCCACCCGAGGCTTAAAAAATTTCCTGCTAGATTATAGACTAAAATAGTGTAGCCCCCATGTGTCGGGTTATCTTTACCCGTGGTAACCTGGGACTTCAGCTATTTTTCAAACTTGGAATTTCCATAACATATTTTACTTTTTCATGTTTATCTTTGCAGGCTCTAGAAACCAGATCTTAGAGAGAGATCACGAATCTAAAGAAACTGCTTGCTCACACAACCATTAAAACTAAAGAGGCTAGGAAGCTTCAAGCAAACCTAGAAGAATCTGTGATGAATGTTTCTTCTAACCTGTCCAAGGTTTAACATGATTTCGCTAAGAAGGAAAAAATGTTGATAGCCATGGCTAAGAGAGCAGAAAAGGAACTTGAAATTGTGAAAACCAGCTTCGAGAAGTTAAAGAAAGTTCCGAGTGACATAACTGCTAATGTCTTCGGTAAGCTGGATTTCCATTTACCAGTTCATACTTTTGCTTGTCCTAAACAATATTTTTCCTTCCTAGCCGGGTTTTTTATGTTGAGGAAAAACCTGCAACTGCTAGATCTGATATTTAAGGCCCTCTTCACTCTTATGAAGCAATTGTACATTGAAGGAGGTGAGTGTGTGAAAGCAGTTAGGAAATGGGAGAACACTCCTCGCAAACTCCATGACATGATTGTGGAGTTATCCAATGTCCCCCAATGGATTCAAGAACATAAGTTGTCTTCCTGTCACCGCAGGGCTATGAGGGTTATGGTTTTGGCCAAAGCTTATCACGCGAAACTGAGGCATGATATCTTGTAAGGGGTTTCCCCCCATTTCAAGGCTGATGGTAATGAATATGAGAGAAAATACTATGCCAAGATTAAGAAGGAGACCTGGTTACATGCTTGCATGATCGCTGAGAAGCTGAAGATAAAGGACTTGTACCCCGGGTTTCAGTTATCTGGGAGCGTTGTCACATCCCAATTTTGGAATACCTGTTAACACAGTTGTTTTGCTAATTGCTTGGCTAATAAACTTTGATTGTGTTTGTTTGAGTGCAACTAAACAAACTAGTTATATAATCTTACATGGCTAAGAAATTGAAAGCAAACTTAAAAAGGATAGCAAAGCAGTAAACTAAAAATATTCAACATATTGTTCCAATGATAAAAATATTCAACATATTGTTCCAATGACTTTGGCAATATTTTCTAAAGTAAATATTGATCAAAGTGTTTTCCAAAACTATCTTATGAATCCAATACTTGTTGAATATTATTCCAAGACCTAAATTAAGAAAGAGGAAACACTTAATAAAATTTCCCTAAAAGATTATCAGGAAAAGAGGCATTCTTAAATGCTTCACCAAAATATTATCAAATGTTTTTCCAACCTTGCAAGATTAAAAACAAAGGTATTGGAGAGCATTGACTTGCTATCTCTAGTCACATAAATATTTTGGCAAAGCATTGTTAAAGAAAAGCCAAGTGCCTTATTAAATAGAAATTCCAATATTTCCAGAAACAGAAAACTAAAACAAGTTACTATTGGAAACTTTCTTAAAATGATCTGAAATTCATACCATTGCTTCCTTATATCAAATAAGGAACACACACAAGAGGAGACAAAAAATTGAATCAAATAAAGCCCTGAAAACATGAATTTTCTCCACGGTAACATTTGGGATTTTGAACAAGTTTGTTCTACAAACTTTTTCCAAATGCCATGAAATAAATACCACATTCTCTATATCATAAATAAGGATGAAAACCAAAAGGGCACAAGTTTTTGAATTGATTAAGTTGCCAAAAACCCCTGTTTTCTTGACAGCACCTTTTTGAAATTTGAACAAGTTTGTTCTATGAAGTAACTCTAAATAACTTGAATTTTCTACCACATAAGGAACACATCAAATAAGGAATGTGTGCCAAAAATTATCATTTTTGGAAGCTCCTAAGTAGGTTAATAAATTCAATGTCCATTTATGTAAGAATTCAAATTTGAACAACTTTGAATTATCAAGTTTATCCAATGGAGCCAATTTTCACATATGTTGTGCATCTAGACTAATAAGAATTTTGGGCAAAAGGAAATTAAATTTTGTCTTTGTTTGCTTGGTGAAAATCACATTGTTCAGAAAGGACAGGGACCTTGTTGTAAAATTGCAGGGACCTAAAAGTAATCCGAGTCATCTTCAACCTCTAGCTCCCTGTAGAGAACAGCACCCCTACCCATGCCTTCGAAGATAAGGAACCCTTGGGGATAAAGAGGGCCCCCATGTGGTCTGTCTCCCTCATGCCCCCTCTCTCCCCCCTCAAGCTCTCTCCTCTCTCTCTCTAAAAAAACCCAAACCGAAACCCTAGCATAGAAGCTCGCCGTCGTTGCGGCCGATTCCGAGCTCGCCGCCGGCTATTGAGTGGCTCATCTCCTCCGCCTCGAAGTGGTGATCCTCCCTGCCGGAGGAATCGAGCCGGAAGGGCTCGAGGTGGCCGCGCCATCCCGTTCTTCCCCGAGCCCGACCGAACTCCGGCGACGAATCCCGGCCTCCTCGCTAATCTTACGACCTAGCCGAGCCTTCCAATGAGTTCACGGTGAGCATGCGAGTCCCCCGGTCCACTTTTCCCTCTCCCTCTCGTCCAAAATCGCCGCCGCGCCGTGGACGTGTCCGGCCGCCGCCGTGTCCTCGTCGCCGGCCGCTCTCCTGTGTCTCCCTGGAAACGAAACATACCCTTGATGAATCCCCTCGTCAAGACCTACGCGCTGCTGTTTTTAATTTGCATTTTGGCGCACGGATTCGCCGTATTGGCCTCGCCGGAGATCTTCCCGCCGGCGGGATGACGTCGCGGTGACGTCGTGGCGACGTCAGCGCCCCTTTGACCGCGCGGGAGCTTGTTGAACCTGCTGGTGGGGCCTGGCCTGGCTTGCGTGGCTGCCTGCGTGGCCTCTGGCCCGCCAGTCAGCGGCAGGGGCTAGATCCACCGCGGTATCTTTAGATCTGGCCGGCCCAAAAACAGATCTGGCCCAAGTTTAGTTATTTTTCCAATTTTATTTTCACAGAAACAGACATGTTTGCTTTAGGGTCTAAAAACCTACCTAAAAGATGAATCTGACCAAACTAAAATTCACAGTGGTACCTCAACTAATTCTAAACCACCTCCAACTTGTAGATATACTTTTGGATGAATAGATTTGAAATGAAAAATGATTTGGCAACAGGTACCAGAAACACCAAAATGAGCACCATTTTTAATTTACAACTCAGAATGAAGTGAGGCCAATTGCATTGGAATGCCCTTGAAATTTCCTAACAGGATCATTTAACCTCGTTTCCAAATTCATTGTATTTTTGAAATGGCATGCAATTTGGTAAAACACCAGAGAGCACTTTGGTGATTTTTATAAATTAATTAAAGATGAATTTTGATGCAAACCAAATTGGATGGTCTTTTATATGTTTAGGACTATCCAAACCTAGAAGGGTTTAATTTTTTAGCATCATATAAATTTTGGTGGACAGATCCTTGTTTTGCATGTTTCTGCCATTTTGGCATTTTAGTTAATTAATTTATGTGATGATATTTTTGTGTTGCAATATTGTTTTCTAGCATGTATAAGTTGTGTGAACTTGCTTTCTAAGTATTACTTAGCTATTTTATCATGTTAGAATGTGTGGACTTGAGTTAAGAAGAAATAGGATTTTATATTAATATCATATGTTTATCTCTAGTTTATTACTTGCATATAATTTTTGAGTGATGAAATTATGTGCAAGCACTTGGATTTTTGATTGTATCCAGTACCATTTTGGTACTTATTTTGTGTTGTTATCACCTCTGATAGCTTGCATTTGAGTTGGTAGAAAAGCATGAGTAGCTTTGTCATGACTATGAGAATGTATGGAAAAATTCTCTCATGTGTAGAATTTTTAGCAAAATATTTGTGGTTGAGTAGCCACATATTTTTTGTGTTGTATTCATAGGACCAGTAGCATTTTGATGATGTTATTAGGAGTACTTGACTCCTAGAGTTTTCACATGTGTGAAAACAATAGCATGAGTATCATTACCTTGCTTGTTTTTAGCACCCTATTATTTTCTACTAGTATGGTTATTGCACTAGATGCTAGTTTAGTCTTTTGTTAATTTTTTAACAAGTGGACCAGAGGCTTTGTGACCTCTTAATGCTTTGTTATGCTAGTGGAACACCCACTGGTGTCATTGCATTTTTGGTGGAAACATTATTTCCCCAAACTAGATGCATTTCTTTTATATAGTTCTCTAACTATTGAGTGCCTTGTATTTTTGCTTTGGGAATTTTTGTGCTAAACAAAAATGGGTATGCTTCTGTTTGTAAGTGGTTATAATCATGTGTGGCTTGCTAGGAAAAATCCATCCTTGGAGTGTTGTTTGATTCCTCTAGTAATGCTCTTTTTATTACCACTAGTATGTAGGGATTGCCCTGCAAATTGATGCATTGTTTTGTTAAATGGGATAATTTTGTTATAGCAAGTATAGATGTTTTTCACTCCTGTTTTTATGACATGGACCCTCTGGTTGTATTTCAATTACTTGATTGAAATTCATCCATTGATTCTTCATGTATGAGTAGTACTAGTTTCCTTAGCAGTTTTTGTGTTGAATTGTTTTTCCTGCCAACTTGTGTTGGGTGGATGTTTATGTATCCTTGCATAATGACATGTTTTCATTTACCATTATGATAACATTGTTCCTTGTTTGCATTTTAGTACTTTACTTGTTATGCATGCTTGCATAGTAAATTTTTAGTAGAAACATGTCTATAAGGGTTCCTCCTTTTTTTGTCATTGTTTCTATTGTTCTCACTATGAGAAATTGTGTGTTTTGTGATGAGTCTATTACCTTGTTACATTTGTGTAGGCTCACTGATTTGCAAAAGTAACTTTTACAAATCATGTGGTTCATTTATTCTTGATGTGAATTTAGGCTTAATAGATTAGCTATCTTGTCTTTTTGTGGTGTGGTTGATAGACCCATTGCCATGATTATTTTTGTGCATGTTTTATATACTTTTAGTAGTCTCACCCTTGTGAAACTAAGTGTATTTTGGGTTTATTAATATCTTGGTATGAGAGTGGCACACCCACTGAATCCATGATATCGAGGTTGTGAGATATTTTTCCTCCAACCTTAAGCTGTCTTATTAAATGGCATTTCTGCCAAGTAGGATTGTTTGAGTGTTTGCCTCAATTAACAATTGAGTGATTTTGTTATTATTAGTTTCCTTGCTGTATGTATGGTTATGCATTGTTGCTTGCCTTGTTTGGTTCTGAATGTGTGTCCTTTATTCCTTTTACGGCGTTAGAAAACGAAGAGGAAGGAAGTGTCGTGAAGCTCTGTTTCAAGTTCCAGTCACTCCAAAACCAGGGACACAAGGAGATACCAGGCAAGCCATCCTGATGCTTGCTGATACAATACTTATCATTATCTATCATGCATGTTTTACCTCTGAAGTTTTACAAAAACTTGATTATCAAAACTATTTTTGATGTGGAATTTACTACTATACTATATTATAGGTTACTATCATGCCAATAGTTAAACTTGGTGATACCAAGCCCATAAGCCACCACATGGTATTTATTACCATCAAATATACTAGTCCCTAAGTGGACACCCTAAAATTGTGTTTCTACAAAACAAAGGCTTTACGGAAAACCCGGAGAAAAGGCGGATCCTTGTTCTCCGGAGGAATGTGGAAGTGGTCATTTTTGAGAAAGTGGTGTTTTCAAAAATGACACATAACCTAGTCTTCGCCGGACAACCTTTACCGTACTGCCACCCTACCCCAACATGGGCAAGGGGCTTAACTTGAAGTTTGTTCTTATTAGTGTGTGCTATCTCAATGTGCTATAGGGGATGCGATCCTCTGAACCGAATGTCGTGGAGACATATAAAGTGTGGGATTAATTTTCCCTCCGGATGCATCAGTTGAGGCATCCTGGCTTGGCGGGGATTAGCTCGGTGCCGGGGATGTGGTAAAACTCAACTGAGAGATAGGCATATTCTAGCTTGAACATAGTGGATGGTTATGATCAGATACCTGATGTTTACATACTGTTGTTACAGTCCGTGATTGTTCACGGGAGGTGTACTGGATCTGGTGGATGTGTACACCTCTGCAGAGTACAACTTTTTCGAAGAAGCCGCGTCCTCGGATATGGACAGTTGAATGGCCATGTAGCTAGCATTGTGTCAATGTTTTCAAAAAGGAAGTTTTTGAAAAGGGAATTTTGGAAAGGAAGTGTTGAACTTGTGAAGTTCGGAAAGGAATGGAAACTTATACCGTGGAGGTATCGTTGATGATAAAAAGCCAGATGCTGATATACAAAACAAAATGTTTTGCAAAGAAAACCTTTTCTACTCTAAGCAAGAATTCTGGAAACTGATTCCAAGAAGTTTTGCAAAGAGAAAATCTTCTTTAAACAAAACTTTACCAAACCTCTTGTACATGTGATATCTACAAGAGAAATAAAACTATATTATTTTCTCCTGAAGTATCTTCTTCAACGAAGATACAGATTAACCTGACTGCAACTGTGGTGTCATCATACATGAACACCATTGATAGTGAACCCTATTTATAGCCTACCTATTCCACCATATAAGCATATTTGCATGTTGGTAAGTGACATGATGGATGTCTTGCTGAGTACATTCAAATGTACTCATTATGGTTTCGCCCCTGGTATCTACTTATCAGATTTGGAGAAGGAGCCTCCAAAGGATATCTATGAAGAGAAGTACGGAGTTGACGGCTTTGCGAACTAGGATCGTCTCCGGGTCAGCAGCCTGTAGGTTGAGGCGTGACTTGGGCTCAACTACGTTGTGTTTCATTTGTCTTCCGCTGTGTTTGATAAGTTGCCTGCCCCATGTGGCAGTTGCGTTAAACTTGATCATGTGATCTTTTATGTAATACCTTTATGTATTCGTGTAATGGATGATGTATTTCTGTGTGCCAACTGTGTATGTTGTTCACGACTGATCTTTCTGGGATTGTGAATGTATGCATACGTAGGGTTTCAGACTGCCGGTCTGGGGTCCTTACAGAGTTGGTATCAGAGCCATCCTGACCTTAGGAGACCTTAGTTAGCATGGACGTCAGATAGGAAAGAAAAGTATTTTTGAGTAAAAACCTATTTACTATCTACATTATTTTTATCTTAGGGAATTTTAGTATATTTTCCCTCCTTATTATCTTTTCAAAAGATTCTAAATGCATATCAAGGGCGTCCTTGAACAGTGGTTCGAAGGGCGGGCCTTATAGAGTTAGTATCTCTCTCGGTTAAGAGTTTATTTCTTACTTGTTTGCAACTGCTCCGCTCTGTTTTTGAAACATCTCCCGTTTTTGAAGTTTTCTGCTCAGAAAATAGTTGGAGTTTCAAAAACAGATTGTTGCGTAGTTTTACCTCTCTCAGTTAAAAGTTTATTCAAAACTTTACTTCAATTATCTTGTTTCTATCCAAAAACTTGTATACTTGTCGATGTCCCGAGAGACCAAAATAATTGCATAACTCTACAGTGATGTTGGTCAGCAGTAGAAATAGCTCTTCAGCCACTTCTAGGATTTTGGATCATCCCCCGACGTAGCTCCAATGGAGCCTTGCTTGTGTGTTTTGGCTTGCTTATGTGTGTCCGTAGGACTTTGTGCTATTGTGTGGTGTAGAATTTGGTTCATCTAGGCTTCTATATGTTTGTAGGGTGCTCAAATTTTGCAGATTTGTGATTGCCCCGCTCTTGTTTTTGAATCGCCTCGTGTTAAATTTTTGCAAGCAAAAATGTTTGTATAGTATTCAAAAACAAGAATTGGTTGCTTAGACTTATACTTGTTTTCGCTTCATAATGCGACCCGTCGTGAACCACCACCATCTCCCCCACAATTAATGAAAGCACCATTGGACCTAATAATAGAGGACCATTAAGCCACACGAGCTGCTAGCGTTGCTACCAGTGATGCACTCCAACATATAAAGCTCCAACAACGACAATCCTCAAAGATAAAAAGGCGTGAAGAAAACCAACCAATACTGACCAAAACCTCTATGTTCGTCTATTTGCAAAAGACTCTTTTTACCCTGTTGGCAAATTGTTGCACATTTTTTTTAGAGCCCCTTTTAAAGTTATATACCTCCCTCCTCTGGAGAAAGGTGCAAAAGAAGTTTTTACATGCCATGATGCGCAACCCCCTCAAAAGCCAATCAAAAGAGCACGATTCAATATTCAACGTACGATGACGCTAGTCGTATCTTGTCGGACAAACATGATTTAATAGAAAGCCAACAAGACTAACATGCTTGGTCTAATATTAGGTTGACACCTAACCAAAGCATGTGAACTACTGACAACTCTTTCTAAACCAAGAAATTAAGTGACGTGAGACACCTTTTAATCTAGTTTGTAAAAGGAGAAGTCACGAGAAAATAAGATGATGACCTATTCGTTTACTAGTCAATAGGATGTCGGGTGTATCTACTTTGGAAACCAAATCTTAATAGACATTGTAGGTACTATGAGATTCGAGGTTTAGAAATAAAGTGAACGATGGAATGGATATGATAGATCTAGAAAACATCAGTTTTCCTGTTCTTGCTTCTTTGTGTGCTCTTGATTGAAATAAATTTGTATTTTATTCAATCTTGCTTCCTAACTTATATGGAGTTGTTAGGACTCGTTATTATGTTGATCTCTTACAATAAATCTACCCTAGAAAGTGTGTGCATTATTGGAAACTTAAAAAAAAAAAAATGAAATCGCATTTGTTACCTTCTAGTTTATTATTTGGGATTATTGTGAGAACTAGATCTTTGTGTGAATGCTTTGATAAATTTTTGTGCTATGTATCTTTGAGCCAGTACCATTTAGGTACTGTTATTTTGATGCTTGTACCTATGTTAGCTTACATGTCTTTTAATATTAAAGCATGTGTAAGAATTGCTATCATTATGCACTAGTATTGCTTCACTAGATTAAATAGCCTTATATTTTTATCTTGTATGCAAAGATTTTCATGAGTAACCAGAGGCTTAGTACCTATTTTTACTTGGTATTAGTAGGCCATAGCCCACTGGTCCCATTGCCTTTTGGCTTGAGGATGAAAATCCCCAACCATACACAGGTGTGAAAATAGCATGTTTCACTATGTGATTGATTTCTATTTTCCACCATGGAAAATATAATTGTTTCTTTTCACTTATGCAAGTGGGAAGTTTATTTCTTATTAGTAAATACTAATATGTTTAGGTGTGATCCTTTTTTTAGCATAATATTCCTTAGGGGTATCATGTTAAGAAATGTTTCACTATCGTGTGCTGAAATTAAATTGTTCGCAAATAAAATAAATTCCTCTTGATTGGTAGATTGTTTGTGAATGATTTTAAATTGAGTGTATGGATTTTTGAAAAGGTTTAGATAACTTTTCACTAATTGCATAGCTACTGGTTGTGTGAGTTATACCTTGCTTGTTTGCTAGTAATTGTTTAAGAAAAACAGAAATTGCTAGAAGAAATTTATGCATGTTTAATAGTTGTATCATGGGATTGTTTTGATGTTTGTGCTTACTAAAATGAGTAAGTTTTTTTGTACTGTTATTAGGTACACTTATATTCATGACTTGCTTGTTTAAGTTTAAACATCATGGTAATCATTGTTTGCTTCTCTAGAGTGAAACCAGTCTCACCACTAGAAGATGGTGAATTTTTCTCTAGTATTACCCTCTTTTTATTTTATGAGTATATGTCTTGATATAGCATGTTTAGGAAGTTATTACTTCTGTTATCATGCCATGAATTATTTAGTTTCATGTTCTATGGTTATAGGATATGATTATCTCTTATAGCATGCTGGTGTAGAATTGTCATACTAGTGTGTTATTTGTCCAGTCCTGTTTTTGTTATGCCTGTGTAATAGGAGTTTTTATCTTGTGTAAAGATGGTGTTTTAGAGCATCTTTATGATTGAATCCATTAGCTTTTAGCTACTGGTTGTTTGCTAATTGTTCATGATTGATGGATTCCAAAACCTCTAATAAACAATAACCTAGTGAATAAATAGTCTATTCATCTGTGGTGTTGTTTGCTTGCTTATTGGGTTTTGTTTAAATGTTTTACCTTAGCATGAGTTTATACTTGTGTTATGATTGTGCTTAAGAGTATCTTAGGAAACTAAAACATCCAACTAAAATCATGAACTTATAAAGTGATAGTTGTTTGTGGTGAGTAATACCCACTGCCATGGGTATTGTTCTGTCTGTTTGTTTTACCTTAGCAACCTAACCTTTGCACCCACAAGCTATATTTTTAGCTTCTTATATACCTTGTTATGAGAGTGGTACACCACTCCATATGTGGTATGTAATATGTGGGATATAGCTAGGAACTCATGTAATAATTGACGGTACGTTTCCAGGTAGTGCTGCATTAACCTTAATTTTGTTTGTTTCTAGATCGTCCAGAACCCAAGGTGAGGAGACCCTGGTCAGGTCTCTTCAAACTAGGAAACAAAAGTTTTGGACCTAACACAGTACTGGTGTACTTCTTTAAAAAGAATTTGCTAATTTAGGGATGTACCCCTCCTCCCAAGGAAAGTCAAAGGGGGGAAGCACCTGCTCTCCAACACTAACATTGTGTTTGTTGGCCCTCCCTTAGTCCTCGCTTGCGAATCTCGGGGACGAGATTCTTTTTAAGGGGGGAAGACCTGTCACATCCCAATTTTGGAATACCTGTTAACACAGTTGTTTTGCTAATTGCTTGGCTAATAAACTTTGATTGTGTTTGTTTGAGTGCAACTAAACAAACTAGTTATATAATCTTACATGGCTAAGAAATTGAAAGCAAACTTAAAAAGGATAGCAAAGCAGTAAACTAAAAATATTCAACATATTGTTCCAATGATAAAAATATTCAACATATTGTTCCAATGACTTTGGCAATATTTTATAAAGTAAATATTGATCAAAGTGTTTTCCAAAACTATCTTATGAATCCAATACTTGTTGAATATAATTCCAAGGCCTAAATTAAGAAAGAGGAAACACTTAATAAATTTCACTAAAAGATTATCAGAAAAAGAGGCATTCTTAAATGCTTCACCAAAATTTATCAAATGTTTTTCCAACCTTGCAAGCTTAAAAACAAAGGTATTGGAGAGCATTGACTTGCTATCTCTAGTCACATAAATATTTTGGCAAAGCATTGTTAAAGAAAAGCCAAGTGCCTTATTAAAATAGAAATTCCAATATTTCTAGAAACAGAAATATAAAACAAGTTACTATTGGAAACTTTATTGAAATGGTCTGAAATTAATACCATTGCTTCCTTATATCAAATAAGGAACACACACAAGAGGAGACCAAAAATTGAATCCATTAAAGCCCTGAAAACATGAGTTTTCTCCACAGCAACAATTGGAATTTTGAACAAGTTTGTTCTACAAACTTTTTCCAAATGCCATGAAATAAATACCACATGCTCTATAGAATAAATAAGGATGAAAACCAAAAGGGCACAAGTTTTTGAATAATTTAAGTTGCCAAAAACCCCTGTTTTCTTGACAGCACCTTTTAGAAATTTGAACAAGTTTGTTCTATGAAGTAACTCAAAATGACTTGAATTTTCTACCACACAAGGAACACATCAAATAAGGAATGTGTGCCAAAAATTATCATTTTTGGAAGCTCCTAAGTAGTCTAATAAATTCAATGTCCATTTTTGTAAGAATTCAAATTTGAACAACTTTGAATTATAAAGTTTAGCTAATTGAGCCAATTTTCACATATGTTGTACATCTTAACTAATGAGAATTTTGGGCAAAAGGATTTTAATTTATAACTTTGTTTGACTAGGGAAAACAACCTTTTTCAGAGAAGAGAAGGACCTAGTTGTAAATATCCAGGGATCAAATTGTAATCCGAGTCATCTTCAACCTCTAGCTCCCTGTAGAGAACAGCACCCCTACCCATGGCTTCGAAGGGAAGGAACCCTTGGGGATAAAGAGGGCCCCCATGTGCCCTTGTCTGCTCATGCCCCCTCTCTCTCCCCTAAGAGCTCACCCCCTCTCTCTCTCTCTAAAAAAACCCAAACCGAAACCCTAGCATAGAAGCTCGCCGTCGTTGCGGCCGATTCCGAGCTCGCCGCCGGCTATTGAGTGGCTCATCTCCTCCGCCTCGAAGTGGTGATCCTCCCTGCCGGAGGAATCGAGCCGGAAGGGCTCGAGGTGGCCGCGCCATCCCGTTCTTCCCCGAGCCCGACCGAACTCCGGCGACGAATCCCGGCCTCCTCGCTAATCTTCCGACCTAGCCGAGCCTTCCAATGAGTTCACGGTGAGCATGCGAGTCCCCCGGTCCACTTTTCCCTCTCCCTCTCGTCCAAAATCGCCGCCGCGCCGTGGACGTGTCCGGCCGCCGCCGTGTCCTCGTCGCCGGCCGCTCTCCTGTGTCTCCCTGGAAACGAAACATACCCTTGATGAATCCCCTCATCGAGACCTACGCGCTGCTGTTTTTAATTTGCATTTTGGCGCACGGATTCGCCGTATTGGCCTCGCCGGAGATCTTCCCGCCGGCGGGATGACGTCGCGGTGACGTCGTGGCGACGTCAGCGCCCCTTTGACCGCGCGGGAGCTTGTTGAACCTGCTGGTAGGGCCTGGCCTGGCTTGCGTGGCTGCCTGCGTGGCCTCTGGCCCGCCAGTCAGCGGCAGGGGCTAGATCCACCGCGGTATCTTTAGATCTGGCCGGCCCAAAAACAGATCTGGCCCAAGTTTAGTTATTTTTCCAATTTTATTTTCACAGAAACAGACATGTTTGCTTTAGGGTCTAAAAACCTACCTAAAAGATGAATCTGACCAAACTAAAATTCACAGTGGTACCTCAACTAATTCTAAACCACCTCCAACTTGTAGATCTACTTTTGGATGAATAGATTTGAAATGAAAAATGATTTGGCAACAGGTACCAGAAACACCAAAATGAGCACCATTTTTAATTTACAACTCAGAATGAAGTGAGGCCAATTGCATTGGAAAGCCCTTGAAATTTCCTAACAGGATCATTTAACCTCGTTTCCAAATTCATTGTATTTTTGAAATGGAATGCAATTTGGTAAAACACCAGAGAGCACTTTGGTGATTTTTATAAATTAATTAAAGATGAATTTTGATGCAAACCAAATTGGATGGTCTTGTATATGTTTAGGACTATCCAAACCTAGAAGGGTTTAATTTTTTTAGCATCATATAAATTTTGGTGGACAGATCCTTGTTTTGCATGTTTCTGCCATTTTGGCATTTTAGTTAATTAATTTATGTGATGATATTTTTGTGTTGCAATATTGTTTTCTAGCATGTATAAGTTGTGTGAACTTGCTTTCTAAGTATTACTTAGCTATTTTATCATGTTAGAATGTGTGGACTTGAGTTAAGAAGAAATAGGATTTTATATTAATATCATATGTTTATCTCTAGTTTATTACTTGCATATAATTTTTGAATGATTAATTTGTGTGCAAGTGATTGAATTGTTGTGTTGAGATATTAGATTCAGTACCATGTTGGTACTTATATTTTGTTAGTATCACCTCTGCTAGCTTGCATTTGAGTTGGTAGAGAAGCATGAGTAGTTTAATCATTACTATGAAAATGTTTTGGAAAAATTCCCTCATGTGTGGAATTTTTGACATAAGCTTTTGTGGTTGTGTAGCCACATATTTTTGTATTGTGTTCATAGGACCAGTAGCATTTTGATAAGTTTGTTATGAGTACTTGACCCCTAAAGTTTTCACTTGTGTGAAAACAATAGCATGAGTACCATTACCTTGCTTATGTTAGCACCCTATTATTTTCTACTAGTATTGTTATTGCACTAGATGCTAGTTTAGGTTTTTGCTAATTTTTGTCAAGTATGGACCAGAGGCATTGTGACCTATTAATGCTTTGATATGATAGTGGAACACCCACTGGTTTCATTGCATTTTTGGTGGAAACATTATTTCCCCAAACTAGATGCATTTCTCTTATGTAGTTTCATAACTAATGAGTGCCTAGTATTTTTGCTTTGGGAATTTTTGTGCTAAACAAAAATGGGTATGCTTATGTTTGTAAGTGGTTGTAATCATGTGTGGATTGCTAGGAAAAATACATTCTTGGAGTGTTGTTTGATTCCTCTAGTAATGCCCTTTTTATTACTACTAGTATGTAGGAGTTGCCCTGCAAATTGATGCATTGTTTTATTAAATGGGATATTTTTGTTATAGCAAGTATAGATAATTTTTCACTACTGTTTTTGTGACATGGACCCTCTGGTTGTATTTCAATTACTTGATTGAAATACATTCATTGATTCTTCATGTGTGAGTAGTACTAGTTTCCTTAGCAATTTTTGTATTGAATTATTTTTCCTGCCAACTTGTGTTTGGTAGAAATTTGTGTATCCTTGCATGAGGACATGTTTTCATTCTCATTATGATAACATGGTTCCTTGTTTGCATTTTAGTATTTTACTTGTTATGTTTGCCTGCATAGCAAACTTTTAGTAGAAACATGTCTATAGGATTCCTCCTTTTTAGTCATTGTTTCTATTGTTCTCACTATGAGAATTGTGTGCTTTGTGATGAGTCTATTACCTTGTTATCCTTGTGTAGGCTCACTGATTTGTAAAGGTAACTTTTGCAAATCATGTGTCTTAGTTATTCTTGATGTGAATTTAGGCTTAGCAGATTAGCTACCTTTTTCTTTTTGTGGTGTGGTTGATAGACACATTGCCATAATTATTTTTGTGCATGTTTTATATACTTTTAGTAGGCTCAACCTTGTGAACCTAAGTGTATTTTGGGTTTATTAATATCTTGGCATGAGGGTGGCACACCCACTGAATCCATGATATTAAGGTTGTGAGATATGTCTCTCCAACCTTGAGCTGTCTTATTAAATGGCATTTCTGCCAAGTGTGTTTGTTTGATTGTTTGCCTCAATTAATAATTGAGTGATTTTGTTATTATTAGATTTCCTTGCTGTACGTATTGTTATGTATGGTTGCTTGCCTTGATTGGTTCTGAATGTGTGTCCTTTATTCTTTTTACGACGTTAGAAAACGAAGAGGAAGGAAGTGTCGGGAAGCTGTGTTTCAAGTTCCAGTCACTCCAAAAACCAGGGACACAAGGAGATACCAGGCAAGCCATCCTGATGCTTGCTGATACAATACTTATCATTATCTATCATGCATGTTTTACCTCTGAAGTTTTACCAAAAATTTATTATCAAAACTATTTTTGATGTGGCTATTACTACTATACTATATTATAGGTTACTATCATGCCAGTAGTTAAACTTGGTAATACCAAGCCCATAAGCCACCTTATGGTATTTATTACCATCAAATATACTAGTCCCTAAGTGGACACCCTAAAATTGTGATTCTACAAAACAAAGGCTTTACGGAAAAACCCGGAGAAAAGGCGGATCCTTGTTCTCCGGAGGAATGTGGAAGTGGTCATTTTTGAGAAAGTGGTGTTTTCAAAAATGACACATAACCTAGTCTTCGCCGGACAACCTTTACCGTACTGCCACCCTACCCCAACATGGGCAAGGGGCTTAACTTGAAGTTTGTTCTTATTAGTGTGTGCTATCTCAATGTGCTATAGGGGATGGGATCCTCTGAACCGAATGTCGTGGAGACATATAAAGTGTGGGATTAATTTTCCCTCCGGATGCATCAGTTGAGGCATTCTGGCTTGGCGGGGATTAGCTCGGTGCCGGGGATGTGGTAAAACTCAACTGAGAGATAGGCATATTCTAGCTTGAACATAGTGGATGGTTATGATCAGATACCTGATGTTTACATACTGTTGTTACAGTCCGTGATTGTTCACGGGAGGTGTACTGGATCTGGTGGATGTGTACACCTCTGCAGAGTACAACTTTTTCGAAGAAGCCGCGTCCTCGGATATGGACAGTTGAATGGCCATGTAGCTAGCATTGTGTCAATGTTTTCAAAAAGGAAGTTTTTGAAAGGGAAATTTTGGAAAGGAAGTGTTGAACTTGTGAAGTTCGGAAAGGAATGGAAATGTATACCGTGGAGGTATCATCGATGATGAAAAGCCAGATGATGTTATACAAGACAAAATGTTTTGCAAAGAAAACCTTTTCTACTCTAAGCAAGAATTCTGGAAACTGATTCCAAGAAGTCTTGCAAAGAGAAAATATTCTTTAACAAAGCTTTACAAAACCTCTTGTACATGTGACATCTACAAGAGAAGTAAAAACTATATTATTTTTCTTCTGAAGTATCTTCTTCAACGAAGATACAGATAAACTTGACTGCAACTGTGGTGTCATCATACATGAACACCATTGGTAGTGAACCCTATTTATAGCCTACCTATTCCACCATATAAGCATACTTGCATGTTGGTAAGTGACATGATGGATGTCTTGCTGAGTACATTCAAATGTACTCATTATGGTTTCGCCCCTGGTATCTACTTATCAGATTTGGAGAAGGAGCCTCCAAAGGATATCTATGAAGAGAAGTACGGAGTTGACGGCTTTGCGAACTAGGATCGTCTCCGGGTCAGCAGCCTGTAGGTTAAGGCGTGACTTGGGCTCAACTACGTTGTGTTTTATTTGTCTTCCGCTGTGTTTGATTAAGTTGCCTGCCCTTGTGGCAGTTGCTTTAAACTTGATCATGTGATCATTTGTGTAATACCTTTATGTATTCGTGTAATGGATGATGTATTTCTGTGTGCCAACTGTGTATGTTGTTCACGACTGATCTTTCTGGGATCGTGAATGTATGCATACGTAGGGTTTCAGACTGCCGGTCTGGGGTCCTTACAAGCGTAGGCCAGATTTCTGTCCTCACACTGTTTCTGGTGTTCGCCGGACTAATTAGCAAAGCCGGCTTGCCATCCAGTCCGCACCATCTTCCTCAATGGCTCCCCAAACCAACATGCCGCCAGTTCCAGCCCCTCCCCGTCGTCTATACGAAGTTGATGATGATCCACAACCATTGGCTGCTCTTGAGTGGAAGTACGTCTCAGACGTGGCTATGGATGAGCCAACTTTTGAAGAAGGAGCCGATCTAGGTTTTGCTGATGCAGCGACGAGAGATGGAGATGCAGCTAAGTCCCAACAAACTTCAGACCTGGCCACGGCTACTAGTGTCGGTTCATCTGCTATAGATCCTGCGCTGGAGAAGGGCAAGTCTGTTGCCATCGATTCTGAAACTGCTCCTGAGGAACAAACTGTCTTTTCATGATGAGTAATAAATCAGCTCTATGGGCTTGTAATAGGCTAGATAAACTCTTATTTCTAGTCCTATTATTTTGATTGTGCGCATGTGCCCTTATGCAACTTTTGGCATGTAATAAACTGAATTTTGGTGAGTTTGCAAATAATTCTAGCTTTGTGATAGCCTTTTATCGAATTTGCTATTTTGCAATTTTTTCTAGCTTTTATAGCCCTTTTGGTTGATCTTTGTGGTTCTTGCATAGCTGGTTTATCGTGTCACTTGTTCTAGTGCGTCAAACTCTGAAAAAGGTCACGGTCAGTTTAAATCCTTTACAGATTTAGAAACTGATTGATTTTTCGGGCACACATCTAGGTCACTAAATTGCGTGTAACTAGTGACTTGCAGGCAAGTTTAAAGAAGAAATAAAGTTTAGGCATATGCCAGGTTCAAGGGTTATGAACTGAGCTTTGGCATCAGCCCCCAAGTAACCTTATAATCAATGATAAAAATAAAGACTCTTCCAAACTGTAATAAGTTGGTGAAATGACAGTGATCTGAATTTCAAGACGTGCCAGCTTTATTCCACTGGTCATAACAGAGACATAGTGATTATAATGATCCTATGTGTAATATGAGCGTAACAGAGCTATATTCCAGGGCCTTGGCATCTCTTCCTCAGATGTACGTGACTTTGCAGCATCACGCATATTAATGAGGTAATATGATCCGTTGTGCAGATTTTAACTGACTACAAACGTTGCCTCCCAAGGTGGTCTCAGTTTATGTTTGATGTATACCCAATAGACAATAAAATACATCACTTTCATGATTAATGTATTATGTTTATATGTTATAACTGCTATGGTCACTGAATATGAGATTTAGAGGAAAACCAATGCGCACGTGTAGAAACATAAATACACCATTATACCCCTTTGTCATGTCTCACGGACAAACTCATTAACATTAGATGACCATGTTTTCCTGGTTATGTACATTTGTTATGCCAATAATGATGGGAGCACCTTGTTGTTTCAACATTGTGGCTGGGTAGAACCAAGTACTTGAGATAATACGAGATTAGTTTTTCTAAATAGTATCATCACATAATCGGTTGTCTTGTTTACTTCCTTAGACCATGAGAACATTCAATGATCTTTACCGTAACTGTAATTGTATATTCAAGTATCACACTGTAAACTGGGTGACCAAAAAGTCTAACACGAGATGGTCACGAAAGTATCCATTCATTGTGATAGTTCATGATTGGGAATTACTCCTCTAGTTAATATACACATACAGCCAGGATCCACTCGGTGAAATAGTATCAGTAAATAAGTCTGCACAGACATGGACATGACACTAGTCACGGGGATACTATGTCACGGTAATGAGTAAAAAGAATCATACCAGATATAGGGAATAATGTGATAAGTTGATTAAATAGTTTAATCACAGTCTTATCATTTATCTCGTCCCGAGGTACTGATTGATATCGTGAGGTAATAGGAACTTACTTAAGAACCAACATGTTCAGCAGTTTTCTTCGTATAATTTGTAGGAATCAATCTGGATGTCCATGGTCCTGATGTTGATTATTGATTAGGAAAATGGTTTTCCAATCATGTATACTAGTTACCGAACCTGTAGGGTTCACACACTTAAGGCGTCGAAGTCTGTTGTTTGCATTGGTTGGTCCGGAGGAGAGTAGGTATCATTCGGGTAATTCCGACGTGATAGAATAAATATTTAAGAGAGATTAAAGAGACATGAGAGGTCCAGGGATATTGGAAATATGTTCCTAACATCAATAGGTAATGGTCGATGTCATCACAATATCATAGAAACAAGTACGGTGTCAATCAGAGTCGGTTCGAGAAAATTACCACAAGAAAGAAATCATTCCAGTGTAGGCAAAATGTTATATGAGATATAACGAGGATATGAGATGTCTCAGGATGTCGGGAATATGTTACTAACATCATTAGATTAGTTCGATGATTTTACCTATAGGGGTCGGGTTCCGGAAGAGTTCATGAGGACTTTCCATATAGGGGAGAAGTGTCGGAGGAGGGCAGTTTTCTTCCTATGGGCTTACCCTAATTTTAGGGGATGCCAGGTGGGACCCATGGTCTCACAATATGCACTAGATTTCCTTGGAAATTTTCCTTAATTTTTTTATAAATAAATGAGGTGGAAAAAGAAAAAGAAAAAAGGGGGTGTCCAATCCGAAATCTCCTAGGGGATTGGTGCGGCCAAAGGGAGAGGAGGCCAAACCGACCTCCTCCCCATGGAAGGTGCCCTCCCTTGTCCACCTATATAATCCCACCCCTCCTCTATTTTGAGAACACATAATTGGATTTTGGGCTATTCTCTCTCTCTCTCTCTCTCTCTCTCTCTCTGAATTAGAGATCTAATTAGAGAGCCACTAATTAGAACCTTTCTAATTGATTAGAGCCTCTAATTAGAACACTTCTTATTGGATTAGAACTTCTTATTAGAGACCTTCCAATTGGTTTAGACCTTCTTCTAATTGGGAGATGATGACCATCTCTCGATTAGACCTAGCTCTAATCTCTCTCCCTCTCTCTCCCATGTGTTGGGACCTAATCCACCTCAATTGCAAACCTGCGGTGCTGATTTTTTTTCAAATGTATCTATAAATTTTTATGATCCATGCTAGTTTTCTACCCAATGTCTTTTGTTTTCCACATGTTTTCTATCGTTTTCCGGATGTTTTCACAGACTAACCAATTAACAAGATGCCCGAGGCCAGTTGCTGTTTTCTGCTCTTTTTCTATTTCAGAAAAGTTCTTTAGGAAATATTCTCGGGAAGGGCTGAAAATCCACGGAGATCAATTTTTACCCAGAATGAAGACGGAGTCCAAATGGGGCCAGCAGGGGTGTCAGGGGGGCACTAGCCGGGGCCCCCTCCTAGGCCGCAACTAGTCAGCCCCTCAGGGCCCTGGCCACCGGCCTAAAGTCCCCCTCCCCTTTGCCGATAAATTGCCTTTTACCCTAAAAATGTTGGGGACAGAGTTATTTTCCACGAAAAATACACAGAGGCGTTGTCACGTCGAAAGTACAATCTAGGGCTTCTGGAATCCTGCTCCGGCACCCTGACGGAGAGGGGGTTCGTCGCTGAAAGGCTTTACATCGCCTTGATCGCATGCGTACAGATGCGTGAGTAGTTCCTCTCGGGAATATGGGTCCATAGCAGTAACTAGATGGTTGTTCTATCCCCTATGCCTCCATGTTTAGAGTCTCATGAGCTGCCTCACATGATCGAGACCACCGTAATGTAATTGTGCATGTTGTGTTTTCTGGGATCCAATGAACCATGAGATTATGATTATTTTGTTCATGTCAATCTGAGATTCTTCACTTATATTTTTATAGTGTTTTAATCTTTTCTTGCAATTCTCTCCGGTGTTTATGATTACCTTGGGCACGAAATTGTTTTCACCTCCAAGGGAAGCAATGATAGACCCTAACTCCAAAGATATGGCTATACGCCGTGAAGTCCGGATGGACTCCATAAGCGAAAGTCAAGTTTGGAACTTGGTGTCGGGTTTTTTTGTGCTCACTAATAGGGGCATAGAACCTATCTTTCGTTAATGGATCTGTAAAAAATGGATGGAGAAAACTATGAAGGCTTGACTTGTTTATAAGTTCAATGGATTGACTACTATGAGATTAATCTCCTGTAGCATGAGTTTTATGTTTACACGGATTATTCTAGGAGAACTGCATAACTTTTCTACAAGATATTGCAAGTGAAAATATTCAATCAAGATATGCTAGAAGGGAATGCAACTTTTAGTTATCCATTCATGGAACTAAAAGAATACATTAAGGAGTTAAGATCTTCATCTATATGAAATGATCAAAGTGTTTGACATCATCAAGGACGGTGAAGAGGCTTCAGGACTCAAGAAGGTAAGTGGGAGCGCTAAAGAATATTTATAATACTTTATGTGAACAACGTATTGTTAGTTGGAAATTTTTTCGGACACAGTAAAAAGTTTCATTGAAACTATATTTTGATGAAAGGAATAAATGGAATGCAGTATAAGTATTTCCACTTTGGAAATGGGTAGGAGATAAACGTTTGAATGGAAAGTTCATGATAGAACTTGCCTGCATGGGACAAAGTGTGGTTCTTATTTTCCATCACTTGTCTATGTTGGATCAAACGTGTTAATATCATAGTGCTAAAATGTTGGAAACAACAATTAGCATCTTGGTGCAAACCAAAGGAAGGATTTATTTTGAAATCCAATACTTATACAAGGCATGACTATTCATAGTGAATAGAAAAATAGACATATTATGGGTGATAGGTATGACCTATTAGATCAGTCATGTACGCTATAATATGTACACAAACCAGATATGAATTATGTTCTAAGTGTTATGAATATAAACCAAAGATGATCATATTGATGATAGAGGAGAAGCTAACCTTATGAGAATATAAGGTACACTTCATAGTTGTTGATAAATGCAAACATACATTAGTGCAAATTATTACGCTTATAAAGGGTTTGTTGCATAATCACAAAACCAATCAACTTAGTGTCAATAAGGTGACATAGTGAGATGGAAGAAATTCGATGATTAAACATGGAGGCAAAAGTCCGAAGTTTAACACTATGATAGAATATATAACAATAGCGGTAAGATGGAATACACTTTGGAAGTGTGAAGATTAAATGTTTTGATCTGATTTCTTCAGAGAACTGGATAGGGTACTTTACAAAAGATGCAGCAATGTTGTCAACAACAGACTGACATCTTAGTTAAAACACCAAACATTTAATATCACAACGATCATTTGTGATCAAAGGGAGAAGTGATTCTCCAAGAAATGAAAATTACACGGACCTGAAATTTCAGAACCAAGGAAAAATTCTACACCACAATCAACACTGCAATGCCATTTGGTACTGAGCTAAGAAACCAGATTATTTTTTCTTGTGCAAGTGGGAGACTGTTCGATGTATGCCCAAGAAGCACAATAATTACATCAATTTCATGATTAATGCATTATGTTTTTATGTTATAAATTCTATGGTCACTGAATATGAGATTCAGAGGAAAACCCATATGCATGAGTAGAAACATAAACACACCGTTATAACCCTTGATCATGTCTCACAAACAAATTCATTAATATTAGATGACCATGTTTTCCTGCTCATGGACATTTGTTATGTCAATATTAATGGGAGCAGATTGTTGTGTCAACATTGTAGATGGGTAGACCCAAGTAGCTGAGATACCGTGAGATTAGTTTTGCTAAATAGTATCATCACAAAATGGTTGTTTTGTTTACTTCCTTAGACCATGAAAATATTCAATGATATCTACCGTAGGGATCATTTTGGTATAGTCAAGTATCAGACTGTAAAATGGATGATCAAAAAGGCTAACAGTAGGTGCTCACGAAAGTATTCATCCATTGTGATAGTTCAAGATTAGTAATTACTCCTCTAATTAATAGAGAGATACATCCACGATCCACTCGGTGAAATTGTATCAGTAATAAGTCTGCGTAGACAAAGACATGACACTAGTCATGGGGACACTATGTCATGGTAACGAGTAAAAGGGATCATACCAAATATCAGGAATAATGTGATAAAGTGATTAAAGAGTTTAATCACGATCTTATAATTTATCTTGGCCCGAGGTATTAATTGGTGTCATGAAGTAATAGGAACTTACTTAACAACCAACAGGTTCAGCAGTTTTCTTCGTATAACTTGTAGGAATCAATATGGATGTCCACGATCCCGATGTTGATTATTGATTAGGAAAATGGATTCCAATCATGTATACTAGTTACCGAACTTGTAGGGGTCACACACATAAGGCGTTGAAGTCTGTTGTTTTGCATTGGTTGGTCGAAGGAGAGTAAGGTATCATTCGGGTAATTCCGACGTGATAGAATAAATATTCAAGAGAGATTATGGAGGACTTGAGATGTCCAGGGATGTTGTAAATATGTTTCTAACATCAATAGGTAATTCTCGATGTCATTACGATATCACAGAAATAAGTCCGGTGTCAATCAGAGTCATTTCGGAAAAGTTACCATAAGAGAGAAATAATGCCAGTGTAGGCAGAATGTTATATGAGATATAACAGGGGATATGAGATGCCCCGGGATGCCGGGAATATGTTTCTGACATTGTTAGATAAGGTCGATGATTTTATCTATAGGGATCACGGGGTTCCGGAAGAGTTTTGGAGGACTTTCCGTATAGGGGAGAAGTGCTAGAGGGGGCAAGACTTCCTCCTGTGGGAAAACCCTAATTTTAGGGGCTGCCTAGGTGGGACCCATAGTCTCATAATATGCACTAGATTTCCATGGGAATTTCCCTAATTTATTTGAGAAATAAACGAGGTGGAAAAAGAAAAGGAAAAGAAAAAGAAGAAAAGGGTAGGGGGATGGGACTCCATATATGAGTCCAATCCGAAATCCCCTAGGGGATTGGTGCGGCCAAAGGGAGAGGACGGCTTATTGTCCTCAAGAAATTCAGTGACAACTGAGTGCGATAAAAGAACTTTTACGAACACATTTGTTTCATATGATGTAAATATACTCACTATATGATCAAGTGCTCAGGCAATTCATAATAAGATGTATGCAAGATAAAATCACCTAATAGTTATGCAAACCATGAAGAGATACCAACACACTTAAAATAAACAACATGAAACATATCAATCTGCAGGATTGCAATGCTCATAATAGGGTATGATAGTGTACTCGCTTGCACTTAATAATGGAGCAAAACATAAATTCTAGGGCACCTATGAAGTTCAAATGAAGACTAGAAGTAAAGATATCAAAGATACAAGCATCAAAGTTATACCACAATTAACCGTATTCTGGGGCAGGCACACTACACTAAGAATGACAACGATGCTCTCAAGAAGGTGCATAAAGTGAGAGGGTGAAGACTCAGCATAAAAATAAAAGAAAGGCCCTTCGCAGAGGGAAGCAGGGATTAACTCTTGTGCTAGAGCTTCTTATTTTATAAAGAGAGGTATTGAAAACATTTTTTAGAGAGGTGTATGCTTATGTCAACGAATCGTAAATAGACAATACAGTATATCACAAGCCTACTAAATCTTGCAAGAGAGGCTCCCGTTGAAGGACGCATCTGGTATAGAAGGTCATCCCTCTTCTCTTTTATTTACACAATTATGCTTTGACTGATAAATCAGGGGCAAAAATAGTGAAGAGAATTTATAGTAACCAATTTTGGGCCTGGGCCCCCCCGCTGCCAGCTCTTCTATGATTTGGATAAGCAGATGAAGCCACTAGTCCATGTGTGCAAAGTCCAAACAACAAGTGAGATAAAGATTCTCTATTTACGTCCTCGTGAGCTAAAATAGGGGCACAAAACAGGAATAATTTTTGAAGGTTTTAAAGGTAGCACGTGAGAAATTTGCTTGTAGTGGCAGTTAAATACCACATATAGGTAGGTATGGTGGACACATTTGGAGAAATTTGGTTTTGGGGAGTTGGATGCGCGAGTAGAGCTCATACTCAGTATAGGTGAAGGGTAGCAATAGATGGGGAATGACAATCAAGAGAGCAACAACTGTCATAATCATGCTTGCGACAAAGCAAAATTAAGAGGGGCATAAAAGTGATAAAAATAATCTGAGGAAAAATGAATCATCGAGGCTTAATTGACTTTTTGTTTTCAGACTTATGCATGCGTGAGCATGTGCCAAGTCGATTCAAGCGAAACAATCAGAGGGATATACCACAATGTCATACCCTTATATGAATAAAACAATACAAGCAAACATTTATACGTCATGCTATCTAACATTAATAAGTTGGAACTAAACATGAGAGAGCACGAACTACTAAGCATCGATTAAATAACATACACCTTACACGAACAAACTAAGTATGTCCACATGGATGAGTATATGTACAAAAATGAAAACAAATAGAGTTCATACCAGCCTCTCACCACAGCTTGAATTGTCATAAATCTTCATTATTGCTCTTCACTCGTGTGGATTGAATAATATAGAATGATAACCAAGCTCCAATGGAGATACAAAAGACTGATGAACTCTGCAACAAACTTTTCAAAACCAAAGAAGAACAACAAATATTTTTGGGTTTTCGAATTTAAAACAAGAACAGAAAGAAAAAAAGCAAACAAAACAAAATATTTTTGGATTTTTTTACTATTAAAACAAAATGAGAAAGTAAAGCAAACAAACAAAAGAAACTAAAGAAGCAAATAAAGAGAAACAACAGAAATATTTTTGGTCTTTTTGTGTTTTGGAAAGCAAGAACAAAACAATAAAAACAGAAAGAAAGAAATGAAAGCATGGATATACAAAGAACCGACAGAAACATGATATATAGATGAGTGTGATGTCGGTATACCTCCCCCCAAGTTTAGGCTTTTGGCCTAAGTGGAGATCAATCCAATGCGGACCATGGGGGGGCGCCCGCATAGTTTGCCGAGGATGAGCTATCCTCCTGATATGTGCTTGAGGACGCCCCTGTGTACTGCATGGTGTAGTCCTCAGAGGGCGTGTTCTGCCCCATCTGGTGCTCAGGGTCATGCTTCTCGTGGAACTCAAGCAGGCTCATCTGCTCGTCCAATTCCTCCTTTGAACGTGACCATGGCGTCCTGCTTATATCAAACAAAACAGGCTGTGGCAAGAGGAGTTCCCTCTCGTCACCATCAGTAAATAAAATCCTATATACTAGATGACCATCAATAGAGTTTGCAGTAACATTGGTGGGCTGGGCAAAGAGATCGAAAAATTCCGTGGAAGAACAGCAAGAACTCGGGTTTGAGCAATAGTTTGTGGTTGGTGGAGAGAGAGAGGTATTTTCAGCCCCTGCAGTGTTAAGAAAAGTTCTCCCAAGAATAATAGACATATTATCATCTTCAGGCATTTCCACCACAACAAAGTCAGTTAATATCAAACAATTAGTAGTCACTTGAACATGAACATTCTCACATATACCAACAGGGATAGTAGTATATTTATCAGCTATTTGCAAAGATATATCAGTCTGTATCAATTTATCCAGAGAGATCCTCTTATAGAGAGAAAAAGGCATAACACTAACTCCTGCTCCCAAGTCACATAAAGAAGTTCTAACATAATTATTTTTAATAGAACAAGGGATAGTAGGAATACCAGGATCTCCATGCTTCTTTGGAACCTTGCCATTAGAAGAGTAATTAGCAACCATAGTGGAAATTTCCTCATTAGGAATCTTCCTTTTGTTAGAGACAATATCTTTCATATATTTAGAATAAGGAGGCAGTTTAATAGCATCAGTCAAAGGAATTTGCAAAAACAAAGGTTTCATACACTCACATAATTTATTATAATGTTCTTCTTCCTTAGATTTGTGTTTCTTATTAGGAAAGGGCATTGCTTTTTGTACCCAAGATTCTCTTTCATTACCATGTTTATTAGCAATGAAATCATCCTTAGTATACTTCACAGTTTTATTTTGCTTTTCAAGTGCAGCTACAGTTTCTTCTTTATCAGAAGCATCACTTTTATCATTGCCACTTTCAGTTTTAGCATCAGAAATAGATATACTATTAGGATCTTTAGCAGGTTCAGGAGATTCTACAACAGTTTTATGTCTCTTCTTCTTTTTCTTAGAAGGAGAACTATTGTTTTTAGGTTGCTGGTAATCTTGTTCAATTCTTTAGGTTGTCCTTCAGGATACAAGGGGTCCTAAGTAGAAACACCACTTCTAGTAATTATTTCACATATATGTTTTTCTCTAGAAGCATTAGCTAGCATATTTATTTGCACTTTAGTGAGTTGATCAATTTGAGTTTGAACCATATGAAAATGTTTAACAAGCATTTTAACATCATTAGAGGTTCTCTCAATAATACCATGCAAATTATCAATAGCTCTAGAGTTTTCCATTAGATGATTCTGCATTCTCATATTAAAGTTGTCTTGATTAACAACATAATTATCAAATTCATCTAAGCATTGGTCAGATGGTTTAGAATAGGGAATATCTCTATTATCAAATTATTGGAGAGAGTGTACCTCAACTGTTGATGGATGAGGAATTGGCTTACATAATTCTTCTATACGAGGTAAATTCTTCACATCTTCAAATTTTATACCCCTCTCTTAATATATTTCTTGGCTTCCTTCATCACTTCATCATTAATTAAATCATCCCTCTCTTCTTGGGTGTTGGTATTGGTGTTAGTTCTAATGTAGGTGTAGGCTCAGATATAGTCCAATCATCATTATATTTGGCTATTTTAGCGAATAATTCTTCAGCTTCTTCTAGAGTTCTTTTCCTGAAAACACAACCAACACAACTATGCAGGTATGTCCTAGATTCAACAGTTAGTTTATTATAAAATATATCTAGGAGCTCATTTTTAGGTAATGGATTGCCAGGGCTAGCTCTTATTAATGAACAAAACCTTGACCAAGATTCAGGCAATTTCTCTTCTTCAATTTTCTCAAAGTTAAAGATTCTTTGCACAATAGCATGTTGAGCACTAGAGGAAAATATTTTTGAAGGAAAGCATTAACCAAACCCATAGGACTAGTAATATATCCAAGTGACAAATTGCTAAACCAAGTTTTAGCTTCATGTTTCAAAGAGAAAGGGAAGATCTTGGTAACAAAGTAAGCATGCAACTTAGTATCATCAGAAAATAAACTACTCAAAGATGAAAGCTCATTCATATGTTCCATAGCACTTTTACTTTCAGTACCACAAAAAGGTTCCTTCTCGACAATAGATATGTAAGATAAATCTAGAGAGAAATCATAATCCTTATCTCTAATGTGTATGCGAGATGTAGCAAACTTAGCATCAGGAGAAGATTTATATTTAACATCATGTCTTGCAAGAAGACTCTTAAGAGCACTTGCACCAGTAGTAGCCTGAGCTTCCTTAATAAAGTCATCATTAAGTTCAATGTCGGTTTCATCAAGATCATCAATAGACTCAGGTAAATTAACAGGTGTACCAACATTTTCAACAGGAATTTCAGTGTTTTCAATTTGTTTAGCTCTAGCAATTTTAGCATCTAAGAAAGGACCTAGTGAACTAGTATCATCAAGCACAGTAGAAGCATCATCAGAAGTATCAGAAGAATTTTCAGACTCAGCTGAAGTAACAGTATGTGTAGCATGTGGTGGTGTAAGAAGCTCAGTCATTACAGATGGTGAATCAAGAGCAAAAGAGGTGTTCAGAGTTGTACCTCTCCTTGTAGTGGATGGTAATATATGAACTTTTCCATCATGAGTCTTACCAATGATGAAAGGCTTGCAGCAAACAATATCACGTTCAAGTGAGCAAATAAATAAAGCTATGCTCCCTGTCAACAACGCCAGAAAATAGTCTTGATGACCCATAAGTATAGGGGATCGCAACAGTCTTCGAGGGAAGTAAAACCCAAATTTATTGATTCGACACAAGGGGAGCCAAAGAATATTTATAAGCCTTAACAACTGAGTTGTCAATTCAGATGCACCTAAAAGTAAACTTGCCCGCAACAATTTATCAGTGGTCACAGTTTTATAGCAGCAGTAGTAGTAAAATAACAGCATGAGTAAAATAGTAACAACAGTTGCAATTGCGGGAAACAACAGGATTAAAGTACCATAGGCATAGGAAATGGATGAATGGGCGTTGCATGGATAAGATAGTTCATGGAATAATAACGTGGGCATTACAGATAGATAATAATAAAGCATCCAAGTTCTAGGCAAACCATAGGCATGTGTTCCAATATAGTCATACGTGCTCGCAATGAGAAACTTGCACAACATATTTTGTCCTACTAGCCCGTTTTCAGCGGGGCCTCAAGGGAAACTATTGGTAATTAAGGTTCTCCTTTTAATAAAGCACCAGAGAAAAGCATTAACATTCCGTGAACACACGTGATCCTCAGATCACAGCCATCCCCTCCGGTTGTCCCAATTTCTGTCACTTTGGGGCCTCGGGTTCCTTACAATGACATGTGTAAACAACTTGCAGATATGATCAAGAAACATAATTGTACTCATGAACAATTACATGTTCAGATCTGAGATCGCGGCACTCGGGCCCTAGTGACAAGCATTAAGTATAGAAAGTTGCAACAACGGTAGAAAACACTAACAATCTGGCATTATTACATGATCGATCTCATCCAATCCTTTCCATCCATCTTAGCCTACAACGGTGTTTACTGACACATGGACAAGGGAATCAAGGATGGTTGATGGAGAAGTAGTGGCGGTGATGATCGTGATGATATCCTTCGAATCCCTGTCCCGACAGGGCGACAAAACAGGGACTTCTGATCCCCGAATTGAGTCTCGAGGTGGCGGCAGCGCTCTGTGGTGTTTCTCTGGAATATGAAAACCCCCTGATGTTTTAGGGTTACAGGGGATATGCAGTCGAAAGGGGAGCCCGAGGGGGTGCCTAGGGGCCCCACACCACCTGGTGGTGTGGCCTAGGGGGCGCCCAGGGGTGGTGTGGCCCCCTCCTTGCCCCCCTTAGCGTCTCCTTCTCGCTCCGGTGGTCTTCGGGTGAAATAAGGTCTCTGGGATCTTTTCTGGGCAATTTCCCAAAAGTTGATTTTTTCTGCACGAAACAAGACAGCAAGGTAATTCTGCTGAAAACAGCGTTAGTCCGTGTTAGTTGTATCCAAAACTCACTAGTTTAGAGGCAAACAATAACAAACATATTCGGAAAAGGAGATACTTTTTGGATGTATTAGTGGCCAAACCGACCTCCTCCCCATGGCAGGTGCCCTCCCTTGTCCACCTATATAATCCCACCCCCTCCTTTATTTTGAGAACACATAATTGGCTTTCGGGCTATTCTCTCTCACTCTCAGAATTAGAGATCTAATTAGGGAGCTTCTAATTGAATTAGAGCCTCTAATTAGAACCTTTATAATTGATTAGAGCCTCTAATTAGGATGTGTTTGGGTGTAACATCCCAAGTATGAAAAATAGCCATTAGAACGTTTGCTCTCTGTTATTTTATGTTTTGCATCATGACATCATGTTGATTGCAATTGTTTTGCTTGTTTTCCTTTTGTTTTCCTCTGTTTTCATTTGTTTTCCTTTGTTTTCTATTTGAATTTCAAACCAAAATTCAAACCTTTTGTTTCATCCTTGTGATGTTACAATTTCCAAAATGATATTTCAAAATAAAACAATCAATTGTTTCCATTAAAAGTTGTGATTCCAAACTGTTGATTTGTTTCTAACAAAATTCATCTAATACCAAAAACATTTGAAATTCCAAACCAACATCTAAATAATTGTTCATGCTTGCTCTGTTACAATCTTTCCAATTAAAAGGTTCAATCAAAAACATCCATTTTGTTTCCATGAAAATTAAAAAGATCAACTATTAAATTGTTCTCTAATAATCCATTTAATTCCAAATTATTTTCAAATTCAAATAAGTTATACAAACAACACCCAATTTGAAAGTATGAAAATTACCAAAACAATTCCAATCTTTTTGCTCCATTTAAACACTAATGTGCACCCTAGTTAAAATCTTGTTTTCTATAATGCACTTAATAATAAAAATTCATCCAAATTTGATTTAAATTACAAACAACAAATTAAAGTTGAAACTTTTGGAAAACAAAGTTGGCATTTAGTTGCTATTGCAAAAACTAACTCAACCAACATTTTTCAAAAAATTTCCTAACCCTAAACCCTAGCTTTATTCTTCCTTTTCAAATCAGCAAAAAAATAAATAACAAATCAATTAATAAAAAGAGCAAGGGAGAGAGAGAGCAGCCAGCAGAGAGAGGCCCAGCCCAACTATTTTTTCCCCTAGCCCGATACCCCCTCGTGCCTTCTTCCACCTCGGTACGGATTGCATCGTAGGTGTCCACGTTGCAGAGAACAAGGAGCAGACGGCCATCCTTCTCCCCCTCCTCCTATATCTATGCCCTAGGGCTCCTGCCAGCCCTAACCCTACCCTAGCTCCCTCCTCCTCTTTCTCCCCCGCCTCCATCTTCCCTCTGCTCTATCTCCCTACAACCTTCCCCTTCTCTGTACCCAAACTGAACCGAAATTCTCCTCACCTTTCCCCGGAGATCGCCGGAGTTGTGGCCACCCACCGGCCAGGGCGGGTGCGGGAATGGAATCCCCGCACCACCCTCGTCCTCCTCCACCCCGCGGCAGCGGCCGGGAGCCAGCACGGCGCCGCCGCCGTCCTCAACAACTCGCCGACGGCCACCTGTTCTGCCCCGAGCGTGCTCCTCCATCTGGCCCCCGAGGTG
This sequence comes from Alopecurus myosuroides, assembly GCA_028641055.1. Taxonomy (NCBI): domain Eukaryota; kingdom Viridiplantae; phylum Streptophyta; class Magnoliopsida; order Poales; family Poaceae; genus Alopecurus; species Alopecurus myosuroides. The sequence goes on along the minus strand of CM054059.1, from coordinate 263,688,265 downwards.
AGCAGCATCGGACCCTCCCTCACCTCGCTCTCCCCTCTCCTCTAACCGCCACTTCACCCCACGCCGCACCGCCCGTCCGCCCGGCGCCACTCCGGCGAGCAGCAGCCACGACGGCCCTCGTCGACCTCCTCGTTTCTGTCCGCCCCAAGGTTCAGTTACGTGCAGTTTTATGTTCAGCGAAAAATCCCGCATCCACAGCATATCCTCCCGTCTGCCCCTTTCCTATCACCAATTCAAGCCCACCGCAGTGGCAGTGGCCGCAGCATGCTCCCAAGCGCTCGTGGGTTCGATCCCCAGCCCCCCACCTTTTCTGTCTTTTTTTTCCTATTTGGTTTACAGGGCAGTTGCTGTACCATAACCCCCCGAATTTCCCTCCCCTATCACAAGCAGCCGCACAACCCAGCTGGTCACTGTCCCTTTGCGCGCCCAGGAGGGCAGGGGTTCGATTCCCCCCTCCCACCATTTAACCAAAACTTTTTATCTCCTTTGTTTTGTAACAGCACCTTCTCAGTAATCACCAATAGGTCCCTGTTGATTAATTCTAGCCCCTGTAAAATATTTTCCAAGTCCCTAATGAATTAAAAATGGCAGATTTGCACCAAATCTTGTAAAATGCATAATTAATTCATCTTAACTCCAATTTTAACTTTTTACATATGTTTTCTGTCCCAAATTGAATTGTCTATCCAAATATAAAATTTGTTTACTGTTTTGAATATTTTAAATTGGTGCAATATTTGAATTCTTGTTTAATTCACTTAAACTTGCAAAAATCATAACTTGGGCATAAAAATTCCAAATTCCACAAACTAAATATGTTTTCCAATCAACTTTTCATGTAATTTCCAAATATAAATTTTGTTTGCTGTTTTGAATAATTTAAATCGCTGAAAACAACTGTTTCTTATTTATTTCATTTAAAATTGCCAAATTAATAACTTGCTCATTTTAAATCCAATTTCAACAAATGAAATATGTTTTCCATGCAAAATTAAACCACCTTTCCAAATATAAAAATTGTTTCATGTTTTGAATAATTAAAATTGGGTAAATAATTTACACCTTATTTAATTCATTTAATATTGTTAAATTCATAACTTGATCAAATTAAATTCTTTTGGGACATATAAAATATGTTTTCAAACCCTAAAAGTATAAACTTTTGAAATATGAATTTGGTTTAATGTTTTGAACAAATAAAAATTCAAATAAGTTCATGTTTGAATTAAATTCATTTAATTCTTGCTTAAACTTGTTTAATTCATAAATAATTTATTTGAAATCCTTTTTCAACAAGTGAAACATGTATTCCAACTAAAATCTTGTTTTCTTTTCAAATATGAATTTTGTTATCTATTTTGAACAATTTAACTTGATGAAAATAACAAATTCTTGTGTGACACCTTTAAGAACCCAAAATTCCAAAACTTAATAAATGAATTTCCAAACTTGGTAAATATTATTTCTATTTGATTCTATTGTTGTTATTTTGCTGTTTTCCTCATCCATGCATCATGCTAATTCACTTCCACAAGATGATTAGTTGTAGAACAATTAATTCAACCATAATGCATGGGCTTTTCATATGCAATCCAATTGCATGTGGGTCCATTTAATCATGTTGTTATCTTGTCAACTAGTTTATTCCTATGCATCAATTAAATGGTCATGCATCATCCCATGTTTGTGCACTATGCCATGATATTGATTGTTTGTTCTCTGTGTTGTCTGTTTGCTTCTTCCCGGATATACGACGACGTTGAGACCGACGATACTTACGACACCCCTTCTAAGGAGTTAGCTCAGTACCAGGCTACTGGGTTTGCAGGCAAGTATTCACTCACATGAACCATCGTGTTCCTTTCAACATTGGTTACCGATACTTTCCGTTGTCTATTCTGCTAGCCCTATGAATAGTTGCTTCTGTTACGAACCTATCACATGTATCCTTTAACCCTGATACTGCCTCACCTCCACTCCTATAACCTTTTGCTTGTGGCCTGTGTCTTACTAGCATGCTTAGGGTTGTTTTTGCTCGAGTCTGTTACCCGTTACTTTCTGTTACTACTCTATTATGTTCTGGGGGCTCGATGTTTAATCAATCAATCATGCTAATGTCATTGTTAATAATAATTTGATGATAAGGCACCGGCAGGAGGCCCTGTGTGGTTTTGAGGCCTTCTAGTGTCGACCCTAATAGGAAAAGGGTCTTGTCTACTGATCCATGATGAGCGCACTAACCGCATGTGGGAAGCGAGTATGGGCGCCCCCCTCAATTTGATTCGATTCGCATCTCGTCCAAATCGCCTCATTTAGTTCGTGTTTTCCATTTGCCGCATGCATGTTTTTGCGAGCCCAGGCCAGGGTGGAACTTTTGTAGTCGGCATATAGGGGGACACGGTCTTAGAGTGCTATGAGGGTCCCCTTTCTTCGGGGCTCGATTAGCCGTGCGCCCAAGGTTCTTTGGGCTTGATGCGAAGAAGAGTTGAGTTGTGTTGAGTACCTCGCTTGGTGGGTTGATCCCCCGTCTGGCGGGTTATTCTTACGTGTACGGCCAAATTGGTGCACCCCTGCAGGGATAAATATTCTCGAGAAGCCGTGTTTTCCGCGGTTATGGACTACTTGGTGAAAGTACTGGCTAACAAGTACTCAGGACAACTTAAACCTAATGATTAACAACCTTACACCCAATGATTAACAACTTGACTAGTAATAGGCTTATTGACACAATAATCTGAACCATCATTATTTCAACTGTGTGAGTTATCCTCGGATTGCTTCTTTGGATAAGGGGTGAGATCCAGGATGGGTTTGTTTGGTGGTTAGCTATAGGTGGTTACGATACGCGATCTTATCTCCTTTCTGTTAGCCGGAAGTGGTATTAACTCTGTAGTTGGTTAGAGCAGCCAGTTGCAACATCTTTTATATCCCCTTTCTTCCGTTGAACCCAAAGCATCTGTGCTTGGTGTTGGCGGGTTACACTTTGGTGAACTGTGAGTCTTGCTTGCCAGTACGTTTATGTACTGACCCCTTTGGGGCTGTGGTTTCCGCAGACTACGTTTCCGAGGATCCCCATGGTGGCTACTACGTGGAGTATGACGAGACTGCTGACGAGTAGATAGCGGACCCGGGCAGGATCCAAGACTTCGTGGATGGGCTCCGTCCTTTCGTTTCCGGCCTCTTAGGCCTATTTGGATCTTGTCTGTACTCAGACATTTTGGATGCTTCCGCTGTGATGTAATGATGAATAGTTGGGACATGTGTCCTCTGGATGATTGTATTTGCTATCTCTGCTCTAGTGAGAGCTATTTGCAACTTATTTCCATCTTTTGTGTCTTAGAGATATGTTGTGTTATCATTTTGTTCAACGCCGTTGACGTACCATGTGTGTATGGTTTGAAGTGCGTCAACGGAAGTATCTGGATTTCTACGGGATGTTTTGCGCAGACGATGAATAGTAAGATAATGGTTGTCACACGTTTACGTGTTGGCCTGCTCATATTGAGATGCGGGTGCCGGTATGCCCCGTAAGCCATTTATCTGCTGTTTAACGGACTGTGAGTATCCCCTAGAAGTCCGGGTGCGACAAATGGTATCAGAGCCTGTCTGCCTGTAGGATCCCTTTTTACTGGTCGCAGTTGAGTCTAGAAACTATTTTGTAGCTATATAGGAAAAAAATGAAACGTGAGAGTAGGAATTCTGTTCTTTTATTTCTTTCCCCACCCACCCTCCCTTTTCTGGTAAGGAAGTGCAACGTTGTTTTCCCTTCTCATCTAAACTTTCAAGTTAGGATTTCATGAATTCTGGTTTCTCTAGGATGGTTATATCTACTAGACCATAGGAATGGAGGTGGTTGTGACATGATTTATCATGTTGCCTACTCATGATTGAGAACGGAGGCGTGTAAGCCCCGGAAGCAGATCCTCTATTCCTTAAGCAGTAGATATTGATCCTTTAGAAGCCCGGATGGGTTTTTCCTTAGTACCTCAGGAGTGCTTTGTTCTCGTGTTTTCCCGATGTTGATATCCTGTTCTTCTCAACATCCTTTTCGTCCGTTCAAACTTTGTTGCTTCCCACTTCAGTTATTCTACCGGCGTCTAATCAATAACGTTGTTTCACCCTTCGAACCAGATAGTCTATTCTCCAAATGAATCAAGTTCTATTCAGCTATAAACCCTCGATGAAAAACCTCTCCCTTTACTTGAAAATGTTCCGGTGGTTTCCAAATTCCCTGACATCTTTCCAGAAGAGTTGCCAGGAATGCCTATCATCTTGAACTTCCAGAAAAAACTATCCAAGGTGCACGATGTGTTTCACGTGTCACAGCTCAAGAGAATCTTCCCAAGAAGTATCCAGACCTTTTCTTTTCTCAGTAGGAATCTCGGGGCGCGATTCCTTCAAGGGGGGGGCGTTTTGTAACATCCCAAGTATGAAAAATAGCCATTAGAATGTTTGCTCTCTGTTATTTTATGTTTTGCATCATGACATCATGTTGATTGCAATTGTTTTGCTTGTTTTCCTTTTGTTTTCCTCTGTTTTCATTTGTTTTCCTTTGTTTTCTATTTGAATTTCAAACCAAAATTCAAACCTTTTGTTTCATCCTTGTGATGTTACAATTTCCAAAATGATATTTCAAAATAAAACAATCAATTGTTTCCGTTAAAAGTTGTGATTCCAAACTGTTGATTTGTTTCTAACAAAATTCATCTAATACCAAAAACATTTGAAATTCCAAACCAACATGTAAATAATTGTTCATGCTTGCTCTGTTACAATCTTTCCAATTAAAAAGTTCAATCAAAAACATCCATTTTGTTTCCATGAAAATTAAAAAGATCAACTATTAAATTGTTCTCTAATAATCCATCTAATTCCAAATTATTTTCAAATTCAAATAAGTTATACAAACAACACCCAATTTGAAAGTATGAAAATTACCAAAACAATTCCAATCTTTTTGTTCCATTTAAACACTAATGTGCACCCTAGTTAAAATCTTGTTTTCTATAATGCACTTAATAATAAAAATTCATCCAAATTTGATTTAAATTACAAACAGCAAATTAAAGTTGAAACTTTTGGAAAACAAAGTTGGCATTTAGTTGCTATTGCAAAAACTAACTCAACCAACATTTTTCAAAAAATTTCCTAACCCTAAACCCTAGCTTTATTCTTTCTTTTCAAATCAGCAAAAAAAAATAACAAATCAATTAATAAAAAGAGCAAGGGAGAGAGAGAGCAGCCAGCAGAGAGAGGCCCAGCCCAACTATTTTTTCCCCTGGCCCGATACCCCCTCGTGCCTTCTTCCACCTCGGTACGGATTGCATCGCAGGTGTCCACGTTGTAGAGAACAAGGAGCAGACGGCCATCCTTCTCCCCCTCCTCCTATATCTATGCCCTAGGGCTCCTGCCAGCCCTAACCCTACCCTAGCTCCCTCCTCCTCTTTCTCCCCCGCCTCCATCTTCCCTCTGCTCTCTCTCCCTGCAACCTTCCCCTTCTCTGTACCCAAACTGAACCGAAATTATCCTCACCTTTCCCCGGCGATCGCCGGAGTTGTGGCCACCCACCGGCCAGGGCGGGTGCGGGAATGGAATCCCCGCACCACCCTCGTCCTCCTCCACCCCGCGGCAGCGGCCGGGAGCCAGCACGGCGCCGCCGCCGTCCTCAACAACTCGCCGACGGCCACCTGTTCTGCCCCGAGCGTGCTCCTCCATCTGGCCCCCGAGGTGAGCAGCTTTGGCCCCTCCTTCACCTCGCTCTCCCCTCTCCTCTAACCGCCACTTCACCCCACGCCGCACCGCCCGGCGCCACTCCGGCGAGCAGCAGCCGCGACGGCCCTCGTCGACCTCCTCGTTTCTGTCCGCCCCAAGGTTCAGTTACGTGCAGTTTTATGTTCAGAGAAAAATCCCGCATCCACAGCATATCCTCCCGTCTGCCCCTTTCCTATCACCAATTCAAGCCCACCGCAGTGGCAGTGACCGCAGCGCGCTCCCAAGCGCTCGTGGGTTCGATCCCCAGCCCCCCACCTTTTCTGTCTTTTTTTTCCTATTTGGTTTACAGGGCAGTTGTTGTACCATAACCCCCCGAATTTCCCTCCTCTATCACAAGCAGCCGCACAGCCCAGCTGGTCACTGTCCCTTTGCGCGCCTAGGAGGGCAGGGGTTCGATTCCCCCTCCCACCATTTAACCAAAACTTTTTATCTCCTTTGTTTTGGAACAGCACCTTCTCAGTAATCACCAATAGGTCCCTGTTGATTAATTCTAGCCCCTGTAAAATATTTTCCAAGTCCCTAATGAATTAAAAATGGCAGATTTGCACCAAATCTTGTAAAATGCATAATTAATTCATCTTAACTCCAATTTTAACTTTTTAAATATGTTTTCTGTCCCAAATTGAATTGTCTATCCAAATATAAAATTTGTTTACTGTTTTGAATATTTTAAATTGGTGCAATATTTGAATTCTTGTTTAATTAACTTAAACTTGCAAAAATCATAACTTGGGCATAAAAAATCCAAATTCCACAAACTAAATATGTTTTCCAATCAAATTTTCATGTACTTTCCAAATATAAATTTTGTTTGCTGTTTTGAATAATTTAAATTGCTGAAAACAATTGTTTCTTATTTATTTCATTTAAAATTGCCAAATTAATAACTTGCTCATTTTAAATCCAATTTCAACAAATGAAATATGTTTTCCATGCAAAATTAAACCACCTTTCCAAATATAAAAATTGTTTCATGTTTTGAATAATTAAAATTGGGTAAATAATTTAAACCTTATTTAATTCATTTAATATTGTTAAATTCATAACTTGATCAAATTAAATTCTTTTGGGATATATAAAATATGTTTTCAAACCCTAAAAGTATAAACTTTTGAAATATGAATCTGGTTTAATGTTTTGAACAAATAAAAATTCAAATAAGTTCATGTTTGAATTAAATTCATTTAATTCTTGCTTAAACTTGTTTAATTCATAAATAATTTATTTGAAATCCTTTTTCAACAAGTGAAACATGTATTCCAACTAAAATCTTGTTTTCTTTTCAAATATGAATTTTGTTATCTATTTTGAACAATTTAACTGGATGAAAACAACAAATGCTTGTGTGACACCTTTAAGAACCCAAAATTCCAAAACTTAATAAATGAATTTCCAAACTTGGTAAACCTTATTTCTATTTGATTCTATTGTTGTTATTTTGCTGTTTTCCTCATCCATGCATCATGCTAATTCACTTCCACAAGATGATTAGTTGTAGAACAATTAATTCAACCATAATTCATGGGCTTTTCATATGCAATCCAATTGCATGTGGGTCCATTTAATCATGTTGTTATCTTGTCAACTAGTTTATTCCTATGCATCAATTAAATGGTCATGCATCATCCCATGTTTGTGCACTATGCCATGATATTGATTGTTTGTTCTCTACGTTGTCTGTTTGCTTCTTCCCGGATATACGACGACGTTGAGACCGACGATACTTACGACACCCCTTCTAAGGAGTTAGCTCAGTACCAGGCTACTGGGTTTGCAGGCAAGTATTCACTCACATGAACCATCGTGTTCCTTTCAACATTGGTTACCGATACTTTCCGTTGTCTATTCTGCTAGCCCTATGAATAGTTGCTTCTGTTACGAACCTATCACATGTATCCTTTAACCCTGATACTGCCTCACCTCCACTCCTATAACCTTTTGCTTGTGGCCCGTGTCTTACTAGCATGCTTAGGGTTGTTTTTGCTCGAGTCTGTTACCCGTTACTTTCTGTTACTACTCTATTATGTTCTGGGGGCTCGATGTTTAATCAATCAATCATGCTAATGTTATTGTTAATAATAATTTGATGATAAGGCACCGGCAGGAGGCCCTGTGTGGTTTTGAGGCCTGCTAGTGTCGACCCTAATAGGAAAAGGGTCTTGTCTACTGATCCATGATGAGCGCACTAACCGCATGTGGGAAGCGAGTATGGGCGCCCCCCTCAATTTGATTCGATTCGCATCTCGTCCAAATCGCCTCATTTAGTTCGTGTTTTCCATTTGCCGCATGCATGTTTTTGCGAGCCCAGGCCAGGGTGGAACTTTTGTAGTCGGCATATAGGGGGACACGGTCTTAGAGTGCTATGAGGGTCCCCTTTCTTCGGGGCTCGATTAGCCGTGCGCCCAAGGTTCTTTGGGCTTGATGCGAAGAAGAGTTCAGTTGTGTTGAGTACCTCGCTTGGTGGGTTGATCCCCCGTCCGGCGGGTTATTCTTACGTGTACGGCCAAATTGGTGCACCCCTGCAGGGATAAATCTTCTCGAGAAGCCGTGTTTTCCGCGGTTATGGACTACTTGGTGAAAGTACTGGCTAACAAGTACTCAGGACAACTTAAACCTAATGATTAACAACCTTACACCCAATGATTAACAACTTGACTAGTAATAGGCTTATTGACACAATAATCTGAACCATCATTATTTCAACTGTGTGAGTTATCCTCGGATTGCTTCTTCGGATAAGGGGCGAGATCCAGGATGGGTTTGTTTGGTGGTTAGCTATAGGTGGTTACGATACGCGATCTTATCTCCTTTCTGTTAGCCGGAAGTGGTAGTAACTCTGTAGTTGGTTAGAGCAGCCAGTTGCAGCATCTTTTATATCCCCTTTCTTCCGTTGAACCCAAAGCATCTGTGCTTGGTGTTGGCGGGTTACACTTTGGTGAACTGTGAGTCTTGCTTGCCAGTACGTTTATGTACTGACCCCTTTGGGGCTGTGGTTTCCGCAGACTACGTTTCCAAGGATCCCCATGGTGGCTACTACGTGGAGTATGACGAGACAGCTGACGAGTAGATAGCGGACCCGGGCAGGATCCGAGACTTCGTGGATGGGCTCCGTCCTTTCGTTTCCGGCCTCTTAGGCCTATTTGGATCTTGTCTGTACTCAGACATTTTGGATGCTTCCGCTGTGATGTAATGATGAATTGTTGGGACATGTGTCCTCTGGATGATTGTATTTGCTATCTCTGCTCTAGTGAGAGCTATTTGCAACTTATTTCCATCTTTTGTGTCTTAGAGATATGTTGTGTTATCATTTTGTTCAACGCCGTTGCGTACCATGTGTGTATGGTTTGAAGTACGTCAACGGAAGTATCTGGATTTCTACGGGATGGTTTGCGCAGACGATGAATAGTAAGAGAATGGTTGTCACACGTTTACGTGTTGGCCTGCTCATATTGAGATGCGGGTGCCGGTATGCCCCGTAAGCCATTATCTGTTGTTTAATGGACTGTGAGTATCCCCTAGAAGTCCGGGTGCGACATTGGGACAGATCTACTTCGGATTAGAGACCTTCTAATTGGTTTAGAGCTTCTTCTAATTATGAGATGACGATCATCTCTCAATTAGACCTGGCTCTAATCGCTCTCCCTCTCTCTCCCATGTGTTAGGAACTTATCCACCTCAACTGCAAACTTGCGGTGCCTAGTCTTGGACGGCAAAGCGTTGCAGGATTTTAACAGACGTATGTGTGTGAGCTCTTAGATGGGTAACATGTGATACCCTCACTCTGCTGGATCGAGAAGGTAGGATACGAGGATCGGCAACAGTCCCACCGCTAGGCTTAGCCGTGGGGCTCTTCATCAGGCATCACCAACATCATCATCGACACTACTTTAGCGCTTCGTGTCATTAACGAATCAGATCTATCCACGCCTTTACCTGCATAATAGATCTTGTTTGCTACTTAGGCTGAAAAAAATTAAATTCTGCTGCGTACCCCAATAGTTTATGCATCCCATCTCTTTTTTGTATAATTCAAAGAACTAGACCACCCTCCTGAAAAGTGTAAGTTCTGACTCTACGGCTATGATAGTGACGCAAATCCTATTGATATATAGCTGATGTAGATGCTGCGAGTTCTCGCACTTGTTCCAAGGCGTCCAATGAGTTCCGACGAGCTATCTCGTTTTTAGTTTCTACGTATGCTGTGACCCTTGGTGAATCATGATAAATATCACTTGGCAATACGGCTTCTACACCATAAACTAGAAAGAACAACATATAGCATGTTGATCTGTTGGGAGTAGTCAGTATGCTCCATAACCCAGCAACCCGTAGTGCGATCAAGGGGAACCTGAAATTTGGTTTTGATACCTCGCAGTAGTTCCTAGTTACCCTTTATGCATGTCCATTGGAATGTGGGTGCGCAACTGAAGCAAGGTTAAGTCTGATATGATTCAGTTCACAAAATTTCTGCATTGATCCTTTAGACAAGTTTGTTCCATTGTCTGTGATGATGCTATGTGGATATCCAAACATGAAAATCAACTTCTTAAAGAACTTGACCGATGTTTCTTCATCACATTTACTAACAGGTTCTGTCTCAACCCACTTTGTGAACTTGTCAACTGCAGCTAAGAGGTGAGTTTTCTTTCCTGATGACATTTTGAAAGGCCCAACCATGTCAAGCCCCCAAACCGCAAAAGACCAGGTTATTGGAATCATCCTTAAATGTCGAGCTGGTATATGTTCCTGCCTTGCATACTTCTGGCAACCCTCACAAGTTCACACAATCTGTTCGGAATCTGCCATTGTTGTAAGACAGAAAAATCCATGTCCGGAAACTTCAGCAACTAGTGACCTAGAAATAACATCATGTCCACAGTCTCTTGAGTGGATCTCATTTAGGACCTGACACCCTTCTTCTGGAGAGACACATCTTTGACTCCAGTTGTGCTTCTTTTATACAGTTCACCATTGATGATTGTGTATGCCTTTGAGCGTCTTATAATCTGACGGGATTTCCTCTTGTGGGAGCTCGCCTCTCGTGAGATAAGCCAGATACGGTTTAGTCCACTCTGGTGTTGCATAAAGATCTGATACCAGTTTCGATTCAGGATCTGGATTTGCTATATCCTCCTCTATAGGGATTTTGACTGATGTACTATGAATTTCGTCAAGAAGACATTAGGTGGAACCTGTTTCTTATGAGAACCTAGACGAGACAATGCATCAGCTGCTTCGCTAAGTCGTCAATCAAGGTGATCAACTTGATAACCCTAAAAATGTCCTGCTAGCTGGGTAACTTCTCATCTGTAAACTGTCGTAACTGGGTCTTTAGAATCCCAGGTTCCAGTGACTTGCTGAGAAACTAGATCTGAATCACCCAGACACCGAATCCGGGTTATACTCATTTCCTTTGCGATTCGGATTCCATGGACTAAAGCCTCGCACCCAGCTGCATTATTAGTGCATTTGAATTAGATCTGTAAAACATATAAAAATTTATCACCTCGTGGGGACGTCAAGACCACGTCATCTCCTGATCCTTCTAGTTGTCGTGACCCGTCAAAATACATGGTCCAATACTTGGTGTCAGGTTTATCTGGAGGAACTTGTAATTGTGTCCATTCGTTGATAAAATCGATTAACGATTGAGACTTGATTGCAGTTCTGGACTCATATTTGACGTGATATGGCCCATCTCGATAGCCCACTTGGAAACTCGACCTGTTGCTTCTCTGTTCTATATGATATCTGTTAGAGGTGCATAACTGATAACGGTGATTGGGTGTTCCTGAAAATAATGTTTCAATTTATGACTCGCCATGAAAGCACCGAAAACCAGTCTCTGCTTTGACTCTGTTAAGACCTTGGACATAATAAACATGTCTCTGGACCATGCCTTCTTTTCCTTCTTGACTTCTCACCAAAACCACAACTGCGCTGATGGCTCTATTGTTTGCAGCAATGTACAGTAACACAGACTCTTTTTTCTTAGCTACGGCTAGTATAGGAGCATCTGAGATCTATTTTTTGAGGGATTTCAGAGCATCATCAGCTTCTTGGTTCCAAATAAACTTGTCAGTTTTCTTCAACTACCGGTATAAAAGTATGAGTTTTTCTCCAAGACTACTTGTAAACCGGCTCAGAGCTGCAACAAACCTTGTAAGCTTCTGGAAATCTTTGGGACAAGCCGGTTTTTTCAGGTTATGTATGGCCTGAATTATTTCCGGGTTTTCTTCAATTCCCCTCTCAGAAATTATTAAAGCAAACAAATTTATAGGTGGGACTCCAAACATGCACTTCGTCGGGTTCAACATCATTTGATATCTGCGTAATCTCGCAAACGTTTCTTTCAGATCAGAACACAGTATCAACTTTTGAGACTTGGCCACAATATCATCAATGTAAGCATGTACATCACGTCAAATCGCTTTTTCCAAGTAGTTCTGGATGCACCGCTGATAGGTAGCACCTGCGTTTTTTAACCCAAAGGGCATGGATATGTAACAAAACGCTCCAAAGGGTGTGATAAACAAAGTTTTTTCCTGGTCTTGCTCTCTCATCTTGATCTTATGATAACGGGAGTAAGCATCTAGGAAACATAACAATTCACAGCCAGCTGTAGAATCAATGATCTGATCAATGCATGGGAGGGCAAACGGGTCCTTGGGACAAGCTTTTTTCAAATCTGTATAATCTATGCACATTCTCAAAGTCCCTTTTTCTTCAATACTAGGAGTGCATTTGCTAAGAAGTTAGGATGAAGTACTTCCATAATGAACCCCGCTGCAAGAAGCCGAGCTATTTCTTCTCCAATAGCTTTTTTGTCTCTCGTCATTGAAACGATGGAGAAACTGTTGTATGGGTTTCAGTTTAGGATCCACATTTAAGATGTCCTCAGCAAGTTCCCTCGAAACACCAGGCATGTCAGAGGGCTTTCATGCAAAATATCCCGATTCTCACGGAGGAACTTGATGAGCGTGTTTTCCTATTTATCAGTCATATAAGCCCCCACGCTAAACTACTTGGAAGAGTCGCATGGGGTGAAATCTAACAGTTTAGTATCCTGATTTGATTTCAATTTTAGTTTATACTCAGTAGCTAGCTTCTTGAGCGAGGTCATATCCTCGGGATCAACATGGACCTTGTAAAATTTCAGTTTCTCTTCTGCACATGTTGATTGTACATAATTCGCATCTCCTTGCTATCTCTGCATTGCGCTATTTCAGGTTCTCATCTGTAATCGTATTCGCAAGAAGTTCATTGAGTGAGTCCATTGTTGCAATCAGTTCAGATCTTGGCACGAACGGAGGTGGCACTGTTCGGTTCTTCCCCTGATGCTCTGGGTGCTCCTTGAACTGCACTCCTGTTTGCCCCTGGAACTGTGCCAGTGATCACTTGAACTAGATTTCCATTGATATCATACCTTGGGTGTACGTTCTGACCGTGGCCTGCCATATAAACGGCCGTGTGCTGAACTGGTCCTGTAATCTTTCTAATTATTCTTCCAGGTCTCCTCCTAGCCTATCTCCAAAGAGCTAGTGGATAGAGCCGGTCTTGTCGAGATCATTGTTCCCAGCCGAATATTCTCTTTCAGAGTGGACGTTCGTAGCTTCTCCAGAAACCGAGTCTGACTTCTGAACCGGTTCCGAGTTTGATCCTCCCATGAAGCCGACGAAGACCTAGATTCCACCGAAGGGCACACGAAAGACGGATTCGACAAAAGAAAACTCCAGGCCCTAGGTATCGTGGTTGTAGTAGTTTTCGCGCCGGATCTTGAGCCGGCCTATCGCGAGTTTCTTGATCACAGGTAGGGATCCTTCTAAAAAGACGACACTTCCGCAAGCTGGCCCCATGGTGGGCGCCAACTGTCGTGGGGTTGTCACGGTAAGTGTCCTCGTACGAGAACTAGATTGTGAGGCCATAGCTTCCAAGTGAAGTATCGGAAGGGTTATGGCAGAAAAAAGAGTTTACCCAGGTAGGCCTCCTTCCGAAAAGACAACACTTCCGCGAGTTTACCCAGGTTCGGCCCCTCTGTGGAGGGTAAAACCTACTCCTGCTTCTTTACTATTGGTGATTTGAGGTCTCGATTACAATGAGTGATTCTGTCTTTCGATGTCTCGAGAGCTATTGCTATGAACTACTACTTGATTACTACGTCCCAGGAACCCACCTTATATAGTGGACGGGTTCTTGAGTTTACAGAGAGATCCATATCACACCCGGAGTCGGAGTCCTAGCCTAATCCGACGGGAGAACCATTGCCGGTTTAAGATGGGAACTAGGCCTCGCCCAACAGCCAGTTCTAGAATCTTCCTCCGGGCTTCAACTCCTTGGGCTTTGCTCCGTCTTCGGACCCCAGGTAATCCTCCTAGACCGGGACTTGAATCTTCTGTCTAGATAAACTGAAACCTGGGCTTCTGTCCTAGATCCGTTTCGGCATCGCGATAAACTCGCTTCCTTGGCGAGCCTATTTAGGAGGTAAACCGGCTCTGATCCTGTAAACCGGTTTTGCCCCTTTGGCTTTTGCCGGTTTAGAAACAAAGTAGGTGGGGGTCCCCTTAGTCATTCCCCCAACAGAAACATATGCCCATTATCTAGCAACCATGTCATGGAACCCATCTTGTCACAACCATGATATTTCGACAACCATGTCATGGAACCCATCTTGTCACAACCAGGATAGTTCGAAAGAAAAATGTGTTGTATAGGTGAGATTGTTCATCTGACTAACAAACCGTGTGTGATGTACTGAACTTCGCATACGGCTGGATCACCCGCATATGGTTTTTGGTTGTACCTAAGGATCTACCACAGCACACACGGCTTCATCAGTGTGTGATTGAGAGTTTAAATGACACGATGTGTATTGTGGCTTCGTTGGAACTGCTATGAGTTTGGCAGCAATTTCGTTTAAAATGTAGCGGTTTTTAAAAACGAAACGGGTCTTACGCCGAAAATTTCCTCTGATTTATGAGCTCACCTGCTCTTACATGTTTTTGAAATTCAAAAAAATACAAAAACAATTCAAAATTTTTGAAAAAAAGGGAGCAAACATATGCTAATATTCCACACTTCTCAGTTTTGGATTATGTTGTGGCTACAAATGAGCATTGATTTTGTCTTTTCCATACAGAGCACCACAAATGTTATTTCATCACGAAATTTTGCATATATGTGAAAAATTAGCATATCTTTGACCTCTAATTTTTCAGATTTTTGTGAACTGTTTTCATTTTTTTTTTGAAGGAGCAGGTGAGTTCCGGAGTCAAAACGCTGCCCTCGTCCTAACTTATAGGATACCATACCCCATCGCGCATCCATTCTCCTCAACTCATGCTTAAAATGCAAAGGGTGGTCAGAGTTAGCCTGTTGGGACGGGCCCGGTTCGTTTGGGGGCAGGCAGCCAAACAGTGGGTTTAATAAAGGTTTTGGCGGCAGGCGGCCGGATCAATCAGTTGGTAGAGCTGAGAGGACATGGCCAGCTCTAAATGCCAAGATGCACGGCCGAAATCTACCTTCTTCCATCTCCCCGCCTTTATTGCCGCGCTCGATCCCTGCTCTGCCAGGCACTGCAGTTCCAGCTACCTCCATATCGACAGAGATTGCTGCAGCGACGGCCGCCTGAGCGCGCAGGGGCACTGTGGTCTCTGGACGGTGGTGCCATCGCTGACACCACTCCGCCTCCGGCTGCGCCTGCAGCTGCGGCGCGGAGGCAAACATGGTACGTACCCCGAAGTTCATGGGGACACAGTACGAGCGCTTGATACGCACGGAGTGATGATAATTCGGGATGAGGCGATTGGGTAGGGGTGACCACCGGAGATGCATATACGTATTCTGAAAATTCCGGCCCGATATGCTGTTCAGGCCATTTTTTGGCCTTAACAAAAACTGCATATCGGCTCGGCCGAGAAACTTTTATCCGGTGGACTGGAAATGCACCCCACCTGCCACTATATGAACAGTACCGAGTGCCATTTAGGCTTGCCTTTTGGGATCCTCCGCCGCGATTTCTCCCCGTTGCCGCTAGGGTTAGCTTGCTGCGACGAGAAATTTCTCACGACTCCATCGCCAGATGGACCATGACTTAGGCTCCGCGGCTTCGGCGAGTTTCGGCGCCGCTCCTCCAGCGGGCTTCGGCATCACGCCACCCGCGAAAGGTGTCGGCCTCAGCGCCTCGCCTCTTGCGGCCGGTGCCGGCCTCGACGACGTGCCCATGCTCGACTCAAACTACTCCGGCGACAACTACGACTACTTTGACTCCTCCAGCAGCGACCCCGCATACTTCGCCATCGATAACAAGGCGGAGCACGCCACGATAACCAACAATGTCGAGCTCCTCTGCAAGTCAACGCAAAGTCAATCTGCTCTAGTATTAGCATGGTGTGACGGAAGGAGGCGGCCCGGAAACTGATCGAATGGTGGAACCGCGAGTAGCTCCGGTACGGGGTTCAGTTGAGCTATGAGCACATAGTGTTGGGAATATGCCCTAGAGGCAATCATGGATGATGTAGTTCCCAATGTATTCATAAGGTTATTAAGTTGTCCTTGTTTTGAACATCTGATATCTGTCATTGAATATGTGATTCGATTGTGAAACTATATATTCATGTTGTTCATACTAGATTATCCTTAGTCATTAAGGTTGTGCTGGACACACACCCTAGACTAATTTGAGTGTTGGCTGATGACTCGGTTCCACTTGTCATGGGCATGGTGATGCCATTCCAACGATCACGGACTTGGCTAAAGAGTTTAGCAAGTCGGACTGACCCACATTGAGATGCAACGAGCAAGTCGTCATTTCCATGTCTCAATCAATGTAATCCTTAGACCTGAGATTGTCGTACAATCCGAATTGTGGATCACCGACTTAGGTTCTGTTAAACGCTACTCTGTGACAAGGCAGTTATAAAGGCAGAGTTCGGGTTGAATGAGAAACAAGCTGCGTGATGTGGATAATCAAGATGGGATTTTGCCCCTCCGAATGGAGAGATATTCTTTGGGCCCTCTCGAGTGATATGATTCAGGAAGCATGGCCATGCGCGACTCAGTTAAGTGTTAACTGTGTCTGTTGACTAAGAGTTAGTCAGATGAATCACATATCACGGACCGAGAAGAGAGTTAAACTATTAAAGGGATGACGATACATCGCCTATAGTTCGACAAGGTATATCGTGAGGCAGAAGAGACTAAGATGAATATCACATTGAAAGGTATGTCGTGATGACTCAATGGGACTTGGGAGTCGGCACGTTCTGCTAGGAGCCGCTACCGATTGATCGATTAGGAGTTGGACTCCAATTGTGTGCAAGTCGCCATGAGCCTGCAGGGTCGCACACTTAAGAGCGGGAGCAAATGTATTGGTTGGGTTGGACCCGAACCGGAAATGGACAGATTTTGTGAGACGGACTCATAGAGGGAATGGGCCACAAGTGTTGTGAAGCCCACTACCATTCGCTATATAAAGAGGGGCGCATGTTGCCCAGTGGGCACGTTAGTCCACTCCTATGCGTTGGGAACCCTAGCCCCACTCAGTCCAGCCGTCGCACCGGACCTAGCAGTCCGCCGTCGGAGCTCCTCCTCGCACGATGGTTACCGGCAGAGGTGATGTACGTTCAGCACTTCGACGTTCGTGGATTGGATCGGCTGGATCGGATCGTGGGACTACACTGCCCCGACGCGCTGCATCGATAATCCGCAACCGCGCGTCTAGTGGTAATCATGGTGGCCTTCTACCTCGGCTAGATCTTGGAAGTACTGGGTAGGAAAAAGTTTTGTTTATCATTACGCGTTCCAACACATAGCTCAACAGCCGTTGGGGATCTGGCGAGCCAGCAACTAGAGTGTAGATTTAGGTTTTGGTTGATCTTGTTTGGTATGTAGGTGTTGCCATGTATGTTTTTCGATGAATTCTGGGTTACGACGAACTATGAATTTAAGCGCGAAGTTTAATTTTAAACATTCGGTTTCAGTTTGATGTTTATGTTCTGTCCGGCCAATTTCCAAACCGGAAACTCGTTCCCGGTGAACTAAATACGAGTTTTTGGTTTTATTGTTATTGGGATATGCTAGAGATGCTCTTAAAACACAATACCACTCTTCTTACAAAACTTCCCGTTTTGCTGCCAAGGGACTGAAGTGGAGCTTCTACGTACGTACGCACGGTGAAACTAAATATCCTAAGAGCATCTACACTGTGGGGCCTCCAAATGACCCCCTAAGGCTATTTGGGAGTCTGGACCTAAAACATGTTTCACATCGGGGACCTCCAAAGGCTCGCACTGTCCGGAAAATGTTCGGTTCCCTTGAGAGACCCGCCATACTTGGAGGGCCTTTGAAGTGGCCCGGACAAGAAAAGGAAGTCATTCATGATTTACACAACTTAAAAACAAGACAATCGAGATGGTCAGAAAAGGATGCAGATCACAAGATCTACACCATTCACCTACACAGTTGTCTAAAGGGGTGAATGCATCACCTCCATAGCAGTTTGGTTCAAAGTAAAATACCGCTCTTTTCTCTATTAGATCATTGAAGTAACTGATGGTGCAGATCTTGCACTCGTTGGGAGACCCCAAGAGGAAGGTATAATGAGCACATCAGCAGTTTTCCCTCAGTAAGAAACCAAGGTTTAATCGACCAGTAGGAGGAAGGAGTAACTTCAGAAAGTTGAAGCAGCTGAGATGACAGGGCGCACTACCGGTTCAGAAGCAACGTGGAACCTACACAACACAATCAAATCACTTTGCCCCAACGAAGCAGTGAGGTTGTCAATCTCACCGGTTTTGCAGAACACAAAGAGGTTAAACGTATGGTGTGGAAAACAATAGGAAAAGAGTATGAAAGTAGTATGAGAGCAGTATGAAATCAGTAGGTGTTTTATCAGTATAAGGTAAAAGGACTGGGGTCCACAGTTCACGAGTGGTGTCTCTCCGTGAAAGATAAATAACATGTGTGATGAACAAATTACAGCTGGGCAATTGACAGAAATGAAGGCTGCACCGTAGTGCATATGCAAGACATAAAGATTAATATGCGATTCATGCAGGCATTACAACAAGATACATAGACCGTTATCCAACTGGATCTATGACTAAAAATCCACCCTTCGAATATCATCCGAATAAATGTTGGGTATTAAGTTGCAAGCAACAGATAATTGAAGTAAGCAAAGTGTGTAATGTAAACAATAACATCATCCTTAGACAAAGCATTGTTGTTTTCTCCCTAATGGCAACAACGCATCCTCCATCTGTCACGTTTCTGTCACTCGAGCATGGATGAAAAGGAGGTATGAACCCACTATCGAGCATAAATACTCCCTCTTGGAGTTACTAGCATCTACTTGGACAGAGCATCTACTAACAACGGAGAGTATGCAAGATCATAAATAACATAAGCATGAAGATAACATGATAGATTGATAATCAGAAGACATAGCATTCAACATTCATCAGATCCCAGCAAACACAACATGTAGCATTGTTGGAACGCGTAGAGATAAACAAAAACTTTTCTACGCGGTACTTCCAAGATCTAGCCGAGGTAGAAGGCCACGAGGATTACCACTAGACGCGCGGTTGCGGATTAACGATGGAGCACGTCGATGCAGTGCAGTCCCACGATCCGATCCAGCCGATCCAATCCCACGAACGTCGAAGTGCTGAATGTACAACACCTCTGCCGGTATCCACATGTACGAGGAGGGGCTCTGACGGCGGACTGCTAGGTTCGGTGCGACGACTGGACTGAGTGGGGCTAGGGTTACCAACGCATGGGAGTGGAATAATGTGCTCGCTGGGCAACCTGCGCCCCTCTTTATATAGCGAGTGGTAGTGGGCTTCACAACGCTTGTGGCCCATTCCCTCTGTGAGTCCGACTCACATACTCAGTCCATTTCTGGTTCGGGTCCAACCCGACCAATACATTTGCTCCCGCTCTTAAGTGTGCGATCCTGCAGGCTCATGGCGACTTGGACACGATTGGAGTCCGACTCTCAATCGATCAATCAGTAGCGGCTCCTAGCAGAACTTGCCGACTCCCAAGTGTCATAGAGTCATGACGACATACCTTTCAATGTGACTTTCATCTGAGTCCCTTTTGCCTCACGATATACCTTTTAGAACTATAGGCGAATTATCGTCATCCCATAATAGCTCAACTCTCTTCTCGGTCCGTGATATATGATTCATCTCACTAACTCTTAGTCAACAGACTCAGTTAACACTTAACCGAGTCACGCATGGCCATGCTTCCGGAATCATATCACTCAAGTGGGCCCAGAGAATATCTCTCCATTCGGAGGGGCAAAATCCCATCTTGATTATCCACATCATGCAGCTTGCTTCTCATTCGACCCGAACTCTGCCTTTATAACTGCCTTGTCACGGAACAACGTTTGACAGAACCTAAGTCGGTGATCCACAACTCGGATTGTGCGACAACCTCAGGTCTAAGGATTACATTGATTGAGACATGCAAATGACGACTTACTCATTGCATCTCAATATGGGTCGGTCCGACTTGCTAAACTCTTTATCCAAGTCTGTGAATGTTGGAAGGGCATCACCATGCCCATGACAAGTGGAACCGAGTCATCAGACAACACTCACATTAGTCTAGGGTGTGTGTCCAGCACAACCTCAATGAGCAAGGACAATTTAGTATGAACAACATGAATACATAGTTCCACAACCGAATCACATATTCAATGAAATATATCAGATGTTCAAAACAAGGACAACTTAATAGCTTTATGAATACATTGGGAATTACATCATACATGATTACCTCTAGGGCATATTCCCAACAAGCATTACATAGAGATGATCTTGATCATGTTAGGCGGCTCACAAGATCTAAACATGAGGCACAAAGTGGAGAAGACAACCACCTAGCTACTGCTATGGACCCGTAGTCCAGGGATGAACTACTCACGCATCACTTCGGAGGAGGGCATGGTGGTGTAGACCCCTCCGGTGATGATTTCCCCCTCCGGCAGGGTGCCAGGGAGAGCTCCAGAACCCTCCCGATCTCGGGATGACGGTGACAGCGACCTCGGGTGTTTCTCGGGTAAAAGTGGTATATTTTTAGGGTTTACGCCTCGGGGGGATTAAATAGGAGAAAGGGCAGAGGAGGTGGAGGCTCAGGCTCCCCACACCACCACGTGGTGCGCCTCCGGGTCTCTTTAGGACTCCGTGGAACCTCCAGGTTTCTAAGACTTCCGGGCTTCGAATTTTCCAATTCAGAGAATATTTCCAGAACAACTTTTCTGAAACTAAAAACAGCAAAAAACAGGGAACTAGCACAGTGGCATCTTGTCAATAGGTTAGTCCGGAAAATCGATAAAAATGACATAAAGTGTATCACAAACATGTGGGAAACAATAAGAAAACAACATGGAACATCACAAATTAAGGATATGTTTATGACGTATCAACATCCCCAAGCTTAGTTCCTACTCGTCCTTGAGTAGGTAAACGATAAAAACACAATAATTTCTAAGGTGGCATGCTACCAACATAAACTTGATCATCAATAATGTAAAAGCATAAGTAAGCAGAGATCATAGAACTTCAACATAAGCATGATAAATAAAACTTTAATAATAAAGCATAACAATCACTTTATCATGAGAAGTAACTCAAATAGAAGATCATGAATAACAATGCAAAGAAAGATATACGTTTGTTTCAAGTATAAAGAAAGCATGTCAGAGTGATATTTCGCTAGTCCTTAAAAGTGGGGCAAAACATAAATGCCAGCACACCTTCAAAGTTCATGAGGAAGACTAGAACAAATAATTAGAGAACTAGCAAAAACACATCATGAATGAGTTAATAATGTTTCTAGGACAAATGCACATAAAACTGAGAATGGGAAAAATGCTCTCTAAAATGTGCATAAAGTTAGAAGATGGATACTCAACATAAAAGTAAAAGAAAGGCCCTTCGTAGAGGGAAGCATGGATCACTCATGTGCTAGAGCTTTTATTTTATTAAACAGAGGTATAACAACTTGACACTCCTCCCAACCATATTTCACAAACCATGGCTAACCGAATCCTCGGGTGCCTGCCAACATTCACATACCGAGGAGGAGTGTCTATATTTTAAGAGAGGTGTATGCTTATGTCAACGAATGGTAAACAGAAAATACAGTACGTCACAAGGAAACTAGACATCACAATAGCGGATCCCATAGAAGGAGGCATCTGGGTAGAAGGTCATCCCCCTTTCTCTTTTGTTTACACAATTATGCTTTGACTGATAAATCAGGGGGAAAATAGTGAAGATAAGTTGTGTTATTAATTTGGGGCTGGGCACCTTGCTGCCAGCTCTTCTATCATTGGATAAGTGGATGAAGCCACTAGTCCAGGGTGTGAAAGTCCAATCAACAAGTGAGATAAAGATTCTCTACTTACATCCTCATGAGCTAAAATAGGAGCACAAAACAGGAGTAATTTTGAAAGTTTTAAAGGTAACACATGAGAAATTTACTTTGGAGTGGCGGTTAAATACCACATGTAGGTAGGTATGGTGGACACAATGGGAAAAGTTTGGTTTTAGTGAGTTGGATGCACGAGTAGAGCTCATACTCAGTACTGGTGGAGTCTAGCAAAAGACTGGAGCGACAAATCAAGAGAGCATAAGAGCCATAATCATGCATAGTGACATAAACATGATTAATAAAAGCATAAGTGGTACCACAAGTTCAAAAACTAAATGATAATAGAGGCTATTTGTGACTGATTCATAGTCATAAACATGGTGTGAGCATGCGCCAAGTCAACCAAAGAAAACATTCGAAAGAGAATACCATAAATTTATGCTTCCTTATGACAAGAACAACTCATGAATCTTTCAATGGCACATTAAACAATCTCAGATATTTGAGGCTAATCATGCTACTCAATAACCACAAGGCTTTAAAACTAAAATAACATCTAGCATGATATGAAAAAGTTCTAGCCACATTCTATATAAGCTTCTACTTGCACCGTTAAAAATTCTACCTCAAGCAACAGTTTCTTTTTCCAACAAGCACCATACAAATCAAGCTTTAACAAAAATTCTATACATGCTACAGCAAGAAAACATGAGAGGACTCACATAACACTACTAAAACTAACATCTCCGAATAAGAGATGCAATGAAAACAAGAGCTAAACATGAAATATTACAGCAGCTAGAAGAAAAACTAAGAATACTAGCATAGCAAGTATTCAAACGAAAAAGCGGAGCGTGTCTCTCTCTCAAACAAAGAATGCTAGGATACAACTATATTATTGCAGCAAGGAAAACAAAGCAAACAAAGCAAAACAAAATAAAACAAAATAAAAACAAACATACGCCCAAAGTAAACTTCATATGATGTGACCGAATAAAAATATAGTTTCACGAGATAGTTGATGAAGAAGGGGATACCTTGGGCATCCCCGACCTTAGATGCTTGAGTATTCTAAAAATATGCTTGGATGAACCACGGGGGAATCCCCAAGCTTTGACCTTGCACTCTTCTTGATCACATATATCACCTCTTCTCTTGACCCTTGAAAACTTCCTTCACACCACACCCAAACAATAATTCGCATTAGAGGGTTAGTGAAACAAATAAAAATCCATTGGTTATGTATGACACAAGTGATATTGATACTTTTAAACATTATATACAGCCACTGATGTTTCGTGAAGCAAAGAAATCCACTTGACATCACAAAAGAGTAAATGCAAGAAAAATGACAAAATTTGTCAAAACTAGAACTGTTTGTAAAGACGAATTTTTTCAAGGCAATTACGTTGCTCATATCGAAAAACTTACAGAACAAAAAAGTTGTGGAATTAGATGAGGAATAAGAACAAAAAATTTCATATTATTCCGAGCTTACGGGATTTTATATGATTTTTTACGGTGGACAACAGAAATCTGTTTCCTGCGCAGAAATCCGAAAACCAACTCCAACTCTCGTCAGAAACCCTACTTGGCACTACTGAAACATGAAAAGAAAGATACAAAGAAGTTGATACAAAAGTATAACACCCCTTTACTCAAAGAAAATAGAGAAAAACAAAGCAAAAATAAAACCATGGGTTATCTCCCAAGAAGTGCTTTTCTTTAACGCCTTTTAGCTAGGCCCAGAAAAGTGGAATCAAGTATTTTCAAGTAAAGAAGCATCCAAATTATAACTTGTTCGAATAACAGAATCAAAAGGCAACTTCATTATCTTTCTAGGAAAGTGTTCCATACCTTTCTTGAGTGGGAACTGAAATTAATATTCCCCTCTTTCATATCAATAACATAACCAACAGTTCTAAGAAAATGTCTTCCCAAAATGATTGGACAAGAAGCATTGCATTCAATATTCAAGACAACAAAATCAACAGGGACAATATTATTATTAACCATGATAAGAACATCATCAACTCTCCCCAAAGGTTTCTTTCTAGCATTATCAATAAGACGAATATCCAAATAACAAGGTTCCAATGGTGGTAAATCAAGAATATCATAGAGTTTCTTGGGCATAACAGAGATACTAGCACCAAGATCACATAGAGCATTGCAATAAAAATCATTCAATTTCATTTTAATAATAGTTTTCCAACCAACATGTAGCTTCCTAGGGATAGAGGCTTCACATCTTAATTCATCCTCTCTAATTTGCATGAGAGCATTTGTAATATGTTTTGTGAAAGCCATATTCATAGCACTAGCATTAGGACAACTAGAAATCTTTTGTAAAAACTTAATCACTTCAGTTATGTTGCAATCATCAAAGTCAAGATCATTTTTATCAAAGATAATGGGACCATTGTCGCCCATGTTTCTAAAAATTTCAGCACTTTTATCAGGAGCATTTTTTGGAGTTTCAGGAAGTTTTGCATTTTTACTAGCAGAAATGGGAGTGTTTCGAACACCAATTACTTTACTATTGATAGTAGAAGGTTTTCTAGCATGATAAGCTTCAGTTTTACTAGTGGTGGTAATGGTGCAAACATTAGCTATATTATTCTTTCTAGCTATTTCATCTTCTCTTTCCCATCTAGCATGCAATTCAGCTAACATTCTAACATTGTCATCAATTCAAATTTGGATAGCATTCAAAGTTTTACTTTCTTTAACATCATGAGGCATAACCTTTAGTTTCAGAAAATCAACATCAAGAGCAAGGCTATTAACTTTAGAAGCAAGAACATCAATTTCACCGAACTTTTCCTCAACATATTTATTAAAAGTAGTTTGTGTACTAATAAAATTCTTAAGCATGTTCTCAAGATCAGAGGGTACAATTTTGTTGCTGTTATAGGAGTTACCATAAGAATTACCATAAGCATTGATATTATTAGGAGGATATGGCCTATAATTGTTGCTACCAAAATTATTCCTATAAGCATTGGTGTTGATTTTTTTTAATGAAGTTCACATTAGCATGCTCTTCTTGAGCAACCAAAGAGGCTAAAGGAACATTATTTGGATCAATAGGAGCATGACCATTCACATGCATAGACATAAAAGAATCAAGTATTTCATTCAAAGAGGAGGTTTCTTCAATATAATTTACCTTCTTACCAGTTGTAGCTCTCTCAGTGTGCCACTCAAAATAATTTATCATCATGTCATAAAGAAGCTTTGTTGGTAGCCCCAAGGTCATGGACATAAAGGTTCCTCCAGCAGCTGAATCCAAAAGGTTTCTTGAAGAAAAATTTAGACCTGCATAAAAAGTTTGGATGATCATCCAAGTAGTCAGTCCATGAGTGGGACAATTCTTTACTAAAGATTTCATTCTTTCCCAAGCTTTAGCAACATGCTCATTATCAAGTTGCTTAAAATTCATGATGCTACTTCTTTAATAAATAATCTTAGCAGGAGAATAATATTTTCCAATGAAAGCATCTTTATACTTAGTCCAAGAATCAATACTATTTCTAGGAAAAGACAACAACCATTCTTTAGCTCTTCCTCTCAAAGAGAAAGGAAACAATTTCAGTTTAATAATATATCCATCAACATCTTTATATTTTGCATCTCACATAGTTCAACAAAATTATTAAGATGGGTAGCAACATCATCAGTACTAACACCAGAAAATTGCTCTCTCATAACAAGGTTTAACAGGGCAGGTTTTATCTCATAAAAATCAGCAGTAGGAGCAGGTGGAGCAGTAGGTGTTCTAATAAAATCATTGGTGTTGGTGCTAGTAAAGTCACACAACTTAGTGTTCTCAGGAGTAGTCATTTTAGCAAAACTAAAAACAGGAATAAAACTACAGCTAGAATAAGAACTATTTTTTTGTGTTTTGATAAAGAGTAGCAAACAAGACAAAATAAAATAAGCAAAAAAAAATTAATGAGATCGGAAGAGAGAGACTCCCCTTGCTGAAATTCTCTTCCTCTCCGGCAACGGCTCCAGAAAAATAGCTTGATGGTGCCGATCTTGCACTCGTTGGGACACCCCAAGAGGAAGGTATGATGAGCACAACAACAATTTTCCCTCAGTAAGAAACCAATGTTTAATCGACCAGTAGGAGGAAGGAGTAACTTCAGAAAGTTAAAGCAGCTGAGATGGCAGGGTGCACTACTGGTTCAGAAGCAACGTGGAACCTACACAACACAATCAAATCACTTTGCCCCAATGAAGCAGTGAGGTTGTCAATCTCGCCGGTTTTGCTGAACACAAAGAGGTTAAACGAATGGTGTGGACAACAATAGGAAAACAGTATGAAAGTAGTATGAGAGCAGTAGGTGTTTTATCAGTATGAAGAAAAAGGACCGGGGTCCACAGTTCACTAGTTGTGTCTCTCCATGAAAGATAAATAACATGTGTGGTGAACAAATTACAACTGGGCAATTGACAGGAATGAAGGCTGCACCGTAGTGCATATGCAAGACATAAAGATTACTATGTGATTCATGTGGGCATTACAACAAGATACATAGACCGTTATCCAACTGCATCTATGACTGAAAATCCACCCTTCGAATATCATCCGAACAAACATTGGGTATTAAGTTGCAAGCAACCGATAATTGCAATAAGAAAAGTGTGTATTGTAAACAATAACATCATCCTTAGACAAATCATTGTTGTTTTCTCCCTAATGGCAACGACACATCGTCCATCCGTCACGTTTCTGTCACTCGAGCATGAATGAAAAGGAGGCATGAACCCACTATCGAGCATAAATACTCCCTCTTGGAGTTACTAGCATCTACTTGGCCAGATCATCTACTAACAACGGAGAGCATGCAAGATCATAAATAACATAAGCACGAAGATAATATGATAGATTGATAATCATAAGAAATAGCATTCAACATTATGCAAATCCCAGCAAACACAACATGTAGCATTACATAGAGATGATCTTGATCATGTTAGGCAGCTCACAAGATCTAGACACGAGGCACAAAGTGGAGAAGAAAAACATCTAGCTACTGATGGCTCCCAAGTGCAGGAGATCAATTGTAGTACTTTTCGAATTAGAAAGGTTGTCGAACCCACGAGGAGCAGAAGGAACTGGTAAGTAGAATAGCAAAGGGATAATAAAAGCAACAAGTGTTTTTGTGTTTTAATTGTGTAGTGCAAGTAAAGTAAAATGCGGAAAGTAAATTGCAGCAAGTAGTAGGTCTCAATGAGAGACAAAGCCCAATCCTCTAATGCACAAGAGGACAAGCTCAAGTGTGTGTTTGTGTCTTACATGTGGAAAACGTTCCCGAGGGCTGCACGGATTTAGCTGGCATAGTGATTCATTGCATAACATGTTTGTATATCTTGTCTAGTTTTAATCTTCTTCGGACGGAGCCACAAATAGGAATAGCTAAATAAATAAACTATCACCCCTTATGATGGATCACGTGGCCAATTAAATGACAACACGGGAATTATTAAGACATGATGTCCCACCATAGCCTTATGCTCTAAGGTCCCCGATACAAGTACCCTCATAATGCAATTCAACGACTCTGTCTCAAGTTCCTATCACCTAAAGACATCATCACGTCACTACACTACGGTGTTCTCCTATGAGCCCATGTAGGTGAAGTGTTGTACAGTCGACGTTCGTACAACACCATCATAGAATCACATAAAAGATAAATACTAGACCAAAACAACTCATCTCATGTAACAAATCATTGCCAATTCATCCTATGCCCTCAGGAACATGCGGGAACTATTCACAACGTGCAAACATGATCATGTATGGTGACATATGTGGTACAACACAATCTGAAACACTGGATCCACCACCAAATAATGACAAGTACTCAATCCCAAACATGCAACGGAGTACAATAACACGTATCTAGGGTGTAGCAATGATCAAACTATGAGGGGAACGGAGTGGATCACGGTGATGGTGATGGTGGAGATGCAGGTGCTGGTGAGGATGGTGATGGAGATGCCTCCTCCCACGCCAAGGAGGAGATGGGGATGATTTCCCCCTTCTCCGGAGCTCCGGAGCAGCAGGATCTGTCTCCCCCACGGAGAGTTTCGAGAGTTTCGCCGCCCTGGCGGCTCCGTCTCGTCTCGGGAAAATTAGGGTGTTCGTTTTCGGGGAAGACGGAGTCGTCAGCAAAAAGACCTTGGGGAGGAGGTGCCGTGGGCCCATTTGGGGGCCCCACACGCGGCCAGGGAATCTGGCCGCGTGGGCTACCCCATTTTGGGCCTCCTGGCCCTCCTCTTTTGTGTCTTGTGCCCACGGCCTTTCTCCCGAAGAAAAACTGACAGGGTTTCTTTCCTTTCGCAATTTGGATACCTGTAGCTCCTGAAACATCAAAAACATGAAAACAGGTGTTTTCTGACACCCAGAAATTAAATACCAAAAATAGGGACTTTGTAGGAAAGTCCCATAAAATCATCTAAAACATGCAAAACAATGACATAACATTGATAAAACATCCCAATAATGCCTATATGGAGGGTATAAATGATGATATAAAATGCACGTATCAACTCCCCCAAGCTTAAACCTTTGCTCGTCCTCGAGTAAATAAGGACATAGATCATTACATGCATCAATGGACTTATGGTTGATAAATAAATACGGGCATTGTATCATCATCATGTTCAGTTATAATGCAAGATGAATGAATAGAACTCATACACATAAGGATAACATATTCGAAGCTCTAGCAAACACCCCATACTTTTGAAAGCAAATAACCATTGTATGTTGGACAATCGAATTATACTCTTTAATTTGGAGAAAGATAAATGAGTAGAGGTAAAACATTATCAAGTCTCATTTAGTTTCCAAACTATTCAGCTTAAATTACTAATTGTAATGTGGCATCCATTGGGCTAAGACTCTCATTGCCCCTTTATCATTAGCATCTTAATTTATGAATGTTGAAGTAATGTGGTTGACAAGGTGTTGGTTGAATGTCTCATGCCCCGTGAGTGTGAAAACCTACTCCATGATTACTCAACTTAAGATTCCTAATAAGCTTTGTACAATCATAATAAGTATTAATGACATCATAGAGAATTGCAAAGAGGTACCTCTTGCCCCATGACATAGAAACCAGCCCATGTCACAATAACAAGATGAACAAACGGAGTAGAGTCATCATCCTTTTTTATTTCATTCACTATATGCATAGCTTCTTATTTTATTGTAGGATGTGTTTGTAGAGTCCACTCTGGCTGTAAGTAAATTTCCACCATGATCAAGCATGGCTTGGGTTAGCGGCCCAATGCAATTTCTCTAGTCATATATACTTACTCATCAAAACTTACTATTCCTCTATTTCATTTCGGCATGGCAGGAGTCCAAAAACAAAAGCACATGACATCAACTAAATATAAAATTTCGTTGTGCAATGTTGAAAGCTTTTCACGTGATGCACGTGTTATCCAACTCTTAACCAAAATCCTTGTCAAGCACAAAATTTTTAGCTCCCATTAATGGCTCATGTTTGTTAAGTGCAATAGAAATAAATGTGTGCATTCAAAAGTTCGTGAGAGTCTTATCCCAAATTCATCCCATGCCAATTAATAACATAAGCATCTTAATTTAGAGCATAACTGAAACTATAACATGGTGAACATGCTCGGAATAGCAATTAAGCTAATAGATAGATAGTGGATTTATGTCATATTGAGATAATTCTACAATTGTCCAACACACTCAAGTTAATTAATTTCAAGGAAAGATGTGATTGAAACCTCTAAATATGCCATGCTCATTTGCATGAGTGTTACCCATAAATCCCCAAAACAAGGGAATCATAGATGACACCATACTTTATTATTCATTGATAAACCATAAGACGGGGATGCATGATAATACTCAATGAGCTCACTCAAGCCTAAACAAAAACGATACTAGATAATAAAAGCAAGACACACCAAAACTAGATAGACATGATAAAGCTGATAAAAGACGGGGGATAGGTGAAACTCCCGCAAGCTTAGATGGTTGCGGTAATTTCTTCATTCTCCCTTCTTCTCGTACTCAGCCCACCACTCTTTCTTCTTCTTGTCGTAATCTTCCTTCCACTCTTCCTGCTTCCATGGAAGGACATGGGTGGATCATTGTACCTGAGAGTGGCAGCTTCTGCAATCCTCTTGAAACGTTCTTCATACTCACAGTTCTGGTTCTCCATGTCCCACATCAGAGCTTGGTACCTATCCATCTCTGATATGACACGCAGATACCTAGTCCCCAGGTCCTTGATCCTCTCCTCGTACTCCTCTATCTTCTTCTCCAGCTCCAGATTCATGAAGTGGTGGGCATCAAGGCTGCGTTCAACAATAGAGTTATACCTGAAAACTGTTTGTTCCAGAGCCTCCAGCGTGCCTTCGGTCTTGGGAGCCTTCACCTCCTCCATGAGCAACACACCATCCTTCAAGTTCAGGGTTTTCATGGGGGGCATCACGGAGTTGAGGTAATGGTTCACAATGCCTCCCTTGGGTGGATCTTCCCCCCCTAGGTTGGATCCGGAGCTTGACATGGCTAAACCCTGGCAGACAGAAACAGCAGAAACAAAGATCACGCGAGAACTCTCGGTGTGGGATTAGATCGACAAAAGGGGGTATATATTGACGGGTTTTAGGGTAAGACGAAGTGTCGGAGTCGAAAACGAGACGGAACGGGACCTTGAGGTGGAAAAGGGGTACCTCCACGCGGCCAAGGAATCTGGCCGCGTGTGGGGTCCTCTTTTCCCCCTCGAGGTCCAATTCCTTCCAATTTTCTTGTCCCACACGTTAATTTCCATAAAAAATGAGTTCCGTAAGTTTTCACGCAATTCCGAGAAACTTCCAAACACAATAATTGTAAATTATTGAATTTGGGTTTCTGAAATTGCAGGATCCCTTACAATTACCTCCTCCGGTGTCATTAACTTTATCTCCTCGATGGTTCCTATGAAGCTCTTCCCTGCAATATAATGTTTTAGGCGTTGTCCATTGACCACATGAGGTTTACCTTTCATATAACCGTGAAGACGGATGGCCCCTGAACGGTATACCTCCTGTACTACCAATGGACCCTGCCATTTTGAAGCTAATTTCCCTGCAGAAAACTTAAAACGAGAGTTGTACAATAGGACTTGATCACCTACTTTAAATTCCTTTCTTTTAATTTTCTTGTCATGCCAACTTTTAACTTTCTTTTTAAACAATTTTGCACTTTCATATGCTTCACTCCTCCATTCATCTAATAGATTTAGGTCAAGCAATCTCTTCTCCCCCGCTGTTTTTAAATCAAAATTTAATTTCTTAATAGCCCATAGAGCTTTATGTTCTAATTCAACGGGTAAATGACATGCTTTTCCATAAACCATTTTATAAGGAGACATACCCATAGGATTTTTATAAGCAGTTCTATAAGCCCACAATGCATCATTAATTTTAAGTGGCCAATCAGATCTAGCTCTGTTTACTGTTTTCTCTAAAATAAGTTTAATTTCCCTATTACTTAATTCAACTTGTCCACTAGTTTGAGGATGATAGGGTGATGCAATTCTATGATTAACATTATATTTTGCCAATGTTTTTCTAAGAACACCATGCATAAAATGATATCCACCATCAGTAATTAAAAATCTAGGAACACCAAATCTAGGGAAAATAATTTCTTTAAGCATTTGCATGGCTGTGGCATGGTCTGCACTCTTAGTAGGAATTGCTTCTACCCATTTTGTAACATAATCAACAGCAACCAAAATGTGAGTATGTTTTGTACTAGATGCAGGAAATGGTCCCATAAAGTCAAAACCCCACACATCAAATGGTTCAAGTGGTAATGTATAGTTCATAGGCATTTCATTCCTTCTACCAATGTTTCCTACTTTTTGACATTTATCACAAGTTTTAATATATTCAGCACAATCCTTGAATAGAGTAGGCCAATAAAAACCACATTGTAATACCTTTGCTGCAGTACGATCTCCTGCATGATGTCCTCCATAGAGACTGTCATGACAATCTCTTATAATAGCCCGCTGTTCATGCTCAGGTACACAACGTCTAATAATGCCATCAACACTTTTCTTATACAAGAATGGATCATCCTAAAAATAATGTCTAAGGTCATAAAAGAATTTCTTTCTTTGCTGGTAAGTAAATTGTGGTGGCATAACTTTCCCAACAATAAAATTTGCATAATTAGCAAACCAAGGAGATGCAACTTTAGCACTAGAAACACTAACAAGGGCAAGTTGTTCATTAGCAAAACTATCATTAATAGGAATAGGATCATCAGGTATATTTTCCATTCTAGAAAGATGATCAACTACGGGATTATCTTCTCCTTTCCTATTTACTATGTGTAAATCAAATTCTTGCAACAAAAGTACCCATCTTATTAGCCTAGGCTTAGAATCTTTCTTATTCATCAAATATTTAATAGCAGAATGATCAGAGTGCACAGTGACTTTTGGATCAATTTTGTAAGATCTAAATTTATCACATGCAAATATTACCGCTAAAAATTCTTTTTCAGTTGTAGCATAATTTCTTTGAGCACCATCTAGTGTTTTACTAGCATAGTAAATAACATTCAATTTCTTATCAACCCTTTGGCCTAAAACAGCTCCAACTGCATAATCACTAGCATCACACATAATTTCAATGGGCAAGTTCCAATCAGGAGGTTGAATAATAGGTGCAGTTATTAAGGCTTTCTTTAAAACATTAAAGGATTCTATGCAATCATCATTAAAAGAAAACATAACATCCTTTTGCAAAAGATTGGTTAGAGGCTTTGATATTTTAGAGAAATATTTAATGAACCTACGATAAAAACCTGCATGACCGAGAAAACTTCTTATACCTTTGATGTCTCTTGGATATGGTAATTTCTCAATAGCTTCAATTTTTGCTGGGTCAACTTCTATTCCTCTTCCAGAAATACGATGCCCAAGAACAATTCCCTCTGTTACCATAAAGTGACACTTCTCCCAATTAAGAACAAGGTGTTGGTCTTGACAACGCTGCAAAACTTTGTTAAGGTTGAACAAGCAATTATCGAAAGAAGTACCATACACCGAAAAATCATCCATAAAGACTTCCACTATGTTTTCAATATAATCAGCAAATATAGCATTCATGCATCTCTGAAAAGTAGCTGGCGCATTACATAAACCAAAAGGCATTCTCCTATAAGCAAATGTACCATATGGGCAAGTAAAAGTGGTCTTTTCCTGATCATCACTATGAACTGGAATTTGAGAGAAGCCTGAATACCCATCTAAATAAGAAAAGTGAGAATGTTTAGATAATCTCTCTAGCATTTGATCAATAAAGGGCAATGGATAATGGTCCTTATGAGTTGCTTTATTTAATTTTCTATAATCAATGCACATTCTATAACCAACAACAGTACGTTGAGCAACAAGTTCATCATCTTTATTAGGAACCACAGTAATTCCACCTTTCTTAGGAACACAATGAACAAGACTAACCCATTTACTATCAGCTATAGGATAAATAATACCAACCTCTATGAGTCGAATTACCTCCTTTCTTACCACTTCCTTCATTTTTGGATGTAGACGGCGTTGGAAATGAACAACAGGTTTAGCATCTTCTTCCAAATTAATTTTATGCATACATAGAGCTGGACTTATGCCCTTAATATCATCAAGAGAATAACCAATAGCCTTACGGTGGGCTTTAAGCACATCAAGTAATTTCTCTTCTTCCTCAGCTGAAAGGTTAGCACTAATAATAACAGTATATATATTTTTCTTATCCAAGTATGCATATTTCAGATTTTCAGGTAAAGGCTTTAATTCAAAACTAGGATCTCCTTTAGGAGGTGGGAGTACTCCTAGATTATCAGGTGGGATATGCAATTGTAATTGTGGAGGTTGCTGCCATAATATTTGTTCTAAAGCTTCTTTTTCTGCATCATTAAATGGCTCTTCCTGATTAAGCATATAACGTTCCACCACGTCTGATGAAGCTACAACTATATGAGCAAGAGTTTCAATTATATCTTTAGATTTTGGTTCTTTCTTAGCAGGTTTATCAGCAAATTTAGAAAAATTAAATTCAAGTTTCTCTCCAGCACATTCAATAAACACCCTTTCTCTAGGCAAATCAATTTCAGCACCAATAGAATGTAAGAAAGGTCTACCAAATATAATAGGACAAAAAGAATCTTGTGGACAACCAAGCACAATAAAATCAGTACGATATTTTATTTTCCCTACCAATACTTCAACATCTCTAACAATTCCAAAGGGACTAATATAATCTTTATTAGCAAGCTGAATGGTCATACCTGTTTCTTCCATGGTGATAGGATCAGTATCAGGCTTAATTTCTTGATAGAGAGAATATGGAATGACACTAATGCTTGCTCCAATATCACATAAACCATGATAACAAGAAGTCCCAATAGAGCATGATATAATTGGCTTACAACCTTTGGATGAATTCCCTTTAATAACTTTGGTAGCATCTTCACATAAATAAACATCAACAGGATCTTCTTCATTTAATTGCTTAATAATAGAGACTTGGTTCTTGACTTCCACCTGTTCTTTAGGTTGAGAACATCTCTTTCTACTTTTTTCATCAACAGCAATAAGCAAATTCTCTTTAAGTTTTTCAGGATAGGGAGGTGGTTCAATATATTCTTCTATTACTACAGATGACACTGGTGTTTCTTTAATTAGGGACAACAATAGAAGATTTAACAGGCTCAACATAATAATCAAAGCCACTTTTAGGAATTCGAATGTGCTCAGCAAATTTCTTAGCTATTTCAATTGCAACATATGGATCAAGACCAAAATCTTTAATAATATTCTTGAACAAAATAGAACTAGAGAAACTTTCTACACATGAATATCCATAATCAAAATAAGCTTCATTACCTTTGTCTAGGTCCCAATATTCAGAGTTCTTCAAAATAATTTCCAATAAGTTCCAAGCTTCTTCTGCAGTATTATTTGTAAAGCTTCCACCAGATGAACCATCCAAATATTGCTTTAGCCTATCAGGTAGTCTCACATAAATTTTTATCAATATAAGTTTATTTGTGAGATCATGACAAGGATTCTTACGAAGGAGGTCCTTAAGCCTCCCCCAAGCTTGAGTAATACTCTCTCCAAGGTGTGGCCAAAAATTAAATATAAAGCAACGGTTCTCATAAGCCTCTTTAGGAGTAAAATATTTAAGAAAGAAAACCTTCATAAAAGTATCCCAATTATGTGTAATTTCTTCATCTAGGGACATATACCATTTTCGAGCATCACCAGTTAAGGACTGGTACAATAACTTGCATTTTACCTCCTCCTTAGAAATAGCCTTGAACCTAATTAGCCCACATATATCCTCAATAGCCCGTATGTGATCACTTGCAGCCTTTGTTCCATCCCCTGCAAAATACTCATTCCTAACAGCTTTAACAAATTCAAGGGGAATAATATAACCATCATCATGAGGTGCTTTTTCAACAACTTTAGGTTTAATAGCATAAGAACTCTCATATAAAGCAAGTTTCAGCGACGCATCTCTCATAAAAGCCATAATAATAACAGGATGCAACAACAAGTAAAATTCAGCTTTCAAGTTTCCTTACCAAACTTCTTACCAATAGCGCTACGCTCCCCGGCAACGGCGCCAGAAAAGTGTCTTGATGGCTCCCAAGTGCAGGAGATCAATTGTAGTACTTTTCGAATTAGAAAGGTTGTCGAACCCACGAGGAGCAGAAGGAACTGGTAAGTAGAATAGCAAAGGGATAATAAAAGCAACATGTGTTTTTGTGTTTTAATTGTGTAGTGCAAGTAAAGTAAAATGCGGAAAGTAAATTGCAGCAAGTAGTAGGTCTCAATGAGAGACAAAGCCCAATCCTCTAATGCGCAAGAGGACAAGCTCAAGTGTGTGTTTGTGTCTTATATGTGGAAAACGTTCCCGAGGGCTGCACAGATTTAGCTGGCATAGTGATTCATTGCATAACATGTTTGTATATCTTGTCTAGTTTTAATCTTCTTCGGACGGAGCCACAAATAGGAATAGCTAAATAAATAAACTATTACCCCTTATGATGGATCACGTGGCCAATTAAATGACAGCACGAGAATTATTAAGACATGATGTCCCACCATAGCCTTATGCTCTAAGGTCCCCGATACAAGTACCCTCATAATGCAATTCAACGACTCTGTCTCAAGTTCCTTTCACCTAAAGACATCATCACGTCACTACACTACGGTGTTCTCCTATGAGCCCATGTAGGTGAAGTGTTGTACAATCGACGTTCGTATAACAGCATCATATAATCACATAAAAGATAAATACTAGACCAAATAACAACTCATCTCATGTAACAAATCATTGCCAATTCATCCTATGCCCTCAGGAACATGCGGGAACTACTCAGAACGTGCAAACATGATCATGTATGGTGACATATGTGGTACAACACAATCTGAAACAATGGATCCACCACCAAATAATGACAAGTACCCAATCCCAAACATGCAACGGAGTACAATAACACGTATCTAGGGTGTAGCAATGATCAAACTATGAGGGGAACGGAGTGGATCACGGTGATGGTGATGGTGGAGATGCAGGTGCTGGTGAGGATGGTGATGGAGATGCCTCCTCCCACGCCAAGGAGGAGATGGGGATGAAGATGGGGATGATTTCCCCCTTCTCCGGAGCTCCGGAGCAGCAGGATCTGTCTCCCCCGCGGAGAGTTTCGAGAGTTTCACCGCCCTGGCGGCTCCGTCTCGTCTCGGGAAAATTAGGGTGTTGGTTTTCGGGGAAGACGGAGTCGTCAGCAAAAAGACCTCGGGGAGGAGGTGCTGTGGGCCCATTTGGGGGCCCCACACGCGGCCAGGGAATCTGGCCGCGTGGGCTACCCCCTTTTGGGCCTCCTGGCCCTCCTCCTTTATGTCTTGTGCTCACGGGCTTTCTCCCGAAGAAAAACCGACAGGGTTTCTTTCTTTTCGCAATTTGGATACATGTAGCTCCTGAAACATCAAAAACATGAAAACAGGTGTTTTCTGACACCCAGAAATTAAATACCAAAAATAGGGACTTTGTAGGAAAGACCCATAAAATCATCTAAAACATGCAAAACAACGACATAACATTGATAAAACATCCCAATAATGCCTATATGGAGGGTATAAATGATGATATAAAATGCACGTATCAACTACTCACGCAGAAAACCATCTTGATCATGCTATGGACCTGTAGTCCAGGGATGAACTACTCACGCATCACTTCGGAGGAGAGCATGGTGGTGTAGACCCCTCTGGTGACGATTTCCCCCTCCGGCAGGGTGCCGGGGAGAGCTCCAGAACACTCCCGATCTCGGGATGACGGTGACGGTGGCCTCAGGTGTTTCTCGGGTAAAAGTGGTATATTTTTAGGGTTTACGCCTCGACGGGAATAAATAGGCGAAAGGGCAGAGGCGGTGGAGGCTCAGGGGCCCCACACCACCCCCTGGCGCGGCCAAGGGGGGTGCCACCCTATGTTGTGGGCCCCCTGAGCCCCCCCTCCGGGTCTCTTCGGGACTCCGTGGAACCTCCGGTATTTCTAAGACTTCCGGGCTTCGAATTTTCCAATTCCGAGAATATTTCTAGGACAACTTTTCTGAAACTAAAAACAGCAGAAAACATGGAATTGGCTCTACGGCATCTTGTCAATAGGTTAGTCCAGAAAATCGATAAAAATGACATAAAGTGTATAGCAAACCTGTGGGAAACAATAAGAAAACAACATGGAACATTAGAAATTAAGGATACGTTTATGACGTATCAGTAACCTATAGAGACAATGCACTAGAATTATAGTTAGATTCACTAAGGTCAGAGTAACAGAAGCATGCTAGAGCATGGATACTTAGATTACCACTACAAGCACAAGCCTAGACTACAATATCAAGCATATCCTATTAGCACATCTAGTAATACAGTTACAAAGACATACACATGAAGATTCAGAAAATTCAGAGACGGGACCATAGCAGTTTCAAGTGGACCAAACCTAGGATTGTTACACAAGTTACATCTAGTGTTCTAAGCGTGAATTGAGCCTAGAGGGTGAAGGAATTGAGCTATAACCCTAGTTCATCTATACTTAAACCCTAGAACAGTTGCAACACAAGATTTAGAGAGAGTGGGGCAAAGGGGACGCCTATCTGGAGCCCGTTGCAGAGTTCATCATGTCGCAATGAAGAACGAATCACTACAGGGGCAGCACCGTAGTGTGCCATCCATGTCGGCACCTTCTGGTGCCATAGAAGATGATATCAGCCATGGTGAACACCACCGCACCGCACAGCCATGACCAGAGCATCCAAAGCACCGGCCACAGCGTCGGAGCCACCCCTGAGGTGATCCAGGGGCACCAGCTCCATGCGCGACACCCAACACTAAAACTCTAGCTCGGGGAGTAGGGTTGAGCGTGATCGATTTTTGGGAAGAATCCTAGATCGGTTTGGCAGAAAGGTAGAGGGGAGATACACGAGTCGACTGATCCACAACGGTGGCTGAGACGGCCGGAGCACGCCGACGATTTCTATAGCGGGAGCAAGGGGAATCGGGGACGAGAGCGAGGAAGAGAGAGGGGTGAGAGTATGAGATACTGACGGGTGGGCCGGGTCCATTGACCCATGTCTGCTCACTTAAGTGAGTTGACGCACGTGTCAGAGGGCTATTTTGGTAAATTCCTAATTACGAAAATACACAGAATGATACATGAACTTTAAAAAGCATTTTTGAGAGTTCTATATACACAATAAATAAAATTAAAATATTCCACAGACTCCTAAAAATATAATAATCTAATTCCAAATTTTATTTGATTTCTGAAAACATTTTATTCAAGTGAAAAATTCAAAGATCCTTAAGTGGAAATGATTTGAAAGATTTTAAATAAATTTTCACATATCCTTAAGTGGAAATGATTTTGAATATTTCAAATAACATTTCAAATATCCTTAAGTGGCTATTATTTGAAATGAAAATTATTTTATTAATATCCTAAAATAGGAAATAGTTATAAAGTTCAATTATATGAACTATTTAATATCAAATCATTATAAACACATTCCTCATTATAAATCTTTGTGAATGATTTCAAATCAAATTGACGGGTTATGCAAGGGGATATCATTTATGCATAATAGCATGTAGTTGGTTTTAAAACATTGTCTTGTCAGACAATGATGCTATTTTTCAGAACCCGAAGTTCGCGAATCACTCGAAGCTTTAGAGTGCACTTTATCTCAGTATCAAGGCAAATTCGTCCTTGCATGTCCAATGGATTATCTTTTAAATTTTTATAAATCGTATTCTCATCTACTTCATTAAAATGAAATGCTTTTATAAATGATTGGTTGGTGGTGGAACCACAGACTATATATTGTGGTGGAGGTTCCATCGTATGGAAAAGTTAGGATTAATAACAAATCTTCCATAACTTATCCAGCACTGTATTTACACATCAACCAAAGGTTCTGGTATGTGCTGGAGGGGTCATATTATCTTTCTTACCACATATTCTTAGATAGGCTACCTGGTTGGATCGCGGATGCGACCAACGTGCGTGGGAGTGTCGTGTAAACTTCCCTCGGGGGGTCCAGTCAAGGTAGTGGTATCCTAGATGGGGTGGCAGAGATGGATCAGGGCCCTCGTTGTGCCAAGGATGTGGTCTGTCACGACAAGGGTGAATATGTGGGGTTGAAGAATACTCGGAATGAATCCAAGAACCTTATGGCAGACAAACCACACATCTGAATATGAAACTTGTATCAAGGCTAAGACTACTTTTGGGAAAAGTGACGCACCTTTGCAAAGAGTATAAAATTGTGATAGTTACATCCGTGTACCTGGAAGGAACTATGTTTGCAGCAAGAAAGGAATCTTAACCCGTGAGAGCTAAGGAACACTGTTTTGGAGCTAAAACCAACCTTTTCAAGAAACATTTTAAAAAACGTGCGTCGTGTCTGCTACCGTTGGTCATGACATTAGCTAGTGCATGAAAAACCAAAACCATTCCTTACATGAGCTTGCTGAGTAATGCTTGTTACTCAACCCTTCTGTCGACCTCTTTCATAGACTTTGAGGAGGCCAGCCATGACGTCAACGATCAGAACACCGAAGACCAGGAGTTTTACTACAAAGCCCCGGATCTATCCAGAGGAATAGGAGGAATCTACTACATCATTGCCTATGGAGCCCACGACAATGAAGAAGAAGAACCCGAGGAGTAGTTAAGCGAGCCTAGTCTAGTATTGGAAGGAAAACTAGTCGAGCAACCATAGGATCTATGATGTTGAGATATCACGGTTCTCTCGTTGATGTTCTTATTAGGCCATCAATTGTCTTAGATTGACTTTGAATCTTTTAAACTTCCTCAGATGGCTGAGGAAGAGCTTGAAGAGTTTATTCGGCTTTGGCTTGTAATAATAAGTAGCATGAATTAGTGGTCCCGTAATATTTCAATTGTACTACTTTAAGGGATGTAATATTTATGGAGAAGTACTTATGTAATTTTTACATCAACGACTTTTGCACTACCCATGTAGCGGTGTACGGGGTCATTGCGACTAAAGACAATAATCAAGTTTACATTGTATGAAATCAAACTCCAATGGAGCTCTCGTGCTCACCATGTTTTCTCGTGGAAGAGGTTTAGTCAACAGGTCTGCAATATTCAGATCGGTATGTACTTTGCAAATCCTAATATCCCCCTCTTGAACACTCTCGCAAAGCTGATGAAACCGGAGTGATATGTTTAGCACTCTGATGAGACCTTGACTCTTTTGCTCGAGCTATGACACCTGTGTTGTCATAGATGATCTCCATAGGGTCTGGCACACTTCAAACCACACCGAGTTTAGTAACGAACCCTTTTAGAAAAAATTCCTTCCTTTGAAGCTCCTGAAGCAGCCATGTACTCCGCCTCCAATACGAATGTTGCAACGACACTTTATTTGGACCTCCTCCATCTTACTGTCGCGCCATTCAAAATAAACACATATCCTGATTGAGATTTTGAGTCATGTGGATAAGTGTTGAACCTAGCATCGATGTAACCTTTCACGACGAGCTCTTCACTACCACCTTTAAACTGAGGTCCATTGTTCCTCTCCATGATCACTCTGGTATCTTCTTGTCAAGATGAGAGCATGGGACACATATATGTAGTACACAACATGTCATACCTGATAGAGCCTATGGCTGAGGCATAGGGGGGTTTTATTCATCCTTTCTCTTTTACCTGTCGTAGTTGGACACTGAGTCTTACTCAATACCTTACCTTGCAACATGGGAAAGAAACATTTCTTGGCTTGATCCATTCTGAACTTCTTCAAAACCTTGTCAAGGTTTGTAATTTTACTAAGTCTTATTAGGCGTCTCGATCTGCCCCTACAGATCTTAATGCCTAATATGTATGCATCTTCACCAAGGTCTTTCATTGAAACATTATTATTAAAGTAATTTTTAGCAGCTCTACACCATCCCCGATAAGTAATATGTCGGCAATATATAATACCAGAAATGTCATTGATCTCCCACTCACTTTATTGTACACACATGCTTCACTATAATTTTAGACAATCCAAAAACTTTGATCACCTCGTCAAATGAAGATTCCAACTCTAGGATGCTTGCTTCAGTCCATATATGGAACACTAAAGTTTGTATACTTTACCAGCATCCTTAGGTTCGACAAAACATTCAGGTTGCATCATATACAACTCTTCTTCAACGTTCTCGTTGAGGAACACAGTTTTGACATCCATCTGCCATATTTCATAATAAAAAATGCAACAATTGCTAGTAGAATCCTAATAGACTTAAGCATCACTATCAGTGAGAAATTCTCATCATAGTCAACTCATCAAATTTTTTGAAAACCCTTTGCAACAAGTCGTGATTTATAGATGTTAACGTTACCATTAGTGTATGTTTTTTCTTGAATGTCCATTTACATTTGATAGCTTTGCGGCAATAGGAAGGTCAACCAAAGTACAAACTTGGATTTTGTTCACGGAATATATTACGGATTTCATCTCATGTTTCCATTTCCCCGAGTCGTGGCTCATTGTCGCTTCCTCATAGTTTGTAAGTTCATTGTTGCCTAACAACATGACTGGGTTATCATACAATTCAGGAGTGGTGCGTTCCCTGGTCGACCTGCGAATCTCAGTATGGGATAAGGCCAAAGTTTCATGATCAACATCATGAGCTTCCTCTCTACTTGGTGAAGGAGGTGCACGAACAACTTCCAGCGCTA
Organism: Alopecurus myosuroides; assembly: GCA_028641055.1. Lineage (NCBI taxonomy): Eukaryota > Viridiplantae > Streptophyta > Magnoliopsida > Poales > Poaceae > Alopecurus > Alopecurus myosuroides. The sequence continues at coordinate 263,645,767 of CM054059.1, read as the reverse complement.
CACTACTCTCCAATTTGGGAGAATGTTCAACATCTTTGTGCCTAATGGTATTATTATGCCTATTATGATTCCACGAGTTAAAGGATGCAGTTCTAAAGCTACAAACAAGTTAATTTCCCAACTAAGTAAGTCATCTAAAGTTAGGATGAAAGAGCTACAAGAAGGTATTTTGAAACACCCACCTAAGTTCTCTTAGAATTGACACTATATTTCGTTTAGTTTTATTCCGGTTTTTGTCTTTTTGTTTTTGTTTTGTTTTCCTTGTGATTTTCTGTTTCGAGACAACTCTTTAGAAAACAGCACGTTCACTCGTACGGTATGACTCACCGTACCAGGTGCTCGTTAATTTTTTTTGTTAATTGTTTGGTTTTAAGGAATAATAGTACGGTGAATAGTACGGTCAAAATTCACAGAAAACTTGCTTCGCAGAAATTGTTTTTGAAAAATAAACTCGTAGAGTAAGTCGGTTGTCAAGCTGGTATGGTGAATGATACGGTCAGTTGCAACCGTACCGAAGTTGTTACGTAGCCTGATTTTCCTATATCTTTAATTGCTTTCCAAGTTTGTTTAGATTGTTTTCTTGGCTGACTCTTTAAGCTAAATTCATGATTTTCAGGTACCTAACCCCCCTTATATACGAGACCAAGTGTCTATTTTGTTCATTATCTTTTAGATCTAATCTTGAATGTGTCTCAGCGATCACCAGGTATAGGGAAGAAGCTGGAGAACATGTTCGAGTGTGGAGAACATCAAAATTCATCTGGTTGGGAGTGTGGTATCAGCGATCATAACAATGACATAGAGAACTGCAACTCATATTAGGAGCATTTTGAGCGCTCTATGATTAGAGAGTTCTGAATGTTCCACACGGCTCTGTCTTCGGAGAAGCGCTAGATACTGAAAGGAGGAGTTGAGGAAGAGATCAAGAGGAAGGAGGATGAACCAAAGAAGTCACCAGAAAAGGGAAGAATAGAGACCGTCAAGTTTATGGAGACCACTTCTGGCGTAAAGAGAACCAGGTAGATGACTGGAGTTTATGAAGAAACAACATCACATGTAAACACCGTCAAGAAGTTCACCATCAATGCGCATATGAGTGTAAAGCCACAGGAAGAGTGGACTACCACGGTCTTCACCAACTCTATCCACACTTTTACCACAACCACGCGCACTATGGAGGAACGTCTCACTGAACTTGAGGTATACAAGAAGCATTCACTTATGAAAACAATTTTTTTTGTCAATGTCTTAGGCGGGTTGAGAAGAAAGCCAAGGAGGATGTAGACCACCTAAGTGAGAAGATGGTGAATAGTATGGTCGCAATACGTGAAGAGCTCCAGCGCATGAAGAGTTGGATCTCAGCATTGGAGGAAATTCATAGGCTGCTTCGTCAAGCTATCAGCCGCGACACCACACCCATCTTTGCACCAAAGAACCGTCATATCTAAATAATCCCAAGGATTATTTGATCCTGCATATGTTATGTATTTAAGTCACAAGAGATCTATTAAGCCTTGCAAATTTACATTTTTTGTCTTGGTTTATTTTTAGTTTTTAGTATCCAATAATTTTTAGTCAATATTTATGAGTGAAGCTATTTCAGTTTGTGGTAATTCTATTAGATGTTTTGAATCGTCTTGAGTTCTACCTTGCTTGTTAATTTTTTATAATTTATTCGGAGGACTTCCACACTTTAACTTGCTAGCTGGAACAGTGCTAGACTTCTCACAATCATAAGAAAACTTGTTTAGCATGATTAAGCTTTATAAATTTAATAATGAGCAGATGAATATATTGAAGAAATAATTATCAAGTAACACGCATAAAAATGAATAATGCCGAGGTAGAATTCTAAAACCACAAGATACCGTGATTGTTTCATACTCCACTTCAGGGTTAATCCTTCGTTTGATCACTTTTACGTCTCTCCGTGAGATTAAGTATGATGTATTATTTGAAACACCACTCTAAAAAGGTGCGAATAAAGTGTCAAGAATGACTAGGCATACTAATTATCATGAAGGGAAACAAAAGATACCGTTCAAATTATATGAAATCGAAGAGGATGAGTGAAATTCTAAAAATGTTTGAGACATCCTTACAGCTCGTCTGGTCACCTATCTTGAAAGAATAATATTCACTCAACAATTAGCAGTTAATAAGTATGGAAGTCTTCTAAATATTTGCTAGCAGCGGTACATGTATAGTAGCATTCTTGAGTATTCTAAATTCGACTACTATTGTTATCAGCTTACTATAAATGACCACATTCATTTTTTCGACTTATGCTTCATGAACGCATTGATCTTGTTCTTTTCGCATAGACTTTCTCGGGGACGAGCAAGAATCTAAACATGGCGAGGTTGATGCGCCCATTTTAGGCGTTATTTTACTTAATGTTTTATTAATAAGTAGATATGGAATTTGGTATTTTACCGTGCCAAAGTGCAGTTTATGTCTGTGTATGAAGATTGTTGAAATACCAAAGAGGTATTTTATACAAGACATAAAGAAGCATAATTGTAAATGATATAAGGAGATCACGACATTTAAGGACATTCCAAGGAAACACAAATTCGCAGAAGTCAAAGGAGAGACGGAAGAAGACTTAACGAGCCATAGAACGGTCAATTTTTTAAAGGGAAACATAGTAGAATAACAAAAAATCCTACTCACGATAACTAGAAACAAGCAAACATCTATTTCTATGCAGATATGAAGTAACCGAGATGATCAAAGATCATACTCTTGAAAACTGAAATAGGGGATTACGCTCCCGCACAAGCGTTGATCATGAACTTGTACAAAGACGACCTCAAGGTCGTCTAATCGATGGCGATGCGACTCTAGCACCTAAAGTATGATGCCTCGTAGGGATCACACTCGTACGGTGTAACTGATGCTCCCGAAGCTCCGATCTAGCAAAGCAGCGGATGTAGAGAGAAGGATCACAGAAAATACTACACGGCGGTGGGTGTAGAGAGGGGGGAACCTCTACTCTCGCTCATCTCCAAAATATGGGAACCACTTAAATCTTTTGTCAAAAAGGAGAGGGTGCCTCTCTTTATATAGGAGAGGGAGGATGGGGATTCCCCTTGTCTTAGCCATGTGGGACTAATGCCCACATGGTGCGCCGTCCAAGGGGGCGATCCGCAACACCCCATGGGCCACCAAGGGCCATGTGGCTGGGGCCCCTCCCTCTCTCCCTTTTCTCCTTTCCCCTAATGGGCCTCTTTTGCCTATTAAGCGCCATTCATGGAAAAATGGCTTTATTAATTAATTAATTGTTAATTACACTAGTTTATAATAAATACACATTATTTAAATTATTCAGACGCCTAAACACCTTTCGTTACCCTCCGATCTCCATTGGATAAATTCCGAAACTATTCCGGACATGTTCTCCCTTATTTTTCTCCTGCTATCAATCACTCTATCATCGATTACCCTTAAACGTGACACCGCAAGGTTCAAGATCACTACAGACATGATCAATGGCCAAAGTGATACCTGGAATCCCTCTCTTTGGTCCCTATGCAATCTACGATTATCTTCGTCGCTGAGCCTTAAACGAAAGTTCCCCTACCTTCTTTCACTGATACCTGGTTTATCCGAGACTCGTTCGCCGATATCTCCATACCTAGTACGATCTCTTTACCGATAAACCAATCTACTCATTACCATGATGTTTCATCCGCGTGACCTAGTCACATACTTGCAAGCTTTTGATGAAAACTTCATTGAGTTGGCCCAGAGTATTTGTCCGTTATCCGGATTGACAACTCCCGCTCTTGATGATACGCGTCAACATATCCCTTCATTTATTTAGTATACACCTTTATAGCCACCTCGTTAAGTTGATGACGTATGGTGTAAATTCACAACCTTGGGGATAGCAATTAAATATCATCTCACAGTCGGAGGGTTGGGTACTATGTTTTTTTGATATTTATTAAGTCGAGTGTGTATCCATCACATCATTCAACCAATGGTGTGTCTCCATTGTCAATGACGTAATTTTCCATGATCAGGGAACCTTGATTATATGTTTCCCAATGGACTAGTGAAATAGAGGCTTACTAGGGACATGTTTTTGTTTCATATCACACGTGCATTAATTCCGCTTAATACAGTTATAGCATGATATGAAACATATGATGAAAAAATTGAGATATGATAAACCAAGCTTTTATTAATTGCCTCTAGAGTATATCTCCTCTAGTCTCCCGCTTGCACTAGAGTATAATTACATCTAATTTACATAAGGTAAGAATCTAAGACCTATTACATCTTGGTGTTTATCCGAACTCTTCTGAGGGATGACTTTTGTCAACGGATCTGCTATGTTCAGGTCTGTATGTATTTTGCAAATCTTCACGAATCCATCCTGGATAATCTGTCTTATGACATGGAACCGTAGAAGTATGTGTTTGGCAGTGGAGTGAGACCTAGGCTCCTTCGCGTTAGCAATGGCTCCTATGTTTTTGCAGTAGAGGATCACAAAGTCTTGCACACTAGGGAACATTCCAAGCTCGATGATGAACTTCCTCAGCCAGACAACTTCATCTGCTGCATCGTTCGCAGCAACATACTCCGACTCCATTGTAGATTGAGCCACCACGGGTTGCTTTCCACTTTTCCAGCCGCTGCTCCTCCATTCACCAAAAACACATATACTGTTTGTGATTTCGAGTCATCCGGATCTGAACAGAAACTTGCATCCATGTAACCTGTTACGCCAAGTTCTTCTGTACATACACCATAGACAAGAAACATATCCTTGCTCCTTCTGGGATACTTTAGAATGTTCTTAACATGTTTCCTGTGATCTTCTCCTAGATCACTCTGGAACATGCTCGTTAAGCTAAAAGCATGAGACGCATCTAGTCTAGTACATAACATGACATACATGATAGAACCTATGGCTGAAGCATAGGGGATCGCATCCATTCTCTTTCTGTCATCAACCGTTTTTGGACACTGAGTTTTACTCAATATTCTTCCTTGAATCATAGGCAAAGAACCTTTCTTTTAATCCTTCATGCTGAACCTTTTAACAATGTTATCAAGGTACGTACTCTGACTTAATGCTAATAGGTCATTGATCTATATCGATAGATCTTAATTCCTAATACATAATCAACTTCTCCTAAGTCCTTCATTGCAAAATTACTATTCAAATGTTCCTTCACACTATTTAGAAGTTTCACACCATTCCTAATCAATAGTATATCATCCACATATAATACTAGGAATGCAACTGAGCTCCCACTCATTTTCTTGTAAATACATGATTCTTCACAATTTTGGACAAAACCAAAAAAATTCACCACTTCGTCAAAGCGAAGATTCCAGCTCCGAGATGCTTGCTTCAGTCCATATATGTAATGTTGAATCTTGGATATGTTATTAGCATTATTTGGATTGACAAAACTTTCTGGTTGCATCATATGCAATTCTTCCTCAATGTTGCCATTCAAGAATGTTGTTTGACATCCATCTGACATATCTCATAATCGAAATATGTAGCAATTGCTAATAAAATATGAATAAACTTAAGCATCGCTACAGGTGAATAGGTTTCATTGTAGTCAACTCCTTGAATTTGCCGAAAATCTTTTTTCTACAAGTAGAGCTTTATAGACGGTTATATAACCGTTAGTGTCTTTATTTTTCTTACAGATTCATTTATTCTCGACGGCCTGACGACCTTCGGGAATCTCTACCAAAGTCCATACTTTGTTATCATACATGGATCCTATTTCGGATTTCATGGCTTCAAGCCATTTCTCGGACTCGGGTCCTTCCATTGCCTGTTTGTAGATCGCAGGTTCGTCTTGTTCATTTGAAATGATTGCGTTAACAACAACGTCACCGTACCAATCAGGAGCAGTACGTGATCTTTGCGATCAGCATGGTAAGATAGAATACTTGACGTTTTCTCCCACTCCATCTGTGGAGGACGCTTCCGAAACATCCTCCATTGCGCTACTCGGTATTTCAAGCCTAGGATCAATTAACTCGGCAAGGTCTATTTTCCTTCCACCTATTTCTCTAGCGAGAAACTCTTTCTCCAGAAAAGCGTCATTTTAAGCGACAAACATTTCCCCTCAATTTTGTTGTAGAAGGTGTATCCAATAGTGTCCTTTAGATGCCCTACAAAAATGCATTTCTCCAATTTTCGCTCGAGTTTGTCAGGCTGTAGTTTCTTAACGTAAGCCTCACAACCCCCAAACCTTTAGAAACGATAACTTGGGCTTCTTCCCATGTCATAACTCATACGATGTCCTTTCCACGGTTTTGTATGGTGACCTATTCAAAATCATGGAAACAAATAGCACGCTATTTCGGCGCTAATAGCACGATATAGCATATCTGGAGACTCCACGCTAAATTTTAACACTTATGCTCGCTATTGCGCTATTCACGAAATTGCATGCTATATCACGCTAAAACATCATAATGTTATAGCATGCTATTTTATTCCAGCTTATCGGTCCAAAGGCCCAAGTTTTCCAACTTAGCGAGAAGAAAACAATGCTTCACGTTTTCCGTGGCGATGAACAACAATCGTGAAGATGACATGGCCTCTTGGGTTATTAATGTTATGCTCTAGCAAACTAGAGAATAATTTTGTATGTGGTTATGCAAATATTGGTCTCACATTTTGGGACTATATCATTTATTCTTATTGGAATCATTTAATTTATGAGATATATTTGACAGTTTCTTTTTCAAAACGCTATTTTGATATAGCACGTTATTAGCACGATATAGCGTTGATAGCATCTGGAGGAGGCTGCCGCTATTTCTTATAGCATGCTATTTTTTCCTTGTTCAAAATGAATGCAGTTGTTTCTAATGCAAAACCCCAAAATGATACAGGAAAGTCGGAAAGAGACATTATATACCGCAAACTATCCAGTAAAGTGTGATTACGCCATTCCGATACACCATTGCGTTGTGGTGTTTCGGCTGGCGTTAATTGTGGTACAATGTCCCAAGTCTTCAGATGTGTGCCAAGCTCAAAACTCAAATACTCACTGCCTTGATCAAATTGAAGGTGTTTGATTTCTCTGTTGAGTTGATTTTCTACCTAATTCTGAAATTCTTTGAAATTTTCGAACGTTTCAGAGTTGTGCTTCATTAAGTAGATATACCCGTATCTACTTAAATCATTAGTGAAGGTCACAAAGTATCGATAACCATTGGGTGTCGAAGCACTCATCGGTACAGGTACATCAGTGTGTATGATTCCCAATAAGTCTGACGCCCGTTCCATCATACCGGAAAGCGCGTTCTTAGTCATTTTACCCACGAGACATGGTTTGCAAGTGTCAAGAGATTCAGAATCTAATGACTCCAGAAGACCATCAGAATGGAGCTTCAGAATCCAATGTGACCAAGACAGCAATGCCACATATACATGGAATTATGTTTACTAGGTTTGAATCTCTTGGCTTCTATGCTATGGATGTGAATACTATTATCGAAATCCAACAAGAATAAACCATTACACTATCATCCATAGCAATAATACATCCCATGGGCACTGATTTGAATGAATAATTGTCTCGAAGCAAGTAAGACCCACTTATTATGTTCATACTAAACGCGGATACATAATAACATTTATTCAGATTTAAAACTAATCCCGACGGTAGACGTAGAGGTAGCATGTTGACGGCCATCACTTCGACTTTATTTCCGTTGCCGACGCGCATCGTCACCTCGTCCCTTCCCATCCTTTGTCCATTTCTTAACTCCTTGTGCGATTTACAAATGTGAGCAACAGAACCAATATCAAATACCCAAGTGTTACTCTGAGCACTAGTAAGGAAAATATATATAACAGGTATATCAAATATACCTTTCTCTTTCTCGGAAAACATGCCGACCTTCTTGTCTGCTAGGTACACGGTGCAGTTGCGCTTCCAGTGGCATTCCGCTTTGTAGTAGAAGCATATGACACTAGGCTTTGATCCAGAGCTGGAGGCCTTTGGATTGACAATAGGTTTGCCACCCTTCTTCGGCTTTCCCTTCTTGCCTTTGCCCTTGGTGCCAGATATCTTGAAATCCACGGAATTGAACACCATCAAGACCGCGTAATCCTTCTTGATCTTCACCTCAGCATTCTTGAGCATGATGAAAATGTCAGACAACTATTTTGACATCTGCTGCATGTTATAGTTAATCAAAACCCCTTTGTAGCTAGGGGGAAACGATTGCAGCACCCTATCTATAGCTAGGTCGTCTGGAATTTTACATTCCAAAGCATTAAGGCATTGAACGTAGCTAGACTGTTTTACCACGTGCTTGCTCATACTGTTGTGCTCTTCCATCTTTGCTGAGAAGAATAGCTCGGAAGATTCATACCTCTCGGTCTTGGCCTGTGGTGCAAAGACTGCCTTGAGATCAGTGATTATCTCATAAGCACTCATCTTTTCAAAGCGCTTTTGCAGGCAACCTCCATGGCATAGAGCATGCCACTCTGGAAAAGATCAGAGTCATCCACCTTAGACTGATTGACATTCTTATCATCCTGGGTGGTGGTGTCAATAGGGGCATCGCCGATTGCGTTCTCAAAACGTATGCCATCTTGTGGGGAGCAAGGAGAATCCTCAGTGTGCGGAACCAGGACATGAAATTTGTTCCATTCGTCTTAAGTTTCTCTTTCTCAAGGAACGGGCCTAAGTTGAAGGTGGGGAGATACATCTACAATGGTATTTTCAAATTACATTAAAAATTTGTTCATAATAATTGGGTTCATGTATTATAAAATACAAACTACACAAACTCCCACTCAAACAAACATCTCTCACGTTGTTTCAGTGATTACATGATCCCAATCCACTATACCATCCCCGATCATCATGGCCTTTGGTATAGCTTCAAAGGTAGTCATCTACATGCTCAATCACATCGTACATGTGACTCGTGCTTCACCTTTTGGTTACTTGTGTTCTGAGACCATGTATGTGCATGCAAGGCTCTCCAGATTCCCCTTTAACATCTTGCAGTGCATAACATGGCCTGCACCCCCTATATGCGAACATAGAAAGAAGCACCCGATCGTCACGCCCACTTTCCCATCGCGAACTTTATTGGCAGTGCTAGCTAAAGGGAGAACACTAATTTTGGAGTTTAATTGAGGTATCATCTTATATATAACTACCGCCGTATATAGAATATATAATATACACAATATATAAGATGCACACATTCATAATGTAATGCAATGTGATATGGTCTTCGCGTCGCCATGTCGACGGTTATAACAAAACTTACCATGACCACATCACATGCCCATGCAAAATAAAGTTAGACGCTTCTACTTTACCTTTTGCATCTTTTATGTGGCTAAGGTACTTGTGAATAAGAACCGTTTCTACCTACGAACTTGAACCACAAAACCGATCATATAAAGTGTTTGTTACATATCCCTTTCGGACCTCCCATTTAAAAATACCATGCTATCTATTGTAAGAGAGATGGTCACCCTACTAGCCACTTTGATACGGTGCATGTCGTATGTCAGTCGTGGAACCTATCTCGTGTAAGCGTACGCGTAAGGTCGGTTTTAGGACCGATTCATCAAACAATGCCAACGGCATGAGCAAGTGCGCGCAAGGAGGTAACAACTATATGATCGATGCCCTCATTCAACATGAGTTCTAACCGTACTTTATATCTACGCATAGATCTGACGTGATGCCACTTAAGGGCAACATAGTAGAATAACAAAAAAAAATCCTACCCACGATAAATAGAACAAGCCAAAATCTATTTCTATGTAGATATGAAGTAACGGAGAATATCGGAGATCATACCCTTAAAGACCGACATCAGTGATTACGTTTCTGCACAAGCGTTGATGATGAAGTCGTACAAAGCCGACCTGAAGGTCATGTAGTCGATGGCGATGCGACTCTAGCACCGAAAGTATGATGCCGCGCATGGATTACACACGTACGGTGTGATCGATGCTCTCGAAGCTCCGATCCAGTAAAGCAGCAAAGGTAGAGAGAAGGACCGGAGAAAACTGTAACATCCCTGTTTTGCTAAAGTAGGGTTTGTGGTGTTGTGCTCATGTCATTCATGCATGAAACAAATTTGAACCAATTTAAATTTCGAATTTGAATGGAAACTGAGAAAATTCCACGAATACTACTTAATCTGGTTTTAAAAATTTTGAATTGAAAATTATTTCATTTTCACCAAAGCTACATATGGTGAGGTTGAAATTTTAATAAGGATTTCAAAACATATTTTGGTTAATTTTTCTGAGTTCATTTAGGCCCCTAGACTTTCAAATTATGTTCTATTTTTAAAGAGAAAAGGGCCTCTTTGCAAATCACAGGAACTCCATGGGGTTTCCGTAAAACTCCTCTTTTAACGTCTTCTTCCTCTGCCAGGAGGAGAGCTGGCCGCCGACCTCGTCGCGCGCCACCTCCTGCTTCCTCTTCCGTTGCAGATAGGACGCGAGGAGGCGTCCGAATCGAACCCACCTCCATCAGAACCCCCTGGAACCCTCCTCTTCCTCTCTCTGCGCGGGAAGAACCAGAACCCTAACCCTAACTGCCTCGCCAGCCGCCGCGAATCCCCATCATCTCCGGCAACCCCTGCACGAGTGGACGCCGCCGGAAGCTCCATCGGCCTCTACTGAACGTCCATGAAGAAGGAATTGAGCCGAGATGAGCTCCCTCGCCGGAATTGATCATCTCCATCCTCTCCGGCTTGCGGCCTCCGTCGCCCATCGCTGACGATTTTGAACATCTTCGGCCTCCCCGACCGCTCCATCGGGCTCGTGGTTTGCTCCTACACCGCCGCCACGGTATGGTCGCCGCCGGCCAACTCCGGTGATCATTTGGTCCACCGTCACCACCCCTCGACTCCCCGCGACCTCCTCTCTCGTGTGGTATAGATTAAATCAAAAACCACGCACTGAATCGCGAGATTGATCGAAGCCAGAGCCAATTTGGGCATTGATGACGTCATCCTGACGTCGTAATCATATTTTGTTATTTAGCAGAAAATGTTTATTAATTCTAGAGAAATGATTAATTTTAATAATTTAATAACTATTGTTTTATAATTCAGAAAAATAAAAGTAAGGTACCAAAATGTTCAGAATTTTTTTTCCACCCCAAATATGTCACTTTCATACATGTTTGAGAAACTTCATAAATAAGTGTTATTTAATATTATTTAAATCATTTAAAATGGAGAAAATAAGTTTTTATTGAATAGAATTAGAAGATTGCAAGTTATATACCAAAATGCTAAAAATGACAAATCCAATTCATTTATGATGTTTTCAAACCCATTTGAGCAATTAAAATTGGACACACTTTTAGAATTGCTGAAGTGCCCTCCGGGATCCATTTGGGGCTAATTTCAGTAAAATTGCATAACTGTCATACGAACCCTAGCAACCCATCGAACATGTTTAGTGCTTTATTTAAGCGCATTAACTTGCTCATGCATACATATTGCGCATTCCATCGATGCTATGTGTTGATTGTTGTTCTTCTTATCGGTGTTGTTCCCCCTCGGTAGAATGCGACTCCGAAGTGAAGGCCAGCAATTCAATTGACGAATACTTGATCTTAACCGACAAGTCAAGCACTTATTCCCGAAGACATATCTATTGGTTTTCTTATAACCAAGGCAATCATAACCTCTTATCTTCTCATATATGTTTTCCAACGTCATTTGACTCTCATACTTTGCATTCGATTCCAAAGTATTTGATGTCAGTAGATATAGTTCTCCTATATACTGCATGGCCTCAATATCCTGATCCCCTGCTCCTAGCCGCCATAGATTTGCTTGTGCGCATCGCCAGAGCCTCATATCTGATTCGCTTAGCCATAGATGTTTGTTTACCTCTGCTCCATCCGGCTGATGAATCATAACTACGATAACCTAGTATGATATGATGACGTGGTAAGATGAGAAATGCATGGTTAACTAGACTAAGACTTGGATAGGAGGCCACTTGGGAAGTGGTTGTTTGTCCTATACTTGCGAACCCTAGGATTAAGGTCTCGCCGCCGAAACCAAGACTGAGTGTGCAACCACACACGCGAGCCAATGAACCTCGCTCGACTAACTAACTTGTTTGACCACGTCCATGAGTCACGTAGTTTGCTATTTCCATCTGTGTGTGAGTGAGAAAACAATTTGGAGAAAACCTAGGGCATGACCGGGACAACTGATGGACGTACACAGATCTTGATCCCGACTCACAGAACAGGTGCCGTCAGGAGGTGGCCAACTCCCTATTGATGGGGTGGCCCTGTTTGGATTGACTCATGGGTAGGGTCACATAAGGTAAAGATCGGAGCCAGCCACCCTCTGCCGCGCTCCATGGAAGAGCGTACATGTGGCGCTAAGAGTCGGAGGGTACGTCTGGGTAAAGTGTACATCCCTGCAGGGCAATCTTTTCTAAAACCCGTGTCCACGGTTAAGGACGGCTTGGTGAAAGTCGTGTGTCCATAGATAACTTGAACGTGACGTAAAAGATGTTGACAATGCTTGATGGGTGCCTCCTCGGAGATGCCGAGAGGGGTGATGCTTGTAGAATGTGCGATGATGGGAAATGATGTTGGTGGATTGAAAAGATGATGATTACAGTAGTTGAGTCGTTTCTCATCTGTTTTGAAAATATCCATGTGACGTGCTATTCTTCCTCGATTTGGAAATCAAATATTGCTTTACGCAAATTAACCATCATAAAACCCTTTTTCGAATTTGCAGATATATAATAGGCTAACTAAGTCTTTTTTAGTACCTCCAGTACACAGGTTTGCTTAATTTTGGTCCAGGTGAAGTCTTACTCCCGTGATGGTGTTTCCAACGTGGACATCGACGAGTAGTTTGGGGTTCCCAGGTAGCAGCCTGGAATCTATGGGTTGGGACGTCGCCTTATGTTGCGGCCTCTTAGGCCTTTTTGGTTCTTGTTGATTAGAAACATAATTTGCCTTCTGTTGTCTGATGTAATGTTGGGTCATGTGACCTCTGTTCATACAACTATACTCTAGTAATACTTGTTTAACACAGCTTTCATAACTAGAGTGATGCTTTGATCGGTTGTTGGTTTTGAGCTCATTGTTATACAGTTTTGGCTATGCCTGTGTAGTTGTCGCAGTCGAGGGTTTGTGGAGCCGATAATCTATTTCCGAGCAAGCCTGCCGATGTGATTTGGCCTGGGGCTTGGTAACCCCAGTAACCCTCGATTGTTGTTGCACTTCCTGGACACATAGCATCTCTATATAGCTTTGGTCCCGTTCCTTCAGTTTCATACGATTCGTGGACGCTTTGATATGCATAGTTGGATATGACTAGCATGGACACAAGGAGTAGTAGTACCGAGGTTATCCGGCATGCGTGCCGATGAATCCGGTCTACCTGCTGTTGTTTGTTGCGGCAGGGGCTGGTAACTCTGAAGCCCTTGTGGGTCCATGACTAGGAGCGCATAACAATATGTATACCTCTGGGTCCGGGGTCGCAACAAAAACACTACACGACGGTGGGTGTAGAGAGGGGAAACCTCAACTCTCGTGCAGATCCAAAATATGGGAACCACGGGAAGAGAGAAGAGGGAGAGAAATTGCGTTTCTAAATGGAGAGGGTCGCCTCTTTTTATATAGGAGATGGAGTAGGGGGATTTCCCTTGGCTTATCCATGTGGGACTAATGCCCACATGGTGCGTCGGCAAAGGGGGGGATCCGCACCCCCCATGGGCCACCAAGGGCCGATGTGGCTGTGGCTCCTCCTTCTCTCCTCTTTCGCATTTTCCTCTAATGGGCCTCTTTTTCCTATTAAGGCCCATTCATGAAAAATTGGCTTTACTGATTAAATGAAAATGTTTTTAATTATTAGTTACACTAACTAATAATAAATATAGATTATTTAATTTATTTGAACACCGAAACACCTTTCATTGCCCTTCGATCTCCATCGGATAAATCCTGAAACTATTCTGGATATGTTCTCCCTTATTTTTCTCCTACTATTAATCACTCTATCATCGATTACCCTTAAGCGTGACACCCTAACGGTTCGAGATCACTACAGACATGATCGATATCCCTCTTTGATCAATGGCCAAAGTGAGATCTGGAATCCCTCTCTTTCGCCCCTATGCAATCTACGATTATCTTCATCGTTGAGCCTTAAACGAAAGTTCCCCTACCTTCTGTCATTGATACCTGATTTATCCGGGACTCGTTCTCTTGTATCTCTGTACCTAGTACGATCTCGTTACCGACAAACCAATCTACTCATTACCACGATGTTTCATCCCCGTGACCTAGTCACATGCGTGGAATCTTTTGATGAAAACACCGCTGAGCGGGCCCAGAGGATCTGTCCATTATCCGGATTGACAAATCCCGCTCTTGATGATACGCCTTAATACATCCCTCCGTTTATTCAGTATACACCTTTATAGCCACCCTGTTAATTAGATGACGTAGGGTGTAAAGTCATAAGCTCGGGGATAGCAATTAAATATCATCTCACGGTCAGAGGTTTGGGTACTACATTTTCTGGATATTTATTAAGTCGGGTGTGTGTTCATCACATCATTAAACCAATGAGGTGACTCCATTGTTAATGATGTAATTGCCCATGATCAGGAAACCTTGATCATATGTTGCCCAATGGACTAGTTAAATAGAGCCTTACTAGGGATATGTTTTTGTTTCATTCACACGTGCATCAATCTTTCCGTTTAATACAGTTATAGCATTGACATAAAACATATTATGAAAAAAAAGAGATATGATAAATAAGTATTTATTAATTGCCTCTAGGGCATATCTCCTTAAATTTTGACCGTATGAGTCACCGTACCAGTGATGTTCTGAGGGAAAACAAGACAATATCAACTTAACAAGTCATGGTACGGTCACCTTGACCGTACCAGCGACCGTACCCGATGGAAGAAGCTTGGCACGAAGGGCGAAACGGAAACACCTACCATACCATGTTAAGGCGGTAACCCGAACGACCTTGGTATGATGAGTACCGACCGTACCACTCACCGTACCAAGTTGTGTTTGGCTCGTTTCGGCCACCATATTAACCTCGTGACTTCAGATTGGAGAGATGATGTAGACTAGAGACACACCAGACGCAAAACCACGAAAATCCACTAAACCCTAGCCTCCGGAAGGTATACGAAGGGGGAATTTGCAGAAGGGAATTCATATCCATCAGCTCCATCATTTTGAAGGCATCTGCAACAATCTCGATTGCCATCACCACCATCTACATCTACGTGATAGCATCTCCATCTCATCTCACTGTAATTCTAGAACATTTAGTTGTGGATTTGCACGTGTATTCGTTCATACATTCATCCTCTATTTGCAATAGAATCATTATGATCTTTACTGTCTTCATGTGGGAGTAGTTCCATTAGTTCTTGGGGAGATTGGGAAACCCTAGTACTATTATGAATTGAGATAAAGATAAAATGTTTTCTATTGACTGGTTTGTGATAAGAATCCTCATGACATTGTGTGAAGTCGACCACACGAATATTGTGCCATAGATCCATTATGGTTTGTTCTTGTTGGTTTGAGGACGACTGATAAGTGAGTATGACAGGACAGAAAGTCGCTCCTCCTTTCGTGCCAATCTCTGACATGGGATCACGGAGAACTCATCGTACCAATACCACCTCCAAGGGGAGACCCTTAATCACTAGTGCCAGTAGGCGCATCGCTTTTTATCTGGGCTATGTGGTGGTTGTGAGTAGTGTGTTAACTGAGGCATCAGGGCACATTAATTTATGGAGCTCCGTCTCACAAATTATTCATATGAAAACATGACGTACACCTAATCAATTCAGAAGTATGCTAGTGGTAGAACCACTCTTCCCAAGAACGCGTTTAGCCCTATTGTAGTTCCAATCGTTCAACCATCCATTAGTCCGCTTTCGATTACTTTGTTGTTTATTTTATTTCATTGTTTTGTTTACAATCCTTTTACAATCTTTGTTTCAGAATTTTTACGGTTTTTCTAGCCTATAGATAGTTTGCGGAGCACCAACGAGAGTAGGTGATCAAAGCTAGACATACAGGACCATTTCCGTAGCTCCTCTGTGGTTCGATACTCTTATTTCAAAACTTGCTATAACAACCCTATCCAATTGTAGGCATCAGCAACCCCTCTTCCTGGAGCATTTCCCACTTCTATTTCTTCTCATGGTCCCTCTTCTCGGACAACTCCCTCTTTGCTTATATAGTCTTGGCCGGCAACAACCTATTCGATAGCGCCATGTGATGGGGGGATGCTAACCCGGTATGACAAGATCCGAGGAATAACCCGGCCCAGAGACAGTGAGCAGGATACGGCTAGGGATAAAGATGTTTGTGGAGGCCCAAGCTCGTGGGCCTAGTGACCCGGATTGTGGGTGTTGTAAAGGAAAGTTAGGGTTAGCACGCCGTGTCTGGATAGGACCCGGGTGTGCCTTGTAAAGTAAGTTAGGGGGTACGGGAGCTATATAAACCGACCCCCGGGTATAGATTGAGAGAGAGATCTAAGAACCCTAGCAATATCGTGTGGTATCGAGTATCCAGTGTAAACCCTAATCGAGTTATTGTATCGAGAATAGAGATCCGGCGACTTCGATTGCCGGCTGTCAGATCAAGCTGTACCATGTCTTCCCTTGAGCTAAACCCTCTCCCGAGCGCCTGTGTCGACTTGCCCCAAGATCAGTTACCCCTGGTAACATCTGCCGTGATTATCCCACGACAGTTGGCGCCCACCGTGGGGCCTGCGTCCAAAGGTGTTTACATCACGGGAGAAGCTCGGAAGGGCATGGAGGATCTTGTCATTGGCGAAATCTACATCGACCACGAAGAAGAAAAGTCGGTGGACGATCCCGGCTGGGGGCCAGAATCGGATCACCTCGAGTCCGGATTTATATTGACGATCGGCCGGATCAATATCTTCGTCGACACGGTACGAACGACTAACTTAAAAGGACAATATCATGTGCATATTACAGGAACTTCTAGCAGGAACAAAGAGACATCAAAACAAGCGGCAAATTCGGTTTTATCAGCCGCGCCGGGATATCTTAGATGTGCAGAACAAGAGATAACGTGGAGTAGAAGAGATCATCCGGAAAAGGTGGAGCGTCCAGGAATCTTGGCGTTGGTGGTCGCTCCACAGGTTAATGGTTACGAGCTGAAGAAGGTCCTGATGGACGGTGGAAGTAGCATCAACATCCTTTATTGGGAGACCTTCTTACGGATGAGTCTCAAAGAGTCCCAGCTGCAGAAAAGTTCAACAATCTTTCACGGGATCGTACCGGGTCACTCGGCGAGCCCCGAGGGAAGGATCACCTTGGAAGTTGCTTTTGGGGAATCGACGGATAATTATCGAGTGGAGTGGCTCACGTTCGAGGTGGTCAAGTTGCGCAGTCCTTACCACGCGCTGTTGGGGAGGCCGGCTTACGCCCAATTCATGGCTAGGCCGTGCTACGTGTATTTGCAGCTGAAAATCCCGGGTCCTAAACGGACCATCACTATACATGGGAACCGGGATATAGCGGCCGAGTGCGACGAAGGAGATTCAGTTATGGCCGAGCAGGCATGCAGGAAGGAAGAGCTCGAATATTACCGGTCTCAAGTAAACCCGGACGATGGAACAGCCTTGAAAAAGCCGAATACTGAGGATGAGAGAGCAAAATTCAAGGCAGCGCAAGACACCAAGAAGATAGATTTTGTCGAAGGGGATTCTACTAGGCAGTTTACCATAGGGTCTAACCTGGGAAAAGAGCAGGAGGGAGCGCTCGTGGAGTTCATTCGCTCGAATGCAGATGTGTTTGCCTGGACACCCAGCGACATGCCGGGTATCCCTACAGAATTGGCTGAGCACAGTTTGCATGTGGATCCCAAGTCCAGGCCCGTGAAACAAGGTTTGAGGAAAATGAATGAGGAAAGAAGGAAAGCTATAGGCGAAGAGATCGCTCGGCTACTGGCAGCCGGCTTTATCATGGAAGTATTTCACCCGGATTGGTTGGCTAACCCGGTTCTGGTGATGAAAAAGACCAACGAGTGGAGGATGTGCATTGACTTCACTAGTCTTAACAAGCATTGCCCAAAGGATCCGTTCGCGCTCCCAAGAATAGATCAGATTATAGACGCAGTAGCTGGAAGCGATCTGTTATGCTTCCTGGATGCATATTCCGGGTATCATCAGATTAAGCTCAAAAGGGAGGATTGGGAGAAAACATCATTCATAACCCCGTTTGGGGCCTTTTGTTATAAAACTATGACATTTGGGTTGAAGAACGCTGGCGCGACTTACCAACGGTGTATTCAAAAGTGCTTTGAGGACCAAATCGGACGTAACGTCCATGCTTATGTGGATGACGTGGTCATCAAGACCAGGAAGGCGGAGACATTTATCGATGATCTAAAGGAGACATTCAAAAATCTGAGGAGGTACCAGATGAAGCTTAATCCAACGAAGTGCGTGTTCGGAGTTCCGGCTGGGAAATTACTCGGTTTCATAGTTTCCGAGAGAGGAATTGAGGCAAATCCAGATAAAATCAAGGCAATCCAGAGTTTGAAAAAGCCGGAGAACTTGAAGCATGTTCAAAAGCTCACGGGCTGTGTAGCAGCCTTGAGCCGGTTCATATCTAGACTCGGAGAAAAAGCAATACCCTTGTATCGGCTCTTGCGAAAATCGGATAAATTCGTATGGGACGAAGAGGCAGATGAAGCGTTTGAAGCACTAAAGAAGCAATTATCTGAAGCACCAGTACTAGCGGCGCCGGGTCCTAAAGAGCCTATGTTGCTATACGTGGCAGCTGGCCCCCGAGCCGTTAGCGCAGTGGTTGTCGTGGAACGCAAAGAGGACGGGAAAGGTTACCCGGTTCAGAGGCCGGTTTATTACGTCAGTGAGGTGTTATCAGAAGCAAAGCAGCGCTATCCGCATTGGCAAAAGCTGGTGTTCGGGGTCTTTATGGCTAGCCGGAAGTTGAAGCCGTATTTCCAAGAGCATCCGATAACAGTGGTTAGTTCAATACCAATGTCGGATATCATCAGAAACTCGGACGCGACGGGAAGAATAGCCAAATGGGCGATAGAGATGGGGGATTATCATATCAACTACGAACCCAGGTCAGCAATCAAGTCTCAAGCTTTAGTTGATTTCGTTAACGATTGGACACATACAGGCATGACTGCAACGGTTCCAAATTCCGAGTCATGGGTCATGCACTTCGACGGATCAAAGCAGTACGAGGGATCAGGAGCTGGGGTGGTGCTAACATCACCCAAAGGGGACAAATTGAGTTACGTGCTACAAATTCACTTCGACTGTTCCAACAACGTTGCCGAGTATGAGGCCCTATTGCATGGCTTAAAGGTAGCCAAGGAGATGAACATCAAGAGGATACGGTGCTTCGGAGACTCGGAACTTGTGGTACAGCAGGTGTCGGGAACGTGGGACAGAAAGGATGCAACTATGGCAGCATATCGCAGGGAGGTCGACAGGGTTGCCGGGTGCTTTTCCGGGTATGAGGTGGAGCACATAGACAGAAGAAAAAACGAGGCAGCAGACGCACTCGCCAGACTCGGCTCGCGTAGAGAGCCGGTTCCACCTAATGTGTTCCTGGACGAGTTGTGGCGACCATCAGTTAAAACCGAGTCTGAGGAAGAACTGGCAAATCAAGACCCGGATTTGGAGTACGTGGCCACAGTACATGCCATCCCCGAGTGGACAGAGCCATACCTGGCCTACCTATCACGGGGCGAGTTACCAGAACAAGAGGTATTAGCAAGACAAATTCTGAGGCGAGCAAAGGGGTATTCTATCATCAATGGAGAATTATACAAGAGAAGCGCAACAGGAGTCTTCTTGCGCTGCATAGCGCCAGAAGAAGGCCGACAGATTCTCAAGGAAATACACGAAGGCGACTGTGGGCATCATGCATCTACAAGGTCTCTGGTGGCTAAAGCTTATCGACACGGATTTTTCTGGCTTACGGCTCTAGCGGATGCAGAACGTTTGGTAGCGAGATGTGACGGATGTCAAAGGTACGCTCGCCAAACACACGTACCGGCTATGGAATTACGGACCATCCCATTAACTTGGCCGTTCGCCGTCTGGGGTATGGACATGGTTGGTCCCTTCCATATGTCACCATGCAAGAAGACACATCTTTTGGTGGCTATTGACAAGTTTACCAAGTGGGTTGAGGTTATGCCAGTTACTAATTGCGAAGCGGCTACAGCAGTCAAGTTCCTGAAAAGGATTATCTACCGGTTTGGGTATCCCCACAGCATAATCACCGACAACGGAACTAACATGTCTCTTGGCGAGATGGAGAAATTCTGTGGCAACAATGGCATCCGGCTTGATGTTGCATCAGTGGCTCACCCGCAGGCCAATGGGCAAGTGGAGAGAGCAAACCAAGAATTGCTTCGTGGGTTAAAACCACGGTTGCGAGTCACCTGTGTTAGGGCTGCTGGCTCATGGGTCGAAGAACTACCTTCTGTGGTTTGGGGTATCAACACTACACCTAACAGGTCTACCCAGATGACGCTCTTTTTCATGGTATATGGTGCGGAAGCAGTGTTACCAAGTGATATTATTCACGATTCGCCCAGAGTATCAGCTTACGTCGAAGTAGAGAACGAAAAAACCCGGCAGGACGCCGTAGATATGTTAGAAGAACAAAGAGAACAAGCCCTGGAAAGATCAGCCATATATCAGCAAGATCTACGGAGGTATCATAGCCGGCGTGTGAAGACCCGGGTATTCCAGGAAGGAGATATGGTTCTGCGTCTGGTACAGTCAAACGAAGGAAAACACAAATTATCACCACCATGGGAAGGACCATTTATCATAAGCCGGAGCCTACATAACGGATCATATTATTTGATAGATGCAAGGGAAGAGTCGGCTACAGTCAATGACACCGCACACACCACTTCATCTATGCAAGAAAGAGATAGACCATGGAACGTGGCTCAGCTGCGTCCGTATTATACTTAGTAAAGACTATATTGGCAAGTGGAATTGCATGATGTAATAGGCAGCAGGTTTTCTGACGTACTCTTTTCCTATCCAGGGCACCTTTGGGGACTGGACGGGTTTTTAATGAGGCGGCTTGCTGACCTACATTTTTCATATCAAGTAAAGAGATGGTTATCAAGAAAAGAGATGGTTGTTATCAGTTTTTCCTATCAAGTAAAGAGATGGTTATCAAGAAAAGAGATGGTTGTTATCAGTTTTTCATATCAAGTAAAGAGATGGTTATCAAGAAAAGAGATGGTTGTTATCAGGTTATGTATTCTCAGTACGATGCGTATATCTAGGTCTTGGGGGCTGATCGCTTAAATAGCACAGTTACAAACTCAAAGACTCGGCCATGATGCCTATGAGTTATAAGGGCCGATTACTCGCAAACGAGTACGGCTACAATCTTATAACCGGACAAAGAAGTCCAAATTTCTTGGCTACTCTTACTTAAGCTCGATGTGACTCGCATTAAAGTGGCATGATTTGTTCGCTTACGATGGCAGTTAGTCATGAAACCCGACGGGGATTGGCTGGCTACGTCTTCGTATTGATGTAACAACATGGTATCCACGCGAAAGCCGGCTTACAGTACAAGACAGTCAAAAGGGTCATCTAAACCACAAGTTATGCAGAGTACAAGGCTGAATAGCTGGAAACTCAATGACTATTAAGCATAACTTCAAATCCGATGTGAAACAACTCATGGATCTTTGTGAAAATAGCAATAAGCATTTTGTTGCCTTTTCAAGATCAAGTGTCCTAGGCTCGGCAATCCGGGCCCGGTAGCTTGAAATCTTGAAAAGAACTGGCTTACTTGTATAGTTGCAAAAATCCAAATATCCGAGTCTTGGGGACTTGGGGACTTCGAAGCAAAATCCGCTTGTCAATACCCATGAGACCCGGAAATTGAGTTTTCACAAAAGGAGCAATAAATAAAACCAGATATCGAGAACAGATGAGCTTAAACTTACAAAGGTCGGAACAGGCATCGAGTATATCAAGGCCTTAGTGTGCATTACAAAATACTGGTGAAAAAATATCAAAGGTGCACAGGCGCACCGCCTAAAAAATGACTGTTTCAAAAAGTATGTCGACCGACTGACGCTTAAGAAGAGGCATCGGAAACCATATATCACTCGGCGCCCATCTTGGCCTTACCCTTGCCATCATTGGTGGTAGCAGCAACACCCGGATCGGCGGCGCCAGCCCCCGCAGGGGGCGGAACGACTGATGTTGAGGCAGCAGGAGCAGAGCCGGCTTCAGCTTGTTTCTTGGCAGCCTCCGCCCTTATCGCAGCAGCTTCCTCCTTCCACCGAGCCATCATGTCATATGGTTCGGGAAGGTCTGACTTAATTGCCACACCAGCAGCATCATAAGCGGGGACAAGAGTATTGACGTCCAGATCATCAGCGATCACGCTAGCCGGGTAACGGACCTCTTTCTGCACAGCCTGAAAATCCTCCCGCGAGAATTTTGAACCATCAAGCTTGAATTCGGGGAAGCCGCCCATGAGCTTTGCCAGATCGAGCTTGGGGAAGTAAGCTTTCGCAAGCGCAAGCCCCCGGGTCACTCCAACCCGGCAAGATGAGCGCTTCCAGTGCCGAATCCACTCGGGAACAGTGGATAGGGCGTCCAACAGCCTCCTCAGGTCAACATGTCCTCTACCCGGACACCGTAACTCGTCAAGGATCCATCTGGTCCCGGCACATAGCTGCCGGATAGCACTCTTTATGGTTTTCAGCTTGGCAATGTCATCTTCGTCCGGCATGGCTTCGTCCGGGCCTGAAGTAAAATGAAGATATAAGTCGGACAACTTTTGCTGTTTGTCAAAAGGATAAAACCGGAGAAGGAAGCATACCAAGCAAAGAACGATAGGTGTCAGATATTTCGACGGAAAGGCTTGTCAGGTCATCTTCGGCTTGGTGAGCCCTTCTTCGGTACTTCTTCATTAATTGCCTGTTCCTCCTGGCTTCAGCCTCTGCTGCTTCACGTAAAGATATCTCCTTTTCAACGAGCTTGGCGGCGTCCGCAAGTTTCTCCTCGTATTGAGTCACGTAAGACTGCATGGATGTTAAGAAAGCATTGGTCAGGTAGAAGAGCACAGTTATCAGTCATTGGTATAATAAAAGTACCGAGCAAGTCATGAATGAACTCCCTCGGAACTTGGGGACTGGACAAAGGTACAAGCAACATTAATCAAACTTACCTCGTGTTTGGTTATCAAAGACCCCAAGATATTTTCCTTGTTAGCCCTTAAGGCGCGCAAGGGTCTCTAGCATCTGGGCAAAAGTTAACTCCTCGGAGCGAGTCCCGGAAGAGCCGGCAGCTTGATCATCTGGTAGGGGGGCTCCCCTTGCATTTGGAGTGGAGACCCGGACAGTCTGAGTGTCCGGGTTAGGAGGGCTCATCTTTGTATCTAGAATTTCTATCTATTCGTCTACTGGTTCCGATAAGGAAGGAGATCCGACGGTTTGGGAAAGTGGATTGTTCAGAGGGCCTTGTTCCCGGTTAGCGGCCGCATCACCACCAGTTGCGGCGCCTGCGTCGTCAGTCGGCTTCTCCACCTGGAGGTTATCCGTTTCTGTGTTTTCCGGGTCACTGACGGTGACCTGAGCACTGAAAGAAAGATGAAAAAAGGCAGTTATTAATGATGACGGTGGCTCGGATGAAAGTTCGCTAGAGGCAAAAAGAAATAGTAAGGCAAAAACTTACCCGGCATTTACGGTGTAATCCGATGGGAGCTCGCCACTTGAAGTAGATGAGGTATTCGCAGGAACCACTAATGGAACCCGGAATTGCCCGGCACGTGGGTGGTTAGGAGAAGGGTGGCGCTGAGGAGAGTTGGAAGAACGAGATGGAGGAGTACTGCCACGAGGGACTAAAGGGGCGGAGATGCCCGGGTTAAGGGGATCTTCACCCGGGGAGCTCCGAGTTACTCTGCGTTTGGCGGGGAAAGATTCCTTCAAGCACGTCGAATTTGATAATTGATGGTTAAGTCTTTGCATGGCGTCAAAGGAGTAAGATTCAGAAGATAGTGAGGAAAAAGGAACCTTGGATACTGTCCCCCTGCTTTTCCTCTTGGCCCCGGCTGTTGCCTCTGGGTCAGACTCGGTTCTCTCCGGGTCATCCTCGTTGTTTCCACCTTCGTCCTCCAGCCCTGCGAACCAGATGTGTATTCATTGGGAAAAAGACAGACGAAAGGAAAGTAATACAAGCAAAAGTATGCAGATCCTGGGTGAGTACCTTCGCTGTCGTCAGTCGTCTCGTCCTCCTCTTCCGGGTCTCTGGAGGGGGGGAGTGGGTCCACTCTCCAGAAGGGGTCATCAGCCTAAAGTAAAAAGATGAAGTTAAGGTTTAGAAGCAGTATCGAGTTGAAATGTGGAAACAAGTTATGAGTGCCGGGTATTACCGTTGGAGCTGGATTTTCCCGAGTAAACGGAGGTAACCCGGAGATGCCCTTTATCACCTCCAGCTTCTCTGCCAAGAGGCTCTTGATGGTCTTGATAGTGTCACCGGTCGCAAAGCTTTTGGAGGAATAGCGAAGTGCATCTGTAGTGTGACCCGAATACTCGCACATCAATTTGGTGCGGATGGAATTAGGTTGGATTCGGAAGTCGACCCATGTCTTTATCAAATTGAGCCCTAGGAGGCCTTGGGCCGAGAGAATGGCTATTTTGGCTAGTGCAGGAAGGATTGCTTCCCTGTCCGAGTCTGGTGCGAAGGCACTGAAAGACTCGGAGGGTTTGAGGGGGGTCTCTGAGTAACCCGGCAGCTTCTTCTCGCTGTCGGAGGAGGTATCGCGGCAATAAAAAAAGGATAACTGCCAATGTTTGGCACAGGATTGCAGGTTGAGGGTTGGCATTAAAGAATTCCTACGGCGTTGGATGGATACCCCGCCGCAAGTGAGAAGCGCCCCGTCGCCGCTTTCGCGGCACGGTTTGCATTGGAATAACTCAGTGAAAAGAGTCAGGTTTGGTGGCATGCACAAATACGACTCAGATAGGACTATGAAGTGGGTGATGTTCAACATAGAGTTAGGCCCTATGTCGAACACCCGGAGTCCGTAGTGATCTAAGACCTCCCTAAAGAAAGGGTGACCCGGAGGGCGAAATCCTCGGGTCACGTGCTCTACAAAGCAGATTACCTCGTCTTCTGCGGGAGTGGGATGAGTTTCGTTACCCGGCACCCTCCAGTGGATGTCTTTCTGAGAGGGGAGGGTGCCTAACTCGGTTAGTTCGTCCAACTTGGCCTTAGTGGTTGTGGAGCGCCCCCAATTGGCGGATATGGCTTGGGTGGTCCTTGCTTGAGCCGGATGTTTTCCTTGTCGCTTGGGAGCCATGGGGTCAGCCTGCGAAACACAAAAAGAAAAAGATGTATGAAATAAGACCCGGGAATGTTGGAATATCCGAGTATAAGGTACCAAGAAGGTATGAAGTTGAGAGCTGTCCGGGTATTGAGCACACTTATGGAAATTGTTGCTCACTTACGTAGGAAAAGGTATTTGGGGACGACGGATGGTTGCCCATATTTATATCGCAAATGAAATAGCTGGAAAAGGAGGGTTTTTCCGGGTGTTAATGCAATAAGCGGAAAACGGCGGAGGAACGGATCTAGATGGAAAAGTTCGCGGATAATTTTTAAGCAAAATTGGTGATCAATAATGATTGGAGGATCATTTGTGACTATCAGGCAGGTGATTAATGTGTTTGGCAAGCACCGAATCAATCTAATTCGAGGCAATCGGACAAATAGCTTGCGGGTTGACCTAGATCTGATCTTGGATGAACTGAAAATTGCGAAGCTGAATTAATTGGCTGCGAAGAGCTTACCGAGGAGATTGGGGCCAAGTGTGATGGCGCTAGGCGGCGGCACGAAACGATTCGAGGACGAGCGCGGCCGCTGTTGATCCTGCGTTGGTAGCAGGCGCGAGTTCCTCACGGTGGTGCTGTGAAGGTGTTAGGAGCAAGGAAGAAAAGGGGGAGTTGTGGCGTGGTGATGGGCTTAGGGTTGCCCTCTAAGCGCTATTTATAAGGCAGGGGTGAGCTTATCTCAACGGCCAGAAACCGGAAATCGCGGGGTAATGGTTATCTACAAAGATTTCGCAAGATATGTGTAGAACATTGGGCAAAGCATTGGGTTAGAAGAAGGAAGGGGTTCGCTCGTGATGACAGGATTGGTTGTCAAGTGTGAGATCTTGGCATTTCTTATTGCGGTCTGGGCCTGGGGATTTGGACTTAAGTGTTTGGAAGAAAGGTCCGGGTTATTACATGGCCTCCATGGAGTAAGGCCTAGCAGAATATCAAAGCATCTTAACTCGGTTTCCATGTGCCCGCGTGATCGATATCTTCTCAGGGAATAGCAAGCGCTTCAAGGAAGTCCGTGAAGCCCAGGCTATTCTGGGGACTACTGATGGGGGGATGCTAACCCGGTATGACAAGATCCGAGGAATAACCCGGCCCAGAGACAGTGAGCAGGATACGGCTAGGGATAAAGATGTTTGTGGAGGCCCAAGCTCGTGGGCCTAGTGACCCGGATTGTGGGTGTTGTAAAGGAAAGTTAGGGTTAGCACGCCGTGTCTGGATAGGACCCGGGTGTGCCTTGTAAAGTAAGTTAGGGGGTACGGGAGCTATATAAACCGACCCCCGGGTATAGATTGAGAGAGAGATCTAAGAACCCTAGCAATATCGTGTGGTATCGAGTATCCAGTGTAAACCCTAATCGAGTTATTGTATCGAGAATAGAGATCCGGCGACTTCGATTGCCGGCTGTCAGATCAAGCTGTACCATGTCTTCCCTTGAGCTAAACCCTCTCCCGAGCGCCTGTGTCGACTTGCCCCAAGATCAGTTACCCCTGGTAACATCTGCCGTGATTATCCCACGACACCATGTAATCTATCTTATCCCTCAATTTTGTAGCCTCGGCTTGCATCTCGATTCTCTCCTTGGCCTTCTTAGTTCCTTTGGGACTTCCGTTGTTTCTTCCACCTTCATCGTCGTCCTCGTCGATGATGGTCACATCACCCTTTTTTGGTTCGATCTCCCTCAACTCCCATTTCGCACTCCGTTGGAGCAAATCCCAACAATGTAAATGTTTGTGGCCGCAGGGACCTCAAGCACGTCCGAGCTACAAACTCGATCCACTCATCCGAAAGAAAAATTGAAATTGCAACAAACTCGATCCGAAGAGGGAATTACTATGTCTTTTCGTCTATGTTGATGTTGCGGCGGGAGGAGTTAGCAGTTTCTTCCGTTTTGCCGGTGGCTTCTGTGCTTTCGACGCCCCGACACCCAGAGGCTTGCGCTTCACCGGCACGGGGCCGAGCGCAGCCGACGTGGCCGCTGCCAGGTCTGAACGACCAGCTGGATCAGACGACGGCGCTGAGCCAATGGGGACGATGACAAGGGATGTCCGCGGGCCGTTCATGGTAGCGCTAGAGGGAAGAACGGTTGGAGGGGGGCAGGGACGGCGACGGCAGGTAGCGAGAGCTGAAACTTCGTCCCACCAACACTTTCCGCGCGATAGAGGACACCCTTGGGACGGGGGAGAAAACTGGGGATTCACGGGTTGGAGGGGGATATTCTCGGCCACCCTAAAAAAGTTTTATAGGCCAACCTAATTTACGGGCTCTGATCGGGCCACTATTTTCGCTTGCAAACCGAAAGCGGGCGTTATTATTCAGTTCCAAGCCTTTTACGGGCTCCGCTAGAGTCGCTCTAGCAGTCTTCTTTGTGGCTGATTGGAGCATCGTCCTCCCGGTCCGGGGCATAAAACATAGAGTTATTCAGTTCCTGTCCTTTCCCAGGCTCTGCTAGAGTTGCTCTAGCAGTCTTGTTGGTGGAAGATTGGAGCGTCGTCCTCTTCCATAGGACGGGGCAGGCCTGGTGCTCTCACTTGTGGAAAGCCCGCCTTCCCCTGAAGATCAAGATCTTTGTTTGGCAATTACTGTGTGACCACCTCTACTCGGGAGTGGAAGTGTGGAACGTCAAGGGCCCGACAATGGCATGTGCCCACTTTGTGGGATTCCAGAAACATGAACCCATATTTTGTTCACATGCTATGCGTCCAGTTCCTATAGAACTTCGTCTAGGAAGGTCGGGGTCCCGAGTGGCAGATCTGGGACCTTCGCAAATTCCTGAAGCTCCAGGCGAATAGGACCGAGAGGGGACGTCGCCTATTCTGGGTCGTTTTTGCCGGGATGCCGTGGACGCTACGGACGATTAGGAATAAGATGGTGATAGAATGGATCTTCCTGCGACGTGTCGCTGACTCGTTGTTCAGATGTCTTGCTTTTTTTATAACAGTGGCACCCTTTGTGTAGACAGCAGGACAGGGCTCAGCTGGACGACATGCTGGATTTCTTGGTGGCGACTGCAAGGCGGATCTCCTCCACACCTACGAGCTGAGCCCCCGTGTGTGATGGGGGACCTTGCCCTCCCTAAGTCTCTTCTCGCGCTACTCCTCTCTCCTTATTTCGTTTTCTGATGTCTTGGGATTACTTGTGTTGATGCCCCCAGCTAGTTACTGTCTACTTTCTCTCATTTTATTTTTGTTAGCTACGTTGTATGAATTTGGATTTGGTGGTTGCTTTATTTACAAAGCGGGGCGAAAATCCTTTTTAGACGATTGGAGCATCGTGTGAGTTTATAGCTCTATACGACTTTTAAGAAAAAAACTGGTCATCAATTTGATCAACAAAATATTAATCGTACACCACAAACAATTGTGTGCTGTAATGTTTCTAGAATGTCACATGTGTTTGCATCTCAATTTGTTTCTCTTGGTGCACTTGTGGGTTCAACGGGAAGGTTGAAGTCTTCTACCAAGATCATTTCCGTTTGCTAAACTGTTTGGGGCGTCGGTCCCCACTACGGTTTCTATGGATGGATTGAGAGTTGATGATATTACTCAAGTTTCGGAGTTTGAGAATAATATTCTAACACTACTTTTTTCTGAAGCGGAGGTGCTTGATGCTATTACTCAAATGGAACTAAATAAAGCGTCGGGGCCAGATGGGTTCCCAGCAAAGTTTTATCAGAAAATGTGGGACGTAGTTAAGGGGGATCTAATGGCATTATTCTCCCAGCTGCATGCTGGTGATTTGAATCTATTCAAATTGAATTTCGGTGTCATTACGTTGCTCCCAAAGAAGGAGGATGCTAGTCGTATAGAGCAATATAGACCGATATGCTTACTTAATGTCAGCTTTAAGATTTTTACGAAAGTTGGGACAAATAGAGTGACATCCATTGCGCAGAGGGTGATTAGACCTACTCAATCGGCATTCCTACCAGGGAGGAATATACTGGAGGGAGTAGTAATGCTTCATGAGCTAAAGAGAAAAAAGATGGATGGGGTTTTGCTTAAAATAGACTTTGAGAAAGCATATGATAAAGTTAATTGGGCGTTTCTTCAACAAACTCTCCGCATGAAAGGATTCACACCGCAGTGGTGTGAGTGGGTTGCCAGGTTTGTTCGCGGGGAAGTGTGGGGATCAAGGTCAATGATGGCATAGGTCATTACTTTCAGACTTTGAAGGGATTGCGACAGGGTGATCCATTGTCTCCTATCCTTTTTAATCTGGTAGCCTACATGCTAGCGGTCCTAATTGCTAGGGCAAAAAATTAGGGTCAGGTAGGTGGTTTGATTCCACATCTTGTTGAAGGGGGCGTGTCGATTTTGCAATACGCTGATGATACTATTTTATTCCTTGAGCATGACTTGGAGAAGGCTGTTAATATGAAGCTTTTGTTAGCTTTTTTGAACAACTTTCGGGTCTTAAGATTAATTTTCACAAAAGCGAGATATTTTGTTTTGAAAAAGCTTCTGAATCTCAGGAAGAGTATAGGCACATTTTTGGATGTGACATTGGGTGTCTTCCTTTTAGGTATTTGGGGTATTCATATACATTATCGAAAGCTGCTTAATAAGGAATGGAAACCGATTGAGGATCGGTTTGATTCAAAGCTAAGTTCTTGGATCGGTAAATTGTTATCTTACGATGATCGCTTAGTACTTATTAATTCGGTTTTGTCTAGTTTGCCAATGTTCTTTCTTTCTTTCTTTGAGATACCTGTTGGGGTAAGAAGAAGGTTAGATTTTTATAGGTCTCGTTTATTTTGGCAATGTGATAAGTTTAAGAAGAAGTATCGACTAACCAAGTGGAACATTGTTTGTCGTCCTAAAGATCAAGGAGGTCTTCGGATTGAGGTTCTTCAAGTTAAAAATAGATGTTTACTTAGCAAATGACTTTTTAAACTTTTAACAGAACAAGGAGTGTGGCATTATTTGCTACATAACAAATATTTACAGGGGAAACCTCTATCTCAGATCGATGCTAAACCTACTGATTCACCTTTTTGGAAAGGTGTGATGAAGGTTAAAAGGGATTTCTTCCCACATATTACTTGTCTGATTGGTGATGGGAAGAGTGTTAGATTTTGGGAGGACATTTGGTTAGGGCAGACTTCGCTAGCAGTCCAGTATCCATCGCTTTATAATATTGTGAGACATCAGAATGTTCTAGTAGCTGATGTTCTCATAGAAGATCATCCCAGTATTACGTTTAGGAGGCCTCTCTTAGGTGATAAATGGGAAGCCTAGTTAAATCTTGTAGAAAGATTGATGGTTGTTGATCTGTCAAACAATGATGACTCCTTTAGGTGGAACTTAACACAATCGGGTGTGTTCTCAGTTAAGTCCTTATATGAAGATCTAATGAAGGGTAATACTAGGTTTTTGCATAAGTACTTATGGAGACTGAAGGTTCCTCTAAAGATTAAGATATTTATGTGGTTCTTGTATCGCAAAGAATTGCTCACTAAAGATAATCTTAAGAAACGATGGGGCCAGGCTGTTCTAAGTGTGTTTTCTGTGGGGATGAGGAGACCGTGGAGCACTTGTTTGTTAAATGTAGTTTTGCTAGGAAAATTAGGAGGTTGATCCACTGTACTTTTAGTATTTCACCACCTCTTTCTATTACTAATTTATTTGGAAATTGGCTAAAGGGGGTGGATAAAGAAACTAAAACTAGTATACGCGTTGGTGTATGTGTTTTTTTATGGGCAATTTAAAATTATCAAAATGATGTAATTTTTAACAACTTCAAAGCTGGACATTTTTTGCACGTCGTTCATCGTGTTGTTCATTGGATACACATGTGGTCTTTCCTGCTACGAGAAGGCCAACGGAGACGTTTGGATTCTGGATGCACCAGGTTGATGACGGTAGTACGGACTATCTTCAATCAGGATGGCTGGTTGCACGCTAGAAGAATTCAGCATGTGTAGTTGGCAAATGTCGTTGATTTTCCGCTGGATGATTTTTGTTGCTACGCTTCGGCATAGTTGATTTGTAGTTTTCTTTGTGTAAGACGTAGACTATGGCACTTTTCTATTAATATAAAAGTCATGTGCATCTTCTATACCCTTTTCAAAAACAAAAAACCTAAGGCAGCTACATTTTATTTTGTTTTTGTACAGTACGCAGTATACAAAGAGTCGAGCACCAACTTCTGAACCATAGCGCCCGACAGACGGATCCAATTGAATTCTTGGTGACGGGTCATCATCATGCCCAGCCTGCCTGGACGAGAGGCGAGGCTCAGGGATATCGGATCTTGCATTGCGTGCGCCCAGTCGCGGGCATTTCGGTCGATCGTGTTCCATGGAGTGGATATCGGATCATAAGTTTTAATCACGGGGCCGGCCGGAGACACATGCGCATCTTGCAGCAGAAATGGTGCCGTCTCCGGCTCCGAGCAAGCACCGGCACCGCCACCAAGTCCGCTTGAAGTCCATGTCTTTTTGTATGGATCTATGCGTTCAGCACTCGCACTCGCCCACGACAGGAGAAGGATTGTTTTGGCAGAACCTGTAAAAAAAGGTAGCGTTCTCATTCCTATCCATTTGCTCAAATTTAGGAGGTATAGTTCCGGGTGTAGGATAGCTATAAGAGACGATTACTTCTTATTTTCATTCTTTTGTCTCCGGAACAGTCATACCTGATAGACATGACTAAAGTGTACGTAACTGAAGTTGTGGTTTTTTTTATAAAGGAAAGTATATTAATATCGCGGAGATACAAATTACATCCGGGCTCTGTAACAACGCAATAACCATTATTATCAGATCATTGCCCCATACCACTAACTACAGGATCACAAAACAATCAGCGTAGTCATTAGTTCAAATTTGAACTTGGATGGTTAAATCGGGATGGTTTTGAGGACATGGTTAAGATGGTATGGGCACGTCCGGTATACGCGCTTTGCGTAGACACCTAAGGGGTTGGGCTAGACATTTGGTTGGACTTCTTAAAAAGAGAAGATCAAGTTGGTAGTGATTATTGATAGTCTCTTGCGGAAGAAAGACCATTGTCTACGTATGAGATTGAATTAAAAAAACAATCGAATGCGGAGATGGTGGGGATTCTCCGTGACGAGGAGATCAAGTGGTATCAAAGATCAAAATCCCAATTTATACTTGAGGGAGATTCGAATACGAGATACTTTCATAGTCTTGCAATATGTATACATAGGAAGAAACTCATTCATTCTCTAGATCGGGAGGAGGGCTTGATTGAAGGCCATGGTCGGCTCAAAAAAAATATCACGAGGTATTATAAAAATCTATTCAGTGAGCCGAATGAGAGTGATTTCTCACTAGATGAATCTCGTATAGAGGATATTCCTCAGGTTTCCAATGAGGAGAACGCCTATCTTACCGCCCCGTATTCTGAGGAGGAGGTGAAAAAGGCGGTCTTCTTAATGGAACATAATAAGGCTCCGGGTCCAGATGGATTTTCAGCTAAGTTTTATCAGCATTTTTGGGAATTGATTAAAGTGGATTTACTCAAATTGTTCCATCACTTGCATGTTGGACAGTCGGAGCTATTTCGCATTAATTTTGGGGAGATAATTTTGTTGCCAAAGGTTAATGAAGCGGATAGGATTCAACAGTATAGACCTATCTGTCTTCTCAACGTTTGCTTCAAATTATTCACCAAATATGCGACAATAAGGCTTAATACGGTGGCAGATCATGTGGTCCGTCCGACTCAGACATCGTTTATGCAAGGACGCAACATCCTCGATGGTGTTGTGGTCTTACATGAAGCAGTCCATGAGTTGCACCGTAAGAAAATGAATGGTGTGATTGTAAAGATAGACTTCGAGAATGCTTATGACAAAGTCAAGTGGTATTTTCTTCAGCAAACTCTTAGGATGAAAGGCTTCTCCGAGGAGTGGCATTCTTTGATACGTAACTTTGTTTCAGGGGTAGTATGGCTATCAAAGTCAATGACGACATTGGTCCATATTTCCAAACGAAAAAGGGTTACGGCAAACAGATCCATCATCACATATATTGTTTAATATAGTAGAGGATATGTTAGCCATAATCATTGAACGCGCAAAACTTGACAGTCAGATTGAAGGGGTAGTACCTCATCTTGTGGATGGGGGATTGTCTATCCTTCAATATGCGGATGATACAATTCTCTTTATGGATAATGTCGGATATATACTGAATAGGGGTATATCAGATGGTAGACAAAAGTGCCGGATTACCAGGGTGGCCCAACTGGTAGTGGGCTATGGTCCATTGGGCGGCCCAGTAAGCTGACGCGCAGAAGCCGGATTCTAGAAGGACCCGGACCACGGCCCACGTGATCTGGCTTGGAGGAGAAGACGGATTCCTTATTTTCCAAGTTACTAGACATCGTAGTCTTCTAGGTTTCCTATTCTGTATGCCCTAATCCGGCTATTATATAAAGCCGGACGGGAGATGAGATAAGAGGAGACGAAGCCACAGGCCAACTTGCCGAGAAGTTGATCCTCTGCGAATAGCTAAGCCTAACCTCACATTGTAATTGTTTACACAGGCTTTAGTCCTGATTAGTGAGATTGCAGGAGTAGGAACGCCATATTATTACGACGTACCGAACCTGGGTAAATCCTGTGTCTTTGTGACCAACGCGATCCCGTTTCCCCACGTCTCTACCCGTAGTCTAATGGCACCCCCGTCTATGAAAACTACTACGATGTCTCGACAGTTGGCGCCCACCGTGGGGCAAACGACGTCAGGCGTTAAGTTCCGATCTAGGATACTCGGCGGAATCGGCAGTTCCATAACTGTCGTAAGCCTGGAGTTCGACAATGACGTCGGACGCTTCCTCGACAATGGATCCTACATACCGGCGCAAAATCATCTGGTAAGTGCCTGCGTGTCACCGATTGGATCTGCTAATATCTTTATCGGACTAACTGCAGAGGCCATGGGGTTTTGCGGTGGAAGCAAATTTATCCCACCCGCCCTGTACCCAGTCGAAGATGACTATGATACCGGATTTTGCTCAGGTCGCCGACATAAAAGTGATACACACTTTATCGGTATGGTGCAATCCGAGGTCGCCGAAAACACGGACGACGGAAATCCCGTGCAGAAGGCAGACAACGACACACCCACTACAGAGGTGGAAGATCTGACATTCTCCGAAAACACAGATGAAAGTAATCCCATGCAAGAGGCAGAAAACAGCAAAAACCCACTATAGAAGTGGAAGATCCGACATTCGCCAATCCAGCGACGAATTCGGAAGCTGACTCTGTGCTAGCCGCCATTGAGGCGAGACTAGAGTCAGAAACCGGATCAGATGACTTTGATTCCGAAGACGAAGACGTGGACGCCTTCAAAAGAAAAGTTAAATCTTTTCAAGAGGGATTCCACGAAGTACTAATGGCGAAACCGGCTGAAAACACGGAAGCCGGAAGTCAGGAAAGCCCCAAAACCCCTCCGCCAGAGGAAGAGAGAGAAGATGGAGAAACTTCTCCAATATTTCCCAACGTCAAGGAATTGACAGAGGATGAACCTATTAAAAAACCTCCCTCTTCCAAGAAAAAAGAACAAGGCCGCTAAAAAACTCCAATACAAGCTCCGGAAGAAGAAATTGGCTGATCCAGCTGATGAAAGCCCGGAAGTAGGAGATGCAAGCGGAACAAAACCTGCAGAGAAGAAAACAAAAGAAATCCTTGTTCCGCCAATGACAGAGCAAGAAGAACAGGAATTGTTACAAACGCCAGTGGGATTATATGAACCTCCTGAAGTGCTAGAAGCCAGGAGACAAGCTCTCCAAAGGCAACAGCAACATCTATTCAGAACTCGTGAACACCTCCAAAAAACCCAGGATGACATCAAGCTCATGAAGGTAGAAATCGAGGAATACGAGAGAAAGAATAGATCTGGCATTAAACCTACAAGGTTACCCGGAATCATAAGACCGGAAGTACTGCCGCCAAAAGAAAGGTTTCACAACCCATCTTGGCAAATGCAGGTAAACGGCAAAGATGCCAGAGGCGAACCAATATACAAAACCGCAGCAGAAAATGTGGAAGCAGCGTTTGCCATCCTCAACAATGACTTGTACTCCAATGGTGAAAAACTCCAAGGGGTGTATGCTTTCCTAGGGAAAGCGTTGCAACAACAACAGCGAGCCCAAGAGCGATCAGGGAAGTTGCACGATAACTCCACCCTATGCAAAACAGCTACTTGCGCCGCTGGAGCACCTGGACCGGAAGAACCTGGAGATTCCGGCAATTCAAAGGATAAGAAAGCGGATCCGAGAAAAGACAAGAAAAATCCCGACAATTGGGATGAAGCGTCTAGAACCGGATCTCATCTACCGAAAGGTGGAATCAAACCCCATGATCGGGAAGAAAAATACCGTAAAGATGGCAAAGCAATGCCACCTCCGAGACACCCTGCTGAAAAAGCTGGAAGACATGATGTACCTCACAGACGTGAGAGATCTCGGACACCCCCTAAGGATAAAGAAATGCATAGGAGTAGAACTCCGCCTCATCCAAAAGGGCGTGATCTTGAAATAAATAGAAACGATCCCGAAAAAGCGCGTCCGCGCAACAATGGAAAATAAAGGAGTAGATCCCCTTCTGTCCATTCAGCCGACAGGTATTCCGCACACATGGATAGAGCGGAAAAGGATGATCTATACTTTGGACCTAAGTGTTTCACTGATAGGATCCGAAGGACAACCCTGCATTCTGGCTTCGCCAAGGTCGGTCCAACGTACCAGAAATATACCGGCAGTACAAACCCGGATACCTGGCTCTCTGACTATCATACAGCCGTCTAGATTAACAATGGGACAGACCCGAAAGCCGTAAAGTTTCTTCCCCTAATGTTACTGGATGGAGCCAGAGATTGGATCAATGGATTGCCGTCAAGAACTGTCGACAGCTGGGATGATATGGCTCGAGTATTCACTCAGCATTTCAGGGGAACTTACAAACGCCCGAACAGCATCAACCAGCTGAACCGTTGCACCCAATTCGAGGATGAACCATACGTGGATTTCATCTCCAGATGGACTGCAATGAAGAATAGTTTTTCTGGAGTAACTGACGTACAAGCAATGCATGCTTTTGTCAATGGCCTAAAACCCGGATTAGTACCGTTCATGGTTGGTTCCAAACAGCACAAAGATCTCGGATCTATGCTTACAACCGCCAATGAGCATGCTGCAGCCGAAGACGATATCAGAGCAAGAGGTGGCAATATCGACACACTGATACTGGCCAAGAAAAATCCTCGCTGTGAGAAAAAAGGAACTTCAGATGCAACACCAAAACCCAAAGAAGTTAACATAGCCTTTGGAAGTGAAAAAGGGAGCAGATGGAAAGGACGCAATTCAGAACCAATCAACTACACTAAAGAAGAGTGGGAGAAGATTAAGTCAGAACCTTGCGTCCATCATTCGCAATTTGGGAAACCCACCCATACGAACGCACAATGCCGGCTGAATAAGCACATGAAAGGCAGTGCAGGATCCGGAAACAAGGGGAAGAGTTCCAAAAGGAAATTCTCCAAGCAAAAGCCAGAAGCTGAGAAAGAAGACAGTGAATCGGACACTGACGAAAAAATCCAGGAACAACAGCGGAAAGGTGAACCCAAGTTCCCGAGAGTTGATGGAGAATGCGCCCTAACTTTCCTAGCAACTCCATCAGTAAATGTGGCGAAAAGAACACTTCGAGAAATAAACGCGGTTGTTCCGGCAACCCCAAAATTCTTGAAATATTCGAACACACCAATAACCTGGGATCAGTCTGATCATCCCGGAAATATCCCTGAACCCGGCACACAAGCTGTTATTGTAAGCCCTATTGTCCAGAACACTAGGATAAAAAGAGTGCTGATGGACGGAGGATCCAGCATCAACATAATGTACCTGGATACGTTGAGACATCTGAAAATCCCCGAGACCCAGCTCAATCACAGCAACATACGCTTCCATGGCATTGTTCCCGGCAGGCAAGCACGATCCCTAGGAGAAATTTCCCTAGATGTCACCTTCGGAGAAAAAGATCACTTCCATCAGGAAAAAGTATCCTTCGAGGTGGTGCCGTTCGAAAGCGTGTATCACGCGATACTCGGACGTCCAGCTTTCGCCAAATTTATGGCAAGATCATGTTATATCTATAACAAGCTGAAGATGCCAGGGCCGAAAGGAGGGGTAATCACCATAACTGGAGACTTCAAGCTGGCGAACAAGCTGGAAAAAGAAAACGCCCTTTGTGCTGAGAAAATCATAGCAAATGAAGAGCTGAAGGAGCTGGCTAAGGAGGTATCGCCGACAGAAATGCCGGCAGGAAAAGAAACTCGAAAACCAGCAGATAGCTTCAAGGCATCCGAGAATACAAGACAGGTAATCCTAGATCCTAAAGATCCGACAAAATTTGTCGTAGTAGGAACTGGGATGAACGACAAATAGGAAGGCGAGCTCATCAAGTTCCTCCGTGAGAACTGGGATATTTTCGCCTGGTGTCCAGCTGACATGCCAGGCGTACCCAGGGAACTTGCTGAGCATCAACTAAAGGTGATTCCAGGCTCCAAACCCGTCAAACAAGGTCTCCGTCGATTTGACGGAAGAAGACGAAAGACTATTGGCAAGGAAATTATCCGGCTTTTAGCAGCAGATTTCATTCAGGAAGTAATCCACACGGATTGGTCTGCAAACCCGGTATTAGTACCGAAGAAAGACACTACTGCTCTTAGAATGTGTATAGATTACACCGGCTTGAACAAGTTGTGTCCAAAAGATAGGTTCGCGTTACCGCGAATCGATCAAATAATAGATGCCACTGCAGGCTCTGAGCTTTTTTGCTTTTTGGATGCTTATTCCGGGTATCACCAAATACGCATGAAAAAGGAAGAGCAAATTAAGACTTCTTTCATAACCCCGTACGGGACGTATTATTACGTAACCATGCCGTTTGGCCTGAAGAACGCATGTGCAACTT
Source organism: Alopecurus myosuroides (assembly GCA_028641055.1). Lineage (NCBI taxonomy): Eukaryota > Viridiplantae > Streptophyta > Magnoliopsida > Poales > Poaceae > Alopecurus > Alopecurus myosuroides. Next base: position 263,607,398 of record CM054059.1, on the reverse strand, counting down.
ACCAGCGTTGCATGCAATGATGTTTGCATAGTCAGATAGGCAAAAATGTCCACGTTTACGTGGACGATATTGCTGTCGTAACCAAGGAAAAAGACACACTCCTTGAGGATTTGCGAGAAACCTTCGAAAACTTGCGCACTTACAAGATGAAGTTAAATCCATCAAAGTGTGTATTCGGGGTTCCCTCAGGAAAACTTCTGGGTTTCATCGTTTCTCACAAAGGAATAGAAGTTAACCCGGAAAAGATCAAAGCCATCTTGAACATCTCCAAACCTACGTGTGTGAAAGATGTCCAAAGATTGACGGGTTCCGCCGCTGCCGTCAGCAGATTTATTAGTCGGCTGGGGGAAAAAGCCTTACCACTCTACAAGTTGCTGAAAAAATCCGACAAATTCGAATGGACAGAAGAGGCCGATGCAGTGCTAACCCAGTTGAAGGAAACTTTGATGAAAGCTCCGATTTTGGCATCCCCAAAAGACGAAGAACCTATGTTATTGTACCTCACGGCTACAAACAGGGTTATTAGTGCAGTAATTGTTGTGGAACGGAAGAAAGACGAACAAAGTATACCAGACCAGCATCCGGTATATTACATAAGCGAAGTTTTCTCCGAATCCAAGCAAAGGTACCCACACTACCAAAAACTGGCATATGGCGTATTTTTCGCATCTAGAAATTTACGTCATTACTTCCAAGGACATTCCATAACAGTGGTATGTAAAGCACCACTAGGGGATATAATAAACAATGCGGAGGCAACTGGCCGAGTAGCCAAATGGGGTATCGAGCTAGCAGCCTTCGACATTAAGTATCAGCCAAGGATGGCAATAAAATCCCAGGTTCTGGCAGATTTTGTCGCTGACTGGACGGAAGCAATGGAGAAAACACCAATGCCGGAGTCCGAGTACTGGATCATGCATTTTGACGGATCCAAGATGAAGGAGGGCGCTGGAGCTGGTGTAGTCTTAAAATCCCCTAAAGGAGATATAATGGAGTATGTATTACAAATACACTTCAACGCCAGCAATAATGTGGCAGAATACAAAGCTCTGCTTCATGGCTTGCACATTGCAAAAGAAATAGGGGTCAAACGCATCCTGTGCTACGGCGACTCGGATTTGGTACAGCATCAGCTCAACCAAACCTGGGACGCAAAGAGCCCTATAATGGCCGAATATCGGAGAACGGTGGACGAGTTTGCCATTTGTTTCTTCGGATTCGAAGTACTCCACGTTAAAAGGGAGGAGAATTGGAACGCGGATGCGTTAGCCCGCATGGGGTCAGAAAGGGTAAAAATCCTACCACCAGGTGTGTTTGTTCAGCATTTGTACGAGCCATCCATAAAAGGTGGAGATATCGATTACCCTCTGGTTTCCGAGTCAATTGAAGTTATGCTCGTTAACCCGGACTGGACAATTCCATATTTAAACTTCTTAGTCAACCAGAAGTATCCGGAAGGAGCAGAGACAAATTCAGCGTCGATGCAAAGGATACACGGTAATTGATAATTGCCTGTATAAACGCAGTACTTCCGGAATTTTTCTGCGGTGTATTTCACCAGGAGAAGGACGAGAAATCCTGCAAGAAATCTATGCCGGAGATTGCGGACACCATGCTCAATCAAAAAGCATAGTTAAGAAAGCATTCTGTGCCGGGTTTTTCTGGCTAACAGCCAAAACAGATGCTGAGCACATAGTTAACACATGTGAAGGGTGTCAATATTACGCCAAGCAGACTAATATGCCGGCCCAAGCACTCAAAACTATCCCAATTATATGGCCGTTTGCGGTCTGGGGGCTAGATATGATGGAACCGTTCAAAACTACGCGAGGCGGACTTACACATCTACTAGTAGCTGTGGACAAATATACCAAGTGGGTGGAGGCTAAACCCATCAAAAAGCTTGATGGTGTAACTGCCAGATATTTCATCATTGACATAGTCATGAGATATGGCGTTCCACACAGCATAATAACCGACAACGGGACAAATTTCTCCATTGGCGAGTTGGCAAAATATTGTCGACAAACGGGAATTCGCCTAGATCTCGCATCTATGGCACACCCGCAATCCAATGGACAGGTTGAGAGAATGAATAGCTCAATCCTGCAAGGAATACGCCCAAGACTCGAATCTCCTCTTCATAGAGCAGCTGGAGCATGGGTAGAGGAGCTACCTTCCGTGCTTTGGAGCATTCGAACGACGCCAAACAGGTCAACTGGGCAAACCCCGTTTTTCCTAGTTTACGGTGCGGAAGCTATTCTTCCAACCGACATGATCCATGATAGCCCAAGATTGCGGGATTTCGATGACTCGGATGCCGAAGAAGCACGACAGGATGCCGTCGATCTCTTAGAAGAGGAACGAGAGCTTGTGCTTCAAAGATCCGCCATTTACCAGCAAGGTTTACGACGTTATCATAGTCGGAAAATCAGGCATCGTTTTTTTAAAGAAGGTGACTTAGTGCTTAGATTGGTGCAGCAAAGAAAGCACAAATTGGCCCCAGTGTGGGAAGGACCATTTGTAATCAGCAAAGCTATGAAAAATGGGTCATATTATCTTGTAGATATTCGGGACACGGAAGATGATCCCGAGAAGCCGAATCGCAAAAGAAAGAGAAAGATAGATGATGAACTAGGAGAGACAAAGAGGCCTTGGAGCATCCAGCAGTTACGTCCCTTCTATACTTAGTTCAATTTCTATGTAAACATCTTTGAGATCATGAAATAAAGTTGTCGGAATTTTGATATCCATGTTTTTACAAGTTAATTATAGTACAAAGCATGATTCCACCTTATCTATTTCCCAATGATCTTACAAAATACTCAATGTTAACCCGAATTGTGCCTGCGTGCTCGGTGTTTAAAAACTGAATGATTTTCAGCCTGCTAACGGCTAAAGGAAACTCGGATTGTGCCTGCGTGCCCAAGTTTCAAAAAAATCCTTACTTTTCTCTAAGTATTATCTGATTGTTTATGTGTTGGGTCACTGGAGCTAGTTAGTAAAAATGCCTTTAGTATGATCCATGTTTCCGAGTTTAAACTGATTGGTTATACCCAGTTACTCGGCATGATGATTCATAATACTATCGAGCCATTTCAAACACTAAGGACAGTTAAAACATATAAGCCAGAGAACTTAGAAGGCAAAGGAATATTAAAACCCGGAAACCTTGCAAAGGATTTCATAATTAAAACTGCAAAAGGTGGAGTTCTTGTTTATACAAAAGGAATAGAAGCATTACAATATGAATTACATTGTAAAAGTGCAGTAATGCTCCTATTGTCTACTTTCATCATCCAGGTTAAAGGCAGCCCTTCAAGCATCCGAGTCTTCTTCGCTGCTGTCATTCTCGGGGGCTTCCGGGATCTCCTCTTCTGGATAAGTGATGGAGATGTTCACCATGGAGGCGATCTTGGTGGCGTGGCCTTTGATTTCATCAAACATGGTGGATCGTTGAGTTTCCGTGTATCCTTGGGGGATACCGGACGCCACGCGCCAAGACTTTGCAGCAGGGTAGTGCATACGCATAAGGCCGAGTGCCATGCGTGCACTACCCCGTGCAGCGGAGCGTAGGATGGATTCCCTGGACTCCGCCACCTCCAAGATGGCACCCGGAAGTTTCTCAACTTCCGAGAACTCCCCAGTCCTTGTGGGAAGGAACTTGTTGACCAGCTGCATGCCAGCAGCTCTGATCGCAGTCCCCGTCTTCCCAAAGGCTCGGATTCTGTCAATCCGAGTGATATCGGGGTTACCTCCTGTTTTTTCAGACAAAACAACCAAAAAGGTTAAGTGAAAAAGCAGAGAATGAAAGCAAGACATGGAAAAATGGTAAACGAAGTAAAAATTACCGATGATCTTGTCGATTTCGGAGCCTTCCTCCAGGCGAAGGGTTAAGGCATTTTCCAAGTCCTGGATGGTGGACTTATCCTTCTCCGCCTGTTCGGAAGCCTTGGAATGAGCAATTCCAAGGGCCAGATTGCTAGCTTCTAGATCCTTTTGGGCCTTCATAAGTTGCTTATGAAGGTCCAGGTTCTCCTCACGGAGACTGGCAGCATTTCCAGCATCTTCAGCTATTTGCTGGGCCTTAGCCAAACCAGCTGGAAAGCAAGGAAAATTCCGAGTTTAGAAAAATCCCGGAAAAGTACTTAGACAAAAAGCTGAATCAAAAACTTCACAGGGAAAAAGTTTACCTGTTGTTTCCTTCAGCTGCAGCTGAGACGATGCCAGCTCCGTCTCTTTCACCTCAAGAATGGAAAGAAGATTTCTAACTTCCTTGTTCTTGACGGAAAGTTTATTGAAAACTTCCATGTTAATGGTTTTGGCGGTTTGCTGGAACATGACAAGGAAAAGAGTAACTAAAAAGCATCAAGGCGAAAAGTATACATTTCTCTTAATGCTTGGGGGCTAGAGTTAAATACCTGGCTCATTCGCTGCAACCCCGCCAAGTTTTCATTGAACTCTTTTGCATATTCCGCAAAAAGAATTCCGGCCGCGCTTAGGCCGTCGTTGAGGTTCTTGAAGTCCTTGTCGAAGGTGGGAATCTCCTCATCGATTGTCCGAGAAGAATTTCCCACCTCTGGAGCCGCCCTTTCCCTCGTGTCCGTGTCCGACACGACGGGCTGGCTGGGCTCCAACGACTTGGTGGTGGGGGCTGTTGCATGCTCTTCCGCCATCGTGGACGGTGTGTCCGGTGCGATGACGGGAGAAGGTTGAGGGCCTCTGTTGGCCACAGCCTTATGCCTCTTCAGCTTCTTTGGCTTTAAGGTAGAGGGAGGCAGGCTAAAGGCAAAAAAGCCGGAAAGACTTAAAACTCCGAAGATGAAAGAAAACTTTGACAAAAGAAAATAACCCGGACGTTCTAACCTGGAGGTGACGACGGGAATCCCGTCAAGATCGATGATTTCCTCAGAGGAGGAAATCTTATTGCGCTTGCGCCCGCCTGTGAAGGCGGCATGCAAAGCCTCCAGATCAGCTTCGGAGGCAAGCTCCGAGTCAGGAAGTTCAGCAATCTGTCGAAAAGAAAAAGCAGAGTTAGAAGCAAAAAATCCGAGAAAGCATAGCAAAATTCTACCCAAATGACGGAAAAATACCTTGGGAGTCGGATTGTCGGCCGTATACATAGGCCGACTCGCTTCATATTGGTCGCGTGATGCGACCAACTGGTTCACGCGCCGCCGCAGATCCTTCGTTGTCCAGTCTTTGCTGGTTGTCCGCATTTTGTCGTTGGCGCCCGTGTACTCGCAGAGGAGACGGCCGCCATGATTGGCTAATGGCTGGATCCGCCTGTCCAACCAGCAAAGGACCGTTTCCATGCCGGTTATAGGCGGATCCAAGGAGGTGAGCTTGGCGATGCGCTGCTTGATCCTTAGTAGATCAGGCGGCAGAACTTGGACGGCTTCTGTTCCCCAATTCTCTTGGGGAATAGCAGCGGTGTTTGTGAAAGGTGGAACCCCGATGGCCTTTTTTGGGAAAGGGACATCGGGATGATAGAAGAAGGAACCCGTCCAGAATTTGACGGATTCCGAGGTTCTGATCTTGGGGAACCATTCCTCCCTAAATCTCCTAAGAGTGAAGGAGATGGTTCCGCAAGTCGGGAGTGCGCCCTCCGAAGAGTTCCGCTTAACCCCGAAACAGTACAACCAGAAGTCTAACCTAGGTTCTATGCCTAGGAAACCCTCAAAGAGGGCCTGAAACCCGACCATATAAAGAATGGAATTGGGTGGCAGGTTATGAGGCTGGATGTTATAGTGGGAGAGAACTTGGAGGAAAAAGGAAGAAGGGGGCAATCCCATACCTCTTAGGAGATGGGACGAGGAACCCGTTCGCCGTCGTTTGGCAGGGGTTCGTTCTCGTCCTCAGGGAGCCGCCATTTCCCTTTGAGTACCAACCCCTCCTTTTCCATGTTTGGAAGGAGGGATGGGGGAATGCTGCAGGCAACCCAGTTGCCGGCAGTTTCCACTTCTTCGTCCGCTCCGGCGGCGGCGGACGCGGCGGCCTCCGCAGCGGCGAGCTCGTCGCCGAGGAGCGTAATCTTCTCCTCCGCCGTTTCGGGAACAAACGGCGGAGAGGGCGCGGCGCTTGAGCCCGCAAGATCCGCGGTGGCGGAAGGATTCCCTCCGTCCACCGCGAAATCCGCCGTCTTCACTGGCTCGCCACCGGCGTGCGTGGGAGAATCCAACTGATGATCCATTTGGTTGATGATGTCCTCGATGTCCTGCGTGACGGTGTGTGCGGGCGAAGGCGGCGAGGATGCCATTGGGTGGCGGCGCGGCTAGCCTCCGGTGACGTTCTGGGCGCAGTGGGCGTTCGGTGCTCTCTCTCTGCTCGGGAGCTTGGGCGCTGTAATGGCGTTCGAGTGGTTGCGGAAGGTTTTCCGGGAAGACTACGAAGGCTATTTATAGCCGGAAATCCGTCACGATGCGTGCTAACGGCTCTTTTGACCGTTGGATGATCAACGCGTGTCACTCGCCGGAGAATCCGGGAAGTGAATCGACAGGGTGATTATGGTTATCTCCTCGTTTCCCGCGAGAATCTGTCAGAGATATGTTTCTGGGTTTCCCACTCCAAACCCAAACGTCCCTTACGTCAGCAGGATTAAAGTGCTGACGTAGGAGGTTTCTTCTCCGCGAAGAATCGTGTGAGAAAAGCCGGATTTCTAGGATTCCGAGTTTTACGTTACCATCTCTTTTCAAAAGAAGAAAAAGAAGAATCAAGACTGCTGGCCAATATTTCTCGGACAATATACATTTGGCGAAAGACGACAAATCAGAGTTTTAATCCTTCTTGGGGGCTACTGTCGGATATATACTGAATAGGGGTATATCAGATGGTAGTCAAAAGTGCCGGATTACCAGGGTGACCCAACTGGTAGTGGGCTATGGTCCATTGGGCGGCCCAGTAAGCTGACGTGCAGAAGCCGGATTCTAGAAGGACCCGGATCACGGTCCACGTGATCTGGCTTGGAGGAGAAGACGGATTCCTTATTTTCCAAGTTACTAGACATCGTAGTCTTCTAGGTTTCCTATTCTGTATGCCCTAATCCGGCTATTATATAAAGCCGGATGGGAGATGAGATAAGAGGAGACGAAGCCACAGGCCAACTCGCCGAGAAGTTGATCCTCTGCGAATAGCTAAGCCTAACCTCACATTGTAATTGTTTACACAGGCTTTAGTCCTGATTAGTGAGATTGCAGGAGTAGGAACGCCGTATTATTACGACGTACCGAACCTGGGTAAATCCTGTGTCTTTGTGACCAACGCGATCCCGTTTCCCCACGTCTCTACCCGTAGTCTCATGGAACCCCCGTCTATGAAAACTACTACGATGTCTCCTGAAACTGATTCTTTTAGCTTTTGAGCACCTATTCGGTCTAAAGATTAACTATCATAAAAGTGAGTTGTTTTGTTTCGGGGGCGCTCAGGATGATGCTGACCTCTACGCTGAGCTTTTCGTATGTGGTCAGGGTCAATTTCCTATTAGCTATCTAGGCATCCCGATTCATTATAGGAGGCTAACGATTGCTCAATGGAAACATGTTGAGGAAAGACTTCAGATGAGGTTGAGTTGTTGGAAAGGAAAACTACTATCCTTGGGTGGGAGGTTGGTTCTCATTATTTCGGTACTAAGTAATATGGTATTGTATATGATTTTCTTCTTCCAACTACCAAAAGGGGTCTTGCATCGATTAGATTATTTTCGATCAAGATTTTTTTGGCAAGGAGATGGTGAGAAGAAAAAGTACCGGTTGGCCAAATGGAATATAGTGTGGCGCCCTAAAGACCATGGTGGTTTGGGTATTCATGATCTTCAGGTCGAGAATAGAGCTCTTCTTGGTAAGTGGTTGTTTAAGCTCCTTACTGAAGATGGGATTTGGTACACTATTCTAAAGAGAAAGTATATAGGCTCAAGAGTGCTTTCCTAGGTTTCATGGAAATCAGGGGATTCACACTTTTGGGCTGGCCTAATGGAAACGAAGAAGTTCTTCTTTCCATTAGGATCTTTCTCCATTAAAGATGGTTCACTGATAAGTTTCTGGGAGGATAGGTGGTTAGGTAATAACACACTCCGAGAACAATATTCAGCTTTATACAACATAGTTCTTGGACGACATAAAAGCGATACTATCGCTAACGTGATGGAAAATTTCCCACCAAATGTGACGTTCAGGAGAGACCTGGTTGGGCCCCGTCTGTTAGCATGGAATGAACTAGTTCATCGATTGTTGGTAGTGGAGCTGACACAGGGTGTGGACGAGTTCAGATGGAATTTACACTCTAGTGGTAAATTTATGGTGAGCTCGATGTATGAACCGCTAATACAACCGGATAGCCCAATGGATAATAATAAGAAAATTAGAAGATGAAAATACCACTCAAAAATAAGATTTTTGCATGGTATCTTCGTCGCGGGTTAATTTTAACTAAAGATAACCTTGCAAAACGTAATTGGCATGGTAGTAGACAGTGTGTGTTCTGTCATAAAGACGAGACTATTAAACACTTGTTCTTCGACTGTAAAGTTGCTAGCTAGTTCTATATGGTCAATCATCCAGATAGGTTCGACCTTATATTCATCGTTAAGCATTGCCAATATTTTTGGGAGTTGACTTAACGGTGTAGATAAAAGGTTTAAGACACTTATTAGGATGGCGGCGCTTGCCGTGATTTGGTCGCTGTGGCTTTGTAGAAATGACAAGGTTTTTAATGATAAAAATTGTTCTCTGTTGCAGATTATCTTCAGGACTACAGCTATACTCCATACTTGGGTACCGATGCAGAGTATGGAGCACCGGGATCTTTTCTTGGAGGTGTGTGTCAGACTGGAGGATATGGCGAGGGACTTTTCATCGCAGCATGGGTGGTAACATAATCTGCGGATTGGACCCCAGCCCCTTAGGCGTTTCTACTTGCTTTTGTAAGTCGCCACACTACTTGAGTTCGGTTTCCCAGCAGTGTGCTTCTTGATATGCAGAGGCTGGGTGTAATATTACATTAAGTAATAAATATCCCTTTATCAAAAAAAACCATAGTCATTATGGATGCACACAGCCGAAAGACAATAAAATGAAGAAATAAAAAGAAAAGTCTCGCTACAGAGTTACAGTCCTCGAGGTATCCGCACAACCACCACCTAAACAACAGCTGATGTCCATCTTTTCGAAAACAACGTCTAGAAGAAGAACGGTGCCATGCACAACCAATTAAGGCTAGACCTTGGGTTTTCACCCTGAAGATAAATCCTCGCTCTCAAAACAACGGCTCCAAGAAGACCAGTGCCAGGCACAACCAATTAAGGGCATACCTTGGGCTTTCACCCTGAAAGGTAGGACTTTGGACTTCACGCATGATGTCGCCCCCTCTTACATACGGCTGCCACAAATCTTGTAACTCCAAGTCAGTTCCCCATCGATGCAAAGACTCTGAACACCGTTGCTAGTCTTCTAATCTCACCTCCGATGAGTGAGCATTGTGACCGAATTCCACTGATCCAGCAATCTCCAGGCGTCGCCCATGGGAGTTCGCCGGCAGAGCCTTTCGGGTCGACACCCCGGCTTGATCAAAGAGAAGCTACATCATGATCTTCATATTCGCGCGATGGGAAACCCAAGGACCACCTCCTTTATTCTGATGTCTCGTAGCCCCGACGCTGCGAAACGACTCCCAGCAGAGACGTTTGCGGGAGAGAAAAGATCTCCTGGATTCCGCATCCGCCGCCACCGGGACCCCTGCCGCCGACGGTCCCTGACACCACCACGCGGAGGGTTGTGCCCCCGGTGGCTTCCTCTGGCGGCGGCGGGTGGAAGGGAATGAGAGGGTTTGGGGGCGGCGGCGGCTAGGGTTTCGTCTGTGTGGCCCCCTGGAGCGACGCATGCGTCCGGTTTTCCTACCTCTGAACAAATTATTGAGCGTCTTGTGGATTTTCTTGAACACACTTGTCTAGTCATCCGACCAGCTAGCCGAATAACTGATAGACAGGACTAATACGTGCTGCTATACAATTTGAGGAATCTAAAATTGTTTAAACAAGCCGACAAACAACTAATGTCCTTCTGTTACACCCGGTAAAATATCTGGACAAATGCGTATGCGATTTTTAATTGGGCAAATGTATTATTAGTACAAACATGCAATTAAACTATGCAATTAACATTATCTACACATTCAAAATTTTATATGCATGCAGATCAGTTGATAATGTTCATCAGATTTGGGGATCAATCACGATGATTAGGTCAAGATCTACCGACCACAGTTCGTTGGCGCTATCATCCATCTGGACTTATTAATTCTCCCGTGCATAATCAAAAGGTTGGGCTACCGAGCTTCCGAGATGCTTCTCGCTTGCAGGGAAATGCCTCGTGCAATCATTCAACATTTGAACCGCACAGATCCTATGTGGCACGGCTGCATATATATAGAAGGGGTAAACAAATTACATCGGAGAGAAAAGTCACTAGATTTTTTCAGTTCGATTAGTCGATTCGAAAATTAGGAGCTTTAGGAAGGTATATCAGTGAGAAGATGGGAATTTTCAGTGTAAAGTGGCTGGCATGCCGTTTCAAGACAGTGAAACATGCGAGGATTGGCTATGATAATGAAAGATGGCGAGATTGGCAGCGGCGACAAGGTAGAATATTGTAAGTTCCAAATCAGAGGCACCTCTTTTGTTTTTCGAGAATTATCGCTGCGTTTCCAAAGCATCCTGTACAAGTCTGTTTACAATACCCTCCGGTGGATCAACCAACCAGGTGTTACACACTTTATTCACGCAGCCTTCTTTAGCTAGACGATGAGCAGCTTCATTCGCTGTTCTCCGTACTGATCGCACGGAGTAAGGAGGCACAATATAATGTGAGCAACCTATCCATCTCTTCTTCTACTTCTACCTTCTTTACCATTACCTTATCCTCAGTTATATAGTATATGCCTGATACAGACTATATGCAGTGCGTCGGACCATACTTCTTGCAAAACCCTATATGCCTGATACAGAAATGCCCGCTAGCACAAACTATGTGCAGTGCGTCAGACCGTACTTCTTGCTAAACCCTAAAACATTCAGCTCTGGCCAATCGGCAACCCGGAATTGTCTATTTTATTTTCAAGGATACGTCATAAAAAGATGTATCGTTTTCATAAAAAAAATGGTCAAGCGGTCAACTTACAACGCGGTCGACACAGATGTCGAGAATGCTATCCATGGGTAAAAAACCCAAAAAAAGACTCCTCGCCACACATCCACTTGTCTACCTGGGCGAGACTGCCTCTGGGAAATCCGACGTTCTCCGGCGCTCTGCCTCCGCACCGATGTTTGCAATTACTACCATCTATGAGGGCGCCGCTCCATCGAACACGACATCATTTCGGTGCTTCCAGATGCACTAGCAAATGAACGCGATCGCAGTCCACACCTTTCTACCTACGACATCTCCCAAGATTCTTGACGGGAGCCACTCCACCAGGCGGGTATCTTGAATGGGAATCCATGGGAACACGTCCCAACAGCTAAGCATGCGTCTAATGCCACTTCTTTATCTATATTTAAACTGTATCTTTGTCATTAAAATGTTAGAGATATCACTCTAGACCTGCCACTAATCATTCATGTGCAATTTATTGGCAAATCTCCATGTCATTACTTTTATTGTAGATATTGGACAGAAAATCAAGGCAAATCAGGGCTAAAAGGATGGAAAAGATAAAGATTAAAAAATCATTAAAGTCTACCCTCGTATCAAACTTAACGGCCCCGGTACGGTTACTAGCGACCGTACTTCCCACTATACCTCTGCCAGAAAGAACCGTCTGGTCAAACCGACCAAAAGTCGCAACAGGACCCAGATCCAATTCGGGAAGGAAGTCGCCTGAAACCCTAGTCCATTCGCTGGAGCCCCCATGTAAGAAGAAGAAACAACCCCCAGAAGAGAGTCACATATCATTCCCTCTCCACCACCGTCATCGCTGTCCTCTCCACAAGACCACGAAGTTCTTCCGCATCTCCACCATATCATCTCCACCACCACCATAGTCATAGACATACTTCTACTTTGTAGTCTAGATCCCATCGTGATTGGCAACATTGTAATAACTATCAATCTATTCAATCCAAGTACTATTTTCATTTTAATGTTTTCTATTGCTAATATGATTGCGATGTGTGAGTAGTCCCTCTCAGGCTATTGGCTGAGGCCTAACCTTGCAGCTATGTGCTTGATCTAAATAGGATAATTAGTCTAATGAGTTCATCTATGTTATTTGTATGTGTTCTACTATATGTGTCTCGCTCCTAGGATTTGTCAGGTACCCAAGAACCCGAATAGTGATCAAGGTAAAGGTATAGTGAGAGTGAAGTGAAAGGTTCATCGGGGACGTCTGTGACAGGAGGATCAGTAAAACTACTAGAGGCGGATCTCTCAGGAACTAACAATGACATCACCGTGTTTAATGCTTTTGTATTTCTTTTTAGAACTAAAAAATTGAGGCAACCCCGCGAGACGGAACGAATATAGGGCCAAGGTTAGACGAATTACTCTATATTAACCCGTGCTCGGATGCATAGTGGACTACGGATGCATTGTCGACACACAACTAAATAGCATATGTATTAATTATACTAAACTGTTTTAACTTTATCTTATTTATCCCATACTACTAATTTACTGCTACAGGTGAAACCTTAAGCATATGCCTATTTTTTATTATTATTGATAACAACCTCTTTTTCAATATAAGAATTGATCCGGTTAAAACATGAATTAGCAAACTTTCTATGGACTCACACCGGTCTCATCAAGCACATACCTCCCGATTCGATGAAACCTTGGGTCTCAAGAAAAAAAAATCTTACAATACTACTTTTGGTAATCCGGATCAAAGGTACAAACCCTTTTCTGGCGCTGTTGCCGGGGAAGTATTTTTGCTACCCTGGTGAGGTCATAGAGTCTCTTTTAGTTTTGTTAATTTTCGCTTTAGTTTATTTCTTGTTACTACTTTATTACTTTCTTAGATTATTTTAAACCCCAAAAATATTAGTTTACATTTTGTTCTTATTTGAAAACACAAAAAAATTAATATGGAAAACAAGAAACTTGGGGAGTTTGCTACTCCCAATGATGATTATTTACGTGCACCTATCACTAGTTGTTGCGGAGAACTACGAGATTAAGCTAAATTTACTGAACATTATTCAACAAAACAAATTTAGTGGTCATCTTCTGAAGATGCAGGTATGCACTTGAACATCTTTACTGAATTATGTGATATAATGCGTATTAAGGATGTTAGTCCAAATGCAGTCAAACTATGTTTATTTCCCTTTTCATTAAGAGGAAGAGCTAAAGAATGGTTACTAGCATTACCTAGAGGTACAATTACGTCTTGGGATAATTGTTGTAATGTTTTTATAACTAAATATTTTCCACCTGCTAAGACAATGCAATTTCGTTCAGTTATTACAAGTTTTAGACAGAAAGACCATGAGCCACTAGCGCTTGCATGGGAAAGGATAAAAGACTCTGTTAGGAACTGTCCTAACCATGGCATGGCGGAGTGGTTTATACTCCATTTATTTTATAATGCTTTAAACCCCATCTCCAAGTCTATGCTTGATACAGAAGTAGGAGGTACATTTAAGGGAAAAGAAATTGAGGTAGCAAAGAAGCTACTAGATGATATGCAAGACAATCATGCTCAGTGGCATATTGAAAGACAAGCACCAAGAAGGAAACCGCGGTCACTGAGGGCAACGAGGAAGAGCTTATAGCAAAGTTCGATGGGCTACTTTATGTCCTTAAAAATAAAAATGAAGCTCCAGTAAATTCCATCACCAATGGTAAAATTGAAGAAATAGATTTCATAGCTCGCAATACTTATAACCCTGCATGGAAACGTCCAAACTTTGGACAAAATTATTAGAAACCATATAACCCTGCAGGAGCACCAAAAAATAGTAACTACAATAATGGAGGAAACAATGGAAACCGACAAACACTTGAAAAAACACTTAAATCTTTTATAAATTCTCAAACTAAACAAAACAGTGTCTTTCATAAAATGGTTGAGAATCATGATAATATACTTGGTCAGCTAACTAAAAAAGTTAGCACTATAAGAACTGATTTGCAGGTACTCCAAGAAAGAACAAAGAACGTGGAGACACAAATGACCAAGATAGCTGAGAGTAAAACTTTGATTCTAGCAAAATTTGCAGGTAAACCAGAGCCCAATCCAGTTGCAGACATGAAGATAATGAGAAGCACGTAAGATGCACCGGAAGAGCTGGATTATAGCAATGCTCCTTCACCAAACTACACCATTGAATATCTTGTGAACATGGTGAGTATAAAGAACTCATCAATTGAAGAAGGTAACAAAGTAGCATATAAATAATTTCTTAACCAAGTTTCTTATATAGTTCTTGAACTGGAATTAGAATATAGAAAACAATGTGAAAAATTGCCAGCTAAATTTGAAGACATATTTGAGCGCACTATTAAGATACATTTAGGCGTCAATGAGATAACTACACTATGTGATCTTGGTGCAAGTGTTTCTTTGATCCCTAATACTTTATTTGATAAGATAAACTTGGGAGTATAATATAATTGAACTTAAATTACATTTAGCTGATTCAACCTTTAAGCAAGTGATGACCCACAAGTATAGGGGGTGTATCGTTGTACTTTCGATAAATAAGAGTGTCGAACCCAACGAGGAGCAGAACGTGTTGACAAGCAAGTTGGATAGAGGATTCACTGTAAACACTAGCAAACGAGTTTTTGGTGGTTTTTGATATAGCAGATAAATAAAGTGCGAGTAAATAAAATGCAGTAAATAATATTGCAACAAGTGGCCCAATCCTTTTGAGAGAAAAGGACAAGCCGGTTGTTCTACTTATGATTACCAAACGTTCTCGAGGACACATGGAAATTTCGTCAAGTGCTTTCGCTTCATTACGATTGACTAATATTTATTGGTTCGTGAAGTGTTGTGTGGGTGAACCTATGCTAATATACCGCCCAACTAGGAATAATACATACTTGTGATTATACCCCTCGTAAGTATCCGCAAATATAAGAAAGTAATTAAGATAAATGTAACCACGGCCTTAAAACTTCGGGATCCTACAATCCCTCGTGCATCAATTTCCTAACGATGGTTTAGGTTTCTGTCACTCCGGCAACCCCACAATTAGTAGCCACATACACAATGCATCCTTCTAGGCCCATAAAGGTGAAGTATCAAGTAGTCAACGTTCACATGAAACCACTAGAAGAATAGCACCACAACTTAAATACCAAACCACGAGATATTACTTCAACATAATTTCACTACTAACATCATGACTTCTCCCATGACCTCAAGAAATAAACGAACTACTCACAAGACATCATATGGATCATAATCATATGTGATATAATGGATGATAACAATTTGGTCATAAAGTGTAAACATCGATAAATCTCACAAGCATCAACTACTAACAAGTAATCCACACTTGGAGAGATATCTAGTGAAGAACAACGATAAAAACCCCATAATTTTACAGTGGGGTGAAGGTGGATGATGAGGGTGATGGTGCTGGTGGTGATGATGATGGCGATGACGATCATGATGATGCCAGGAGTGATGACGGTGACGATGGCGATGATTCCCCCTCTCTGGGGAGGAATTTCCCGACAGATTTCTCCCTATCGGAGAGATTTTCTCTCTCTATTGTTTTCCGCCCCCGAGGCAGTGGCGGAATAATTCTTCGTTGATGTTCTGTGGCTTAGGGTTCCCTGGGGGTCAAGTACGCGAAAGGGGCCGCCCAGGAGTGGGCCAGGGGCCAAACCACCCCCAGGCGCGGCCGGGGGGCGCACCGCCTGGTGGTGTGGGCCCCAGGTGCCCCCTCCGGGTTCCCTTCTGGCTCACTTCCTCCTCGGAACTTCTAAGACTCCTCCGGTATCCCCCCTCTTCTTCTGATCTTCTGAAATAGGATATCTCGATGGTGCTTTTTCCATCAGCTTTCTGGTCCCGGTGTTTATTCTCCAAAAATTATGAAACATGCAAAATAAGATAAAATAACATAATTAATGCATAATAACATGAAATATATCGATGAATAACAGTATAGAACAGTGATGCAAAATGGACGTATCAACTCCCCTCAATCTTAGACCTCACTTGTCCCCAAGCGAAATTGAACTCAGTAAACATGACCACGGGTTTATGGAGTGAGGTGTCGATAAATAAAATACGGACAAGAGTCATCACATCTAACAACTAACAAGTCATTTTAGACAGCAACTTCCTCTCATATAATCAAACTTGAAACAAAGACAGGAAATCACAATAAATGTGCAAAAGGAAATCATAATTGGTTTCGTTCATGGTCAGAGAACAATTAACAGTGTACTTATCTTTCCATCAGAGTCTTTATACTTGAGCTTATATTGCAAATTTATCATGCTCAATTATAACAGTCTCTTTGCAGACATTGGTAAAATTTAAAGTGGTATTCAAACAGATAAAAGCATTTCTACAAACAAGGAAGAATAAAGAAGATGATTGAGTAAATAAACATAAAGATGGATGGATCACAACAACTCAAATGTTTGCTTAAGACAGAAGGGAGTAGGTTTACTGACTCAACATAAAGGTAAAAGATAGGCCCTTCGCAGAGGGAAGCATGGATCACTCATGTGCT
The DNA here is from genome assembly GCA_028641055.1 of Alopecurus myosuroides. Lineage (NCBI taxonomy): Eukaryota > Viridiplantae > Streptophyta > Magnoliopsida > Poales > Poaceae > Alopecurus > Alopecurus myosuroides. The sequence continues at coordinate 263,590,708 of CM054059.1, read as the reverse complement.
AGAGCTTTTATTTTGTAAAACAAAGACATAAAATGGTTGACACTCCTCCCAACCTTTCTTACACAAACCATGGCTAACCGAATCCTTGGGTTCCTGCCAACAATCACATACCATGGAGGAGTGTCTATTTTTTTTAGAGGTGTATGCTTATGCCAACGAATGGCAAACAGAAAATACAGTACGTCACAAGCCAACTAGACTTCACAAGAGCAGATCCCATTGAAGGACGCAAATGGTATAGAAGGTGATACATCTTTCTCTTTTGTTTACACAATTATGCTTTGACTGATAAATCAGGGGCAAAATAGTGAAGAGAATTTGTATTATTATTTGGGGATGGGAACCCCGCTACTAGTTCTTCTAGCATTTGGATAAGCGGATGAAGCCACTAGTCCAGGGTGTGAAATCCAATCAACAAGTGAGATAAAGATTCTCTATTTGCGTCCTCGTGAAACAGGGGCACAAAACATGTGTAATTTTGAAGGTTTAAAGGTAGCACACAAGCAATTTACTTGGAGTGGCGGTGAAATACCACATATAGGTAGTTATAGTGCACACAAATGGCAAGGTTTTGGGGCTCAAGGTTAGGATGCACGAGAAGCGTTCCCTCTCGGTACTGGTTTTTGGCTAGCAAGGTTGGGTAGCAAGCATAAGAATTGAGGTAAAACAAACAAATACATATATGATAAAGCCAATCATGTAATCTTCCTTGAAGGTACAAACAATCTTACTTGAGAATACTAGGCTTATGAGCTAACAAGAACGAAAGATCATGGAATAATATATCTACATGCAACTCCCTCTTTTCTACTTAAGTCTGAACGTATTGTTGCTACTGACCAATGCTAAGTTTGCCAAAACCAACTAGATTAACTTGAAGCTCCAACATTGATGCCAATACTAACAACAAGATCAACCATATAACAAAAATTGCAAACTCAAATAAAGTAAAGCAAGTAGATGATGAAACTTCTCATTAATATCTCATTACAGCAACTCAGACCAAGGGATACAACGATAACCAACTAAAGAGTGATACTTCCATACTGCAAACCATATTATATGATATTTCCTCTACTCATGATATGACTCTACTAAAAGGTAAAAAGGTGAAAGATAAAGGTGTGATACCACGACACTCCCCCAAGCTTGGAACAAGCCAAGGGGATGCCAATACCAATGACGAATAAATTCTTCGATGGTAGTGGTGAATCCTTTTCATCATCAGACTTCCAAGGTAAAGGCTCTCCATCAACAAATGACATACTGGTCTCCAATATCATGAAACTAGCAGCAACGCTTATACGTTTAAACCTGTTCTCATACTCACAGTTCTGATTCTGGACATCGTAGAGCTGTGCTTGCAATTTTTTTGTAGTCCCGATGAGTGAGAAGATCTCCTCCCAAAGCTTTAAAGTCTCCTTATTGTACTCGGTGATAATTTTCGTCTTTATCCTGTGGATGATGTAAACTTCACGCTCCGCCATCTTCTTGTACCTAAAGACTTCTTGCTCCAGCTCTTCCATCCTAGCTTCCAGACTGCCTTCTCCTTTAGGGCCCCGAACATCTTCAATCTTCACCTCCCGCTCCTTGAGCAACAACTCTTTGGGGTGCATCCTCAAATCGTTCATGTACGGGTTGACGATGTTCGCAAAGAAACTGTCTTTGGGAGGTCCGGAAGAGGACATCATGGCGCTAGATCTGAAGATGTAACCTGGCAGAAACAGGTCGAAACAGAAACACGATGAGAAAATGATATGCCGACCTCGGGATGTCCGGGGGTTAAATATCACAAACAAGTATAACGAAAGGAAAGTCAGGTAAAAAACGAGTCGGAGAGGGGCTCCGGGACGCCCACACCTAGCCAGGCGCGGCCAAGGGTGGCCCCGCGCCCAGGCATGGTATGCTGCCCTCGGGCACCTCCTCCTACTCTTCTCCGGCTCGGTATTTTTCATATTTTCCAAAAACCAATAATTTATAACTTGGAAGGTATTCCGCGAACTTTTCTTAACAGTGCTGTTACCTATTCCAAAACAGACTCTGTAGATTCTGGAATCTTCCCTCTAATGAACTTCTCCGGAGTCATTACTTGAATAACATCAACATCTTCATCATAAGAATCCCCAGAAATATAATGTTTGGGTCTTTGCCCATTTACCACTTGTGTAGAGTTATCTTTGAGGGAAGCAATTTTGATTGCACCCGAACGATACACTTCTTCAATAACATAAGGGCATTCCCATCTCGAGATTAATTTTCCTGCAAAAAATCTGAGACGAGACCGATACAATAGAACCTTTTCACCAACATGAAACTCTCTTTTAAGAATTCTCCTATCATGCCACTGTTTAAATTTCTCTTTAAAGATTCTAGCATTTTCATAAGCTTCACATCTCCATTCATCTAGATGATTCAAATCAAGCATTCTTTTCTTACCAACAAGTTTAAAATCTTTATTAAGTTCTTTCACTGCCCAATAAGCTTTGTGTTCTAATTCTAAAGGCAAGTGAAAAGCTTTTCCATAAACCGTTTTGTAAGGATACATACCCATAGGACTTTTATAAGCAGTTCTATAAGCCCATAAAGCATCATTCAACTTATCAGACCAATTCTTCCTAGATTTATTAACGGTCTTTTGCAAGATAGATTTAATTTCTCTATTTGATAATTCTACTTGCCCACTGGTTTGAGGATGATAAGTTGAGGCAATTCTATGATTAACATCATATTTAGCAAGGGTTTCTCTAAAACCACCATGAATAAAGTGAGAACCTCCATCATTCATAAGATATCTAGGCACACCAAACCTAGGGAAAATAACATCTTAAGCATTTTTAAGAGATCTCACCATCAGCATTTTTTGTACGTATAACTTCTACCCACTTAGTAACATAATCAACAACAACAAGAATATGAGTGTAACCATTTGAAGGAGGAAAAGGCCCATAAAGTCAAATCCCCAACAATCAAAAGGTTCAATAACAAGAGAATAACTCATAGGCATTTCATTACGTCTAGAAATATTACCAACTCTTTTACATTCATCACAAGATAAAATAAATGTATGTGCATCTTTAAAGAGAGTAGGCCAATGCAAATCTGGTTGTAGAACCTTCTGTGCGGTTCTATCTCCAGCGTGATGTCCTCCATAAGCACTACCATGACACTTCTTCAATATTTCACGTTGTTCATGATCTGGAGCACATCTTCTCATAATACCATCTACTCCTTCTTTATATAAATGTGGGTCATCCCAAAAATAATGCCTCAAATCATAGAAGAATTTTCTTCTTTGTTGAGCTGTAAATGTTGGAGGCAAATACTTTGAAACAATAAAGTTAGCATAATCAGCATACCATGGACTATCTTGGGGTTTTACCTTTATTGAAGCCAACTGTTCATTTGGAAAACTATCATTAACAGGAATAGGGTCAAAAGCAATGTTTTCCAATCTAGACAAGTTATCAGCCACATGATTTTAAGCACCCTTCCTATCTACAATATGCAAATCAAACTCTTGTAAAAGCAACACCCATCTAATAAGCCTAGGCTTAGCATCTTTCTTTTCCATAAGGTATCTAATAGTAGCATGATCACTATGAATAGTAACCTTTGAGTCAACAATATAAGGTCTAAACTTATCACATGCAAATACTACAGCTAAGAACTCTTTTTCAGTAGTAGCATAATTCTTTTGAGCAGCATCAAGAGTCTTACTAGCATAATGAATAACATTCAACTTCTTATCTACGTGCTGTCCAAGAACAACACCTACAGCAAAATCACTAGCATCACACATAATTTCAACAGGTAAATTCCAATCAGGTGGTTGAACAATAGGAGAAGTAGTTAAAGCCTTCTTTAAAGTTTCAAAAGCTTCCTTACAATCATCATCAAAAACAAAAGGTACATCTTTTTGAACTAGATTAGTAAGAGGCTTTGATATTTCAGAGAAATCTTTAATAAAACTCCTATAAAAACCAGCATGACCAAGAACACTACAAATACCTTTAACATCCCTGGGATAGGGCATTTTCTCTATTGCTTCCACTTTAGCTATGTCAACTTCAATAACTCTTACAGAAATTTTCTGTCCAAGAACAATTCCTTCATTCACCATAAAGTGGCATTTCTCCCAATTAAGAACAAGATTAGTTTCCTCACATCTCTGCAAAACTTTATCAAGGTTCTGCAAACAATTATCAAAAGAAGTTCCATAGACGGAAAAATCGTCCATGAATACTTCCACAATTTCTTCACAAAAACCATGAAAAATAGCAGACATGCATCTTTGAAATGTAGCAGGAGCATTACACAAACCAAAAGGCATACGTCTATAAGCATAAGTACCATAAGGACAAGTAAAGGTTGTTTTCTCTTGATCTTGCTTCCTAACAACAATTTGAGAAAACCCAGAATAACCATCAAGAAAGAAAAAATGAGTTTTCTTAGACAAACTCTCTAACATTTTATCAATAAAAGGCAAAAGATAATGATCTTTCTTAGTAACCTTGTTAACCTTTCTAAAATCAATGCACATTCTATAACCAACTACTACTCTTTCAGGAATAAGCTCATTATTTTCATTAGGCACAACAGTCATTCCTCCTTTCTTAGGGACACAATGCACAAGGCTCACCCATCTACTATCAGCAATAGGAAAAATAATACCAGCATCAAGAAGTTTTAATACCTCATTTGTTACCACTTCCTTCATCTTAGTAATTAAACGGCGTTGATGTTCAACTACTGTCTTTGCATCAGATTCAATATTAATAACATGCTGACATATAAAGGGGAAGATCCCTTTCAAATCATCAAGAGTTTATCCAATAGCTCCACGGTGTTTTTTCAATATTCCCAATAATCTTTCCTCTTCTTCACCTGAAAATTTAGCGCTAATAATAACAGGATATATTTTCTTATCATCAATATAAGCATATTTAAGATCATAGGCAAAGGTTTTTAATCAAAAACACGATCCTCCTTGGGTGGTAATGTGGTACCCAAGTCTTCCACAGGTAAATTATGTTTCAGTATCACCGGTTGACGAAGAAGAATATCGTCAATCTGATTTCTCTCTTCCATAAAGACTTCATTCTCATGGTCCTCCATATATTGCTGCAAAGCATTGTTAGGAGCAAGAGCAATAGAGGCAAGCTGTTCAACTCTAAAATTCTCATTAGGCAATTCAGATTCATAAGGTGCTCTAGCAAATTTGGAGAAATTGAACTCATAAGATTTTCCATCAAATTTAGTCAATAGCTTCTCCCTCTTACAATCTATAATAGCACCTCAAGTGTTCAAGAAAGGTCTACCAAAAATAATAGGACAAGTTTTACTAGCAGGCTTACCAAGTACTAGAAAATTAGTGGGGTATTTAGTTTTACCACATAAAACTTCCACATCTCTAACAATACCAATCGAAAAGAACAGTTTCTCTATTAGCAAGCTGAATAACCACATCAATATCCTCAAGCTCACAAGAACCAATTTCATGCATAATTTCTCTATAAAGCTCATAAGGAATAGCACTAGAACTAGCACCAATCTCACAAAAACCATAATAGCAATGATCACCAATCTTAACAGAAAGCACAAGAACACTAGTTTTCTTAGGTCTATTTGGATGTGAGACAACATTAGAAGCATCCTCACAAAAGACAATATGTTCATCCTCTACGTTTCCACAGATAAAATCTTTCAGTATTGCTACAGCAGGTTCAACAATTATTTGTTCATCGGGTTCAACAAATTTCTTATTGATCTTATTAACCATACTATCCACAATAGAGTGTTCTTTCACCTTAGCAGGGAAAGGCATTTTTTCAATATAAGGCTCAGGAACAGCAGGATTAACAGCATGCACTTCTACATTACTAGAAGGAACAATATCTTTATAAGGTGCATGATACTTGTGACACTCCTTTTTAGGAATATCAAGATAGGAGGCAAAAGCTTTAAGACAGTTTACAAAGATTTGAGAATCAAGACCAGACACAGCACTAACATTATAGAAATCATCAGTTCCCATAAAAGATTTAATGCATTCATAATCATAATTTATACCTGACTTTCTACCTTTGTCATTCCATCATCCTTCAGTGCTTTCTTGAATACGGTCAAGAAATACCATTTAGCTTCTTCCTTCATACGTGTGAATGATCTAGAACAAGAAGCATCCAATAAATCCTTGCATAAAAATTATTGATAACAATATTACTCGGGAGCTCATGAACGAGACATTTAAGCATTAATAATTTCATTCTCCCCCACGCTTGGGCAATACTCTCTCCATCATGAGGCCTGAAATTATATATTTGATTCCGGTCTTTATGAATCTCACTAGGAGGATAGAATTTAGAATAAAACAGAGGAGCAATTTCCTCCCATCCAATAGATTCACCATTCTTCAGTAATTTGAACCATTCAGCGGCTCTTCCTTTCAGCGATAAAGAAAATAATTTCCTTTTAACTTGATCCATTGTAATACCTGCACACCTGAATAACTCGCATAATCCATCTATAAAGAGCAAATGATCACCGGGACGGAGACTTCCATCACAATAATAGCAGTTATCCATAACACGTCCAACAATTTTCATAGGTATTTTATAAGGATCTAATTCAGAAGATAACGGGTTACCTACTACCCTAACAGTGGTAGAAGTACCCCTAAACAGAGAACCAAAGGTATTCTCCATAATGAAATAAAACAGCAAATAGAAATAAAAATAGCACTCACTGTAAAAGTTTCTCTTACCAATTCCACTTACCAATAGCACTTCACTCTTCGGCAACGGCGCCAAAAAATAGTCTTGATGACCCACAAGTATAGGGGGTTATTGTAGTACTTTAGATAAATAAGAGTGTCGAACCCAACAAGGAGCAGAAGGTGTTGACAAGCAGGTTGGATAGAGGATTCGTTGTAAACACTAGCAAACGGGTTTTGGTGGTTTTTGATATAGCAGATAAATAAAGTGCGAGTAAATAAAGTGCAGTAAATAATATTGCTGCGAGTGGACCAATCCTTTTGAGAGAAAAGGTCAAGCCGGTTGTTCTACTTATGATCACAAAACGTTCTCGAGGACCCATGGGAATTTCGTCAAGTGCTTTCGTTTCATTACGATTGATTAATATTTATTGGTTCGTGAAGTGTTTTGTGGGTGAACCTATGCTCATGCACCGCCCAACTAGTACTAATACATACTTGTGATTATACCCCTCGCAATCATCCGCAAATACAAGAAAGTAATTAAGATAAATCTAACCACAACTTTAAAACTCCGGGATCCTACACTCCCTCGTGCATCGGTTTCCTAACGGGGGTTTAGGTTTCTGTCACTCCAGCAACCCCACAATTACTAGCCACATACACAATGCATCCTCCTAGGCCCATAAAGGTGAAGTATCATGTAGTCGACGTTCACATGACACCACTAGAAGAATAGCACCACAACTTAAATACTGAACCACGAGATATTACTTCAACATAATTTCACTACTAACATCATGAATTCTCCCATGTCCTCAAGAACTAAACGAACTACTCACAAGACATCATATGGATCATAATCATAGGTGATATAATAGATGATAATAATCTGGTCATAAAGTGTTAACACCGATAAATCTCACAAGCATCAACTACTAACAATTAATCCACAACGGGAGAGAGATCTAGAGAAGAACAACGATAAAAACCCCTAATTGTTATAGAAGGATGAAGGTGTATGATGAGGGTGATGGTGATGGTGGTGATGATGATGACGATGGCGATCTTGATGATGCCCGGAGCGATGACGGTGACGATGGCGATGATTCCCCCTCTCCGGGGAGGAATTTCCCCGGCAGATTTCTCCGTGCCGGAGAGTTTTTCTCTCTCTGTTGTTTTCCGCCCCGAGGCGGTGGCGGAATAATTCTTTGATGATTTCCTGTGGCTTAGGGTTTCCTAGGGTCAAGTACGCAAAAGGGGGCGCCCAGGGGTGGGCCAGGGGCCAGACCACCCCCAGGCGCGGCCAGGGGGCACGCCTGTAACAGCCCAAGCATGAAAACCTACCAATTAGAATGTTTGATTTCTTGTTTATTAAAGTATTGCATCATGTCATCATATTGTTTCCATGATGTTTGCATTTGTTCTTATCTGTTGCAATTGTTTTCCACTGTTTTCACAACTCAAATTCAAACCTTATTCAAACAATGTTTTCATACTTGTTCTGTTACAACTTTTGGAATAAAAATAACAAATAAAAACAACCCAATTGTTCTCATTTTATTTCCACATTGATCAACTAATAAATGGTGCTTTTATTTCCATTAATCAATTCCAATTTGGTTTCAAATTCAAAGCAATCACCAAACATCACCAAATTCCAAGACATGGAAATTACCAAACCATTCTACTGTTTTATCCATTTAATAATAGGGCTCACCCTATTAAACTTGTTGTTTTCAATCATTAACCAATTAATTTGCAAATATTCCAATTCAAACCAAATGCATTTCAAACAGAACCCAAATTGAAAGTATGAAAAGAATAACCAAAACATTTTGTTTACCCTGTTATTTTCCAATTAAAGCAATTTGGGTCACCCTATTTAAAATTTTGGTTTCAATAATAATTTTAATACTCAAATCATCCACATTTGAAACAATTCCAAACAACACTTAAATTTTGAATCCATGGAAAAATAAAAGTTGCCAAATGGTTGCATTTGGCCTAAAGAGTTTCCCTAATTTTTTCTCAAATTTTCACTAACCCACAAACCATCCTTTTCTTCCTTTTCCTCTCACTACAAAAAAAAAGCAAGTAAGAAAAATAAAAAGAAACTTAGGAGAGGGGCAGCCCACCCTTTTCCTTTTCTCTTCTCACCTCAGCCCATGACTCTTGGCCCAGTACCCTTCCCTGTCGTCCTTCTCCCTCACGTCACTGTCACCTCCTGTACGAACCCCAACAGAGCCATCCGATCCTTCCCCCTCACCTCGATGCTCAGCCGTACGAGCTCGCCAACCTATAACTAACCTACCCCTCGACCACCTGCTAACCCTAGCCCTTCTCCCTCAAGCCGCCACCCTCTCTCTTCCTTCCATCTCCCCCAACTCCCTCTCTCTCTGAACATCTGTGCACCCTCTGAACCTTCCATGGCCGAAAGTTCAAGCCCTTGGCGCCGCCGCTACGCTCGTCCTCCGGCCAAGGTATCTGCAGGAATGGAACCGCCTCAACACCCTCTTCCTCTCCGCGCAAGGATTCGTGAAGAGAACGACTACATCGCCGGCGCCATCCCCCTTCCTCGCCGGCGCCCTCCACTGCCTCCACCTGCACCGACTCCCTCTGCTCCGCCCGCCTCCTTCCCCTCGAGGGCACCAGGTGAGGCCTCGATCCGCCCCGCTTCCCCCTCCTCCTCTCTACCCGCACCCCCCCAGCCGGCGCCCCCTAGTCCTCTCCGGCGATCGCCCCTGGCCATGGCTGCTTCTCTCTGTCGCTGGCCACGTCTGACGAGGTACCTGTTCGGTTCAGATTAGAAGTTCAGTTAACACACCCGAGACCAACACCTCATACCCCCCTAGCCCCCCTCCTGTTACAAACACAAGCAGTTACCCCACTGGTCATGTTCCCTTGAGCGCATCAGGAGGTGCAGGGGTCAAATCCCACCCCCTGCACAATTGCAAACATTTTTGTTTTGCAATGTTTTGATCACATAACTTCTAGGAAATCACAACTAGGCCCTTACAATTTATTTTAGCCCCTGGAAAATATTTTGCTAAGCCCCTAGTTACTAAAAAATGGCAGATTTGCACTATATTTTGGAAATTGCATAAATAAATCATCCTAACTCCAAATCCAACATTTTATATATGTTTTCAATACCAAATTAAATGTTCTATCCAAATATAAAATTTGTTTACTGTTTTGAATATTTTAAATTGCTGCAAAATTTGAAAACTTGTCAAATTCACTTAAATTTGCAAAATTCATAACTTGCTCATAAAAATTCCAAATTTCACAAACCAAATATGTTTTCCAATCAAATTTTCATGTACTTTCCAAATATAAATTTTGTTTGCTGTTTTGAATAATTTAAATTGCTGAAAACAACTGTTTCTTGTTTATTGCATTAAAAATTGCCAAAATAATAACTTGCTCATTTTAAATCCAATTTCCACAAATGAAATATGTTTTCCATGCAAAATTAAACCGTCTTTCCAAATATAAAATTTGTTTCATGTTTTGAATAATTAAACTTGGTTAAATGATTTAAACCTTGTTTAAACCATTTAATATTGTTAAATTTATCACTTGATCAAAACAAATTCTTTTGGGACATATAAAATATGTTTTCAAGCCCTAAAAGTATAAACTTTTGAAATATGAATTTGGTTTAATGTTTTGAACAAATAAAAATTCAAATAAGTTCATGTTTGAATTAAGTTCATTTAATTCTTGCTTAAACTTGTTTAATTCCTAAATAATTTATTTGAAATCCTTTTTCAACAAGTGAAACATGTAATCCACCCAAAATCTTGTGTTCTTTTCAAATATAAACTTTGTTATCTATTTGGAACAATTAAAAGTGGTGAAAACAACAAATGCTTGTGTGACACCTTTAAGAAACCAAAATTCCATAACGTAATAAATGAATTTCCAAACTTGGTAAACCTTATTTCTATTTGATTCTATTGTTGTTATCTTGCTGTTTTCCTCATCCATGCATCATGCTAATTCACTTACACAATTTGATTAGTTGTAAAACAATTAATTCAACCATAATTCATGGGCTTCTCATATGCAATCCAATTGCATATGGGTCCATTTAATCCTGTTTCTATCTTGTCAAGTAGTTTATTTTGATGCATCTATTAACATGACATGCATCATCCCATGTTTGTGCACCTATGCCATTATATTGATTGTTTATCTTTCTGTATTGTTTGTTTGCTTCTTCTCGGATAAACGACGACGTTGAGACCGACGAATACTTACGACACCCCTTCTAAGGAGTTAGCTCAGTACCAGGCTACTGGGTTTGCAGGCAAGTTATCACTCACATGAACCACTGTGTTCCTTTCAACATTGGTTACTGATACTTTCCGTTGTTCTTTTCTGCTAGCCTTAGTAGTAGTTGTTTCTGTTACGAACCTATCACATGTATCCCTTAACCCTGATATTGCCACACTTCCATACCCATAACCATTGATTGAGCCAGTGTCTTACTAGCATGCTTAGGTTGTTTTGCTCGAGTCTGTTACCCGTCACTTTCTGTTACTATTTCATTATGTTCTGGGGGCTCGATGTTAATCAATCAATCATGCTAATGAAATTGTTAAATAATAATTTGATGATAAGGCACCGGCAGGAGGCCCATGAGAGGTTTTGAAGCCTGCTAGTGTCGACCCTAATAGGAAAAGGGTCTTGTCTACTGATCCATGATGAGCGCACTACCCGCATTTGGGAAGCGAGTATGGGCGCCCCCCTCAACTTGACCTGATTCGCATCTCGTCCAAATCGCCTCATTTAGTTCGTGTTTTCCATTTGCCGCATCATGTTTTTGCGAGCCCAGGCCAGGGTGGAACTTTTGTAGTCGGCATATAGGGGGACACGTTCTTAGAGTGCTATGAGGGTCCATTTTCTTCTGGGCTCGATTAGCCGTGCGCCCAAGGTTCTTTGGGCTTGATGCGAAGAATGGTTGGTTGTGTTGAGTGCCCCGCTTGGTGGGAGGCATCCCATCTGGCGGGATATTCATGAGTGTACGGCCAAATTGGTGCAACCCTGCAGGGATAATCTTCTCGAGAAGCCGTGTTTTCCGCGGTTATGGATTACTTGGTGAAAGTACTGGCTAACAAGTACTCAGGACAACTTCAACATAATGATCAATCATGTTTCACCCAATGATTAATAACTTGGCTAGTAATAGGTCATTCACACCAATAAATTGATTCATCCTAATCCAACTGTGTGAGTTATCCTCGGATTGCTTCTTTGGGTAAGGGGCGAGATCCAGGATGGGTTTGTTTGATGTTATCTTCCAGTTGGTTACAACCCTCGATCTTATCCCCTTTCTGATAGTTGGACATGATAGAACCTCTGTAGTTGGTTAGCGCAGCCAGTTGCAGCATCTTTTATATCCCTTTTCCTTCCGTTGAACCCAAAGCATCTGTGCTTGGTGTTGACGGGTTACACTTTGGTGAACTGTGAGTCTTGCTTGCCAGTACGTTGGTGTACTGACCCCTTTGGGGCTGTGGTTTACGCAGACGACGTCTCCGAGGATCTCCATGGTGGCCACTACGTGGATTATGATGACGAGACTGCTGACGAGTAGATAGCGGACCCGGGCAGGATCCGAGACTTCGTGGATGGGCTCCGTCTGTTTGTTTCCGGCCTCTTAGGCCTATTTGGTTCTTGTCTGTACTCAGACATGTTGAATGCTTCCGCTGTATTGTAATGATGTATTGTTGGGGCATGTGCCCTCTGAATGATTGTATTTGCTATCTCTGCTCTAATGAGAGCCATTTGCAACTTATTTCCATCTTTTGTGTCGTAGAGATCTGTTGTGATATCAGTTGTTCAACGCCGTTGACGTACCATGTGTGTATGGTTTGAAGTACGTCGACGGAAGTGCCTTTGATTTCTAGTGGATAGTTTACATCGACGATGGAATAGCAGGGCTTGTGTTGTCGCGCATAAGCGCAGGCCTACCAGGAAGCTGGGACGTGGGAGCAGTTATGCCCCATAATCCAAGCATCTGCTATCCAGTTCGTACGGTGAGTATCCCCTAGAAATCAGGGTGCGACAAATGGTATCAGAGCCTGTCTGCCTGTAGGATCCCTTTTTACTGGTCGCAGTTTGAGTCTAGAAACTATTTTGTAGCTATGTAGGAAAAAATGAAACGCGAGAGTAGGAATTCTGTTCTTTTTCTCCTTTCCCCACCCTCCCTCCCTTTTCTGGTAAGGAAGTGCAACGTTGATTTTTTCCCTTCTCATCTAAACTTTCAAGTTAGGATTTCACGTATTCTGGTTTCTCTAGGATGGTTATATCTACTAGACCATAGGAATGGAGGTGGTTGTGACATGATTTATCATGTTGCCTACTCACGATTGAGAACGGTGGCAAATAAGCCCCGGAAGCAGATCCTCTATTCCTTAAGCAGTAGATAATGATCCTTTAGAAGCCCGGATGGGTTTTCCATAGTACCTCAGGAGTTTTGTTCTCGTTTTCCCCGGTGTTGCTTCGTTATCCTGTTCTTTTAAAGAACCTTTCGTCCGTTGAAATCTTGTTGTTCTTTTCCATTACAGTTCTTCTACCGGCGTCTAATCAAAACTTCCTCGTAAACTCTTATCCAGTTAAAGTGTTATTTGATACCGGAGCATCACATTCCTTTGTTTCAACAATCTTTTCCACAACATACAACCCAATTCTGGTTCCACTAAGCAATCAAATCACCGTTCACTCTTCGGGATCTCAAATGTTGACTTCCAAGTTCAGTCATAGAAATCAAATTCTAAATGGGAGGCCACATATTCCTCGTTACTCTCATGTTGATGATTCTGACATTGATGTTATTCTTGGTGTTGCATTGATGTCAATAACTCTGTTCCACCCTTATTACAGATAGTCTATTCTCCAAATGAGTCAAATTCCATCCAACTATACACCCTCAATACAAAACCTCTCCCTTCATTTGGAATTGTTCCGGTGGTTTCCAAATTCCCTGACATCCTTCCAGAAGAGTTGCCAGGAATTCCTATCGTTTTGAACTTCCAGAAAAACTATCCAAGGTGCACGATGTGTTTCACGTGTCACAGCTCAAGTGGATCTTTCCAAGAAGTTTCCGGACCTTTTCTTTTCTCAGTAGGAATCTCGGGGCGCGATTCCTTCAAGGGGGGCGTTTTGTAACAGCCCAAGCATGAAAACCTACCAATTAGAATGTTTGATTTCTTGTTTATTAAAGTATTGCATCATGTCATCATATTGTTTCCATGATGTTTGCATTTGTTCTTATCTGTTGCAATTGTTTTCCACTGTTTTCACAACTCAAATTCAAACCTTATTCAAACAATGTTTTCATACTTGTTCTGTTACAACTTTTGGAATAAAAATAACAAATAAAAACAACCCAATTGTTCTCATTTTATTTCCACATTGATCAACTAATAAATGGTGCTTTTATTTCCATTAATCAATTCCAATTTGGTTTCAAATTCAAAGCAATCACCAAACATCACCAAATTCCAAGACATGGAAATTACCAAACCATTCTACTGTTTTATCCATTTAATAATAGGGCTCACCCTATTAAACTTGTTGTTTTCAATCATTAACCAATTAATTTGCAAATATTCCAATTCAAACCAAATGCATTTCAAACAGAACCCAAATTGAAAGTATGAAAAGAATAACCAAAACATTTTGTTTACCCTGTTATTTTCCAATTAAAGCAATTTGGGTCACCCTATTTAAAATTTTGGTTTCAATAATAATTTTAATACTCAAATCATCCACATTTGAAACAATTCCAAACAACACTTAAATTTTGAATCCATGGAAAAATAAAAGTTGCCAAATGGTTGCATTTGGCCTAAAGAGTTTCCCTAATTTTTTCTCAAATTTTCACTAACCCACAAACCATCCTTTTCTTCCTTTTCCTCTCACTACAAAAAAAAAAGCAAATAAGAAAAATAAAAAGAAACTTAGGAGAGGGGCAGCCCACCCTTTTCCTTTTCTCTTCTCACCTCAGCCCATGACTCTTGGCCCAGTACCCTTCCCTGTCGTCCTTCTCCCTCACGTCACTGTCACCTCCTGTACGAACCCCAACAGAGCCATCCGATCCTTCCCCCTCACCTCGATGCTCAGCCGTACGAGCTCGCCAACCTATAACTAACCTACCCCTCGACCACCTGCTAACCCTAGCCCTTCTCCCTCAAGCCGCCACCCTCTCTCTTCCTTCCATCTCCCCCAACTCCCTCTCTCTCTGAACATCTGTGCACCCTCTGAACCTTCCATGGCCGAAAGTTCAAGCCCTTGGCGCCGCCGCTACGCTCGTCCTCCGGCCAAGGTATCTGCGGGAATGGAACCGCCTCAACACCCTCTTCCTCTCCGCGCAAGGATTCGTGAAGAGAACGACTACATCGCCGGCGCCATCCCCCTTCCTCGCCGGCGCCCTCCACTGCCTCCACCTGCACCGACTCCCTCTGCTCCGCCCGCCTCCTTCCCCTCGAGGGCACCAGGTGAGGCCTCGATCCGCCCCGCTTCCCCCTCCTCCTCTCTACCCGCACCCCCCCCAGCCGGCGCCCCCTAGTCCTCTCCGGCGATCGCCCCTGGCCATGGCTGCTTCTCTCTGTCGCTGGCCATGTCTGACGAGGTACCTGTTCGGTTCAGATTAGAAGTTCAGTTAACACACCCGAGACCAACACCTCATACCCCCCTAGCCCCCCTCCTGTTACAAACACAAGCAGTTACCCCACTGGTCATGTTCCCTTGAGCGCATCAGGAGGTGCAGGGGTCAAATCCCACCCCCTGCACAATTGCAAACATTTTTGTTTTGCAATGTTTTGATCACATAACTTCTAGGAAATCACAACTAGGCCCTTACAATTTATTTTAGCCCCTGGAAAATATTTTGCTAAGCCCCTAGTTACTAAAAAATGGCAGATTTGCACTATATTTTGGAAATTGCATAAATAAATCATCCTAACTCCAAATCCAACATTTTTTATATGTTTTCAATACCAAATTAAATGTTCTATCCAAATATAAAATTTGTTTACTGTTTTGAATATTTTAAATTGGTGCAAAATTTGAAAACTTGTCAAATTCACTTAAATTTGCAAAATTCATAACTTGCTCATAAAAATTCCAAATTTCACAAACCAAATATGTTTTCCAATCAAATTTTCATGTACTTTCCAAATATAAATTTTGTTTGCTGTTTTGAATAATTTAAATTGCTGAAAACAACTGTTTCTTGTTTATTGCATTAAAAATTGCCAAAATAATAACTTGCTCATTTTAAATCCAATTTCCACAAATGAAATATGTTTTCCATGCAAAATTAAACCGTCTTTCCAAATATAAAATTTGTTTCATGTTTTGAATAATTAAACTTGGTTAAATGATTTAAACCTTGTTTAAACCATTTAATATTGTTAAATTTATCACTTGATCAAAACAAATTCTTTTGGGACATATAAAATATGTTTTCAAGCCCTAAAAGTATAAACTTTTGAAATATGAATTTGGTTTAATGTTTTGAACAAATAAAAATTCAAATAAGTTCATGTTTGAATTAAGTTCATTTAATTCTTGCTTAAACTTGTTTAATTCCTAAATAATTTATTTGAAATCCTTTTTCAACAAGTGAAACATGTAATCCACCCAAAATCTTGTGTTCTTTTCAAATATAAACTTTGTTATCTATTTGGAACAATTAAAAGTGGTGAAAACAACAAATGCTTGTGTGACACCTTTAAGAAACCAAAATTCCATAACGTAATAAATGAATTTCCAAACTTGGTAAACCTTATTTCTATTTGATTCTATTGTTGTTATCTTGCTGTTTTCCTCATCCATGCATCATGCTAATTCACTTACACAATTTGATTAGTTGTAAAACAATTAATTCAACCATAATTCATGGGCTTTTCATATGCAATCCAATTGCATATGGGTCCATTTAATCCTGTTTCTATCTTGTCAAGTAGTTTATTTTGATGCATCTATTAACATGACATGCATCATCCCATGTTTGTGCACCTATGCCATTATATTGATTGTTTATCTTTCTGTATTGTTTGTTTGCTTCTTCTCGGATAAACGACGACGTTGAGACCGACGAATACTTACGACACCCCTTCTAAGGAGTTAGCTCAGTACCAGGCTACTGGGTTTGCAGGCAAGTTATCACTCACATGAACCACTGTGTTCCTTTCAACATTGGTTACTGATACTTTCCGTTGTTCTTTTCTGCTAGCCTTAGTAGTAGTTGTTTCTGTTACGAACCTATCACATGTATCCCTTAACCCTGATATTGCCACACTTCCATACCCATAACCATTGATTGAGCCAGTGTCTTACTAGCATGCTTAGGTTGTTTTGCTCGAGTCTGTTACCCGTCACTTTCTGTTACTATTTCATTATGTTCTGGGGGCTCGATGTTAATCAATCAATCATGCTAATGAAATTGTTAAATAATAATTTGATGATAAGGCACCGGCAGGAGGCCCATGAGAGGTTTTGAAGCCTGCTAGTGTCGACCCTAATAGGAAAAGGGTCTTGTCTACTGATCCATGATGAGCGCACTACCCGCATTTGGGAAGCGAGTATGGGCGCCCCCCTCAACTTGACCTGATTCGCATCTCGTCCAAATCGCCTCATTTAGTTCGTGTTTTCCATTTGCCGCATCATGTTTTTGCGAGCCCAGGCCAGGGTGGAACTTTTGTAGTCGGCATATAGGGGGACACGTTCTTAGAGTGCTATGAGGGTCCATTTTCTTCTGGGCTCGATTAGCCGTGCGCCCAAGGTTCTTTGGGCTTGATGCGAAGAATGGTTGGTTGTGTTGAGTGCCCCGCTTGGTGGGAGGCATCCCATCTGGCGGGATATTCATGAGTGTACGGCCAAATTAGTGCAACCCTGCAGGGATAATCTTCTCGAGAAGCCGTGTTTTCCGCGGTTATGGATTACTTGGTGAAAGTACTGGCTAACAAGTACTCAGGACAACTTCAACATAATGATCAATCATGTTTCACCCAATGATTAATAACTTGGCTAGTAATAGGTCATTCACACCAATAAATTGATTCATCCTAATCCAACTGTGTGAGTTATCCTCGGATTGCTTCTTTGGGTAAGGGGCGAGATCCAGGATGGGTTTGTTTGATGTTATCTTCCAGTTGGTTACAACCCTCGATCTTATCCCCTTTCTGATAGTTGGACATGATAGAACCTCTGTAGTTGGTTAGCGCAGCCAGTTGCAGCATCTTTTATATCCCTTTTCCTTCCGTTGAACCCAAAGCATCTGTGCTTGGTGTTGACGGGTTACACTTTGGTGAACTGTGAGTCTTGCTTGCCAGTACGTTGGTGTACTGACCCCTTTGGGGCTGTGGTTTACGCAGACGACGTCTCCGAGGATCTCCATGGTGGCCACTACGTGGATTATGATGACGAGACTGCTGACGAGTAGATAGCGGACCCAGGCAGGATCCGAGACTTCGTGGATGGGCTCCGTCTGTTTGTTTCCGGCCTCTTAGGCCTATTTGGTTCTTGTCTGTACTCAGACATGTTGAATGCTTCCGCTGTATTGTAATGATGTATTGTTGGGGCATGTGCCCTCTGAATGATTGTATTTGCTATCTCTGCTCTAATGAGAGCCATTTGCAACTTATTTCCATCTTTTGTGTCGTAGAGATCTGTTGTGATATCAGTTGTTCAACGCCGTTGACGTACCATGTGTGTATGGTTTGAAGTACGTCGACGGAAGTGCCTTTGATTTCTAGTGGATAGTTTACATCGACGATGGAATAGCAGGGCTTGTGTTGTCGCGCATAAGCGCAGGCCTACCAGGAAGCTGGGACGTGGGAGCAGTTATGCCCCATAATCCAAGCATCTGCTATCCAGTTCGTACGGTGAGTATCCCCTAGAAATCAGGGTGCGACAACGCCGCCTGGTGGTGTGGGCCCCAGGTGGCCCCCCTCCGAGTGCTCTTCTGACTCACTTCCTCCTCGGAACTTCTAAGACTCCTCCAGTATATCCCATCTTCTTCTGATCTTCTGAAATAGGGTATCTCGACGGTGCCTTTTCCATCAGATTTCTGGTCCTGGTTTTTATTCTCCAAAAATTATTAAACATGCAAAATAAGATAAAATAACATAAGTAATGCATCATAACATGAAATATATCGATGAATAACATCAAATAACAATATAAAACAGTGATGCAAAATGGACGTATCAGTACGTTGTGTGAATTAACGAAAACATTGTAGTACAGTTAGAGGAAATCCTACACTCCTTGATCTTGTTATAGTAGACATGCCTAAAGATCCAATAGCACCTACAATACTTGATAGACCATTTATAAGAACCATCAAAGCCTTTATAAATTTACATGAAGGTAACGTGAGGGTTGAATTACCTTCTCAAGATCCTTTTGTTGTTCATTTTCCCAGAAAGAAGAGATCAAAGGTCTACAATAATGGAACCATAACATTGACGACAAACTATTCAGAATGGGCACACAAGTTAAAAATACTAGTTGAGCATCATTACGGTCGAGCTAACAGACCGATAACAAAACGCTGCATGGGAGGCAACCCATTATAAGTTTTTCATTTTAGTTTCAATTTTTCGTTTTAGTGTTGCAAACACATTGGAGCAGAAGAACATTTTCTTAGAGCATCACTACTAATGTTGCCACCAAAATCTATATATGAAGCCTTGTTGAGAACTAATATTTCAGGTCCCAAGTGAAAAACCCGAGAACAGAATCATTTTTGCTACAATATGCAGTTTAACGAGTGGCGATACAGTCATAATCGACCATACCACCTACCGTACCGACCTGAAGAAAAGAGGGAGAAAAAGAAAAAGGAAAAATATTTCACGACTCCCGAGGCGCAACTATTTGCGGGCGAGATTACGAGTGGCGACCGTACCGTCCACCGTATCTTTCGGATATATACCGATTAGGGGTATATCCGGCATTGGTCTAAAGAGCTGGATTATCAGGGTGGCCTATTGGTAATGGATCACAGTCCATTGGGCGGCCCATTAACCTGATGCGCAAGAAGCCGATTCTAGAAGAACCCAGACCACGGCCCAAAGTGGTGCGGCTTGGAGGAGAAGACGGATTCCTTACTTTTCAAGTTAGATACTTTCTGTAGTCTTCTAGGTTTCCTTTCTGTAATCGCTAACCCAGCTATCTATATAAAGCCGGACGGGAGAGACGAAAGACACAGACAATTAGCTAGAAGCCAACTCGCCGAGAAGTTGATCCTCGCCGAGTTAGCGAATCCATACTCACATTGTACTCTGTATACTTCAGGCTTCAGCCCTGATTTAGTGAGATTGCAGGAGTAGGAACGTTGCCTAGTTGCGTCGTACCGAACCTGGGTAAAACTTGGTGTTCCCGATTGTCGTACTACCATGTCCCCCACGTCTCTACCCGTAGGCTCATGGCACCCCCGTCTATGATCCTTACTACGATGACTCGACAGTTGGCGCCCACCGTGGGGCCAGCGGCGTCAGGAGTTACATATCAATAACTTCCGGAAGCTTGGATTTTGACAGAGACGTCGGGTGCTTCCTCAACAACGGATCATACATGCCAGCACGGAATCACCTAGTAAGTACCTGCGTTTTACCGATTGCATCTGCAAATATTTTTATCGGATTAACAGCAGAGGCTATGGGATTCTGTGGTGGAAGCAAATTTATCCCACCCACCCTATATCCTATTGAGGAAAACTACGATACCGGATTCTTCTCAAATCACCAAGACTGTACTGAAATTGCTGCCTCTTCGGGGATGCTTGCAATCAGATCACACTTTATCAGCATGGTGAAATCTGAAGTCGCGGATAACACGGAAGAAACCAATCCCGTGGAAGAAGCAGAAAACAACAATTCCACAGAACAAGTGGAAGATCCGACACCCGTCAGTGAAACGATGAATTCGGAAGCCAACTCTATGTTAGCCGCTATAGAAGCAAGATTGGAGTCAGAACCCGGATCTGAAGACATAGATTCAGAAGACGAAGATGAAGACGCTTTCGAAAGAAAGGTCAAATCTATGCATGGGAGATTCCATGAAGTACTTATGGCAAAACCGACTGAAAACTCGGATGCCGAAGAAGATGAAGACCCCAAAAAACCTCCACCAGATGAGCAAAGAGAGGATGGAGAAACCAGTCCCACCTATCCCGGTGTCAAGGAGTTGACAGAAGAAGAACCTGGAAAAAAGCCTCCTTCTTCCAAGAAGAAAAAGAAGACTGCCAAGAAACTCCAGTACAAACTCCAGAAGAAAAAATTGGCAGATATTGCTAATCAAAACCTTGAAGTAGGAGGAGGAAGCGGAGTCACACCTGTGGAGAAGAAAAAGAACGAAATCCTTGTTCCCCAAATGTCGGATCAGGACGAGATCGATCTGATCAAAACCCCGGTTGGACCGTACGGACCACCAGAAGTGCTGGAAGCCAGAAGGCAAGCCCTTATGCGGAAGCAGCAACAACTATTCCGATTTCAAGAAAATCTCCTCAAAGCCCAAGCTACTGTAAAAGCAAAGCAGGAGGAAATTGAAGAATTCGAAAGACGGAATATGTCCGGATAAAACCCACGAGATTACCCGGAATTGCAAGGCCGGATGTGCTGCCAGCAACGGAACGGTTGCAAAACCCTTCCTGGCGAAGACAGGTTAACAGTGAAAACGCTAAGGGCGAGCGCATCTACAAAACCGCAGCTCAAAACGCGGAAGCCGCGTTCGCCATCCTTAATGATGATCTGTACTCCAAAGACGAAAAACTTCACGGAGTGTATGCTTTCCTCGGAAAAGCATTACAACAGTAATAGCAAGGACATGCAAGATCAGGGAAGTTGCACGATGACTCGGCCCTATGCAAAACTGCCACATGCCCCGCTGGAGCACCTGGACCTGGCGAACCTGGAGATTCAGGCGATTCTAAGGAAAAGAAGGGAGATCCTAAGAAGGACAACAAAAATCCCGGACAATAGGGATGAAGCGTCCAGAACGGGATCCCATCTGCCGAAAGGTGGAAATAATCCCCGTGATCACAAGGATCGGGAGGAACAAAACCGGAAAGACGGAAAAATAATGCCGCCTCCGAGACGCCCAGCTGAAAAAGCCGGAAGATATGATAATCCTCACAGGCGTGAGAGATCCTGTACTTCTCCTAGGAACAAAGAAAGGCCAAGGAGTAGAACTCCGCCTTATTCCAAAGGACATGACAACAGACGAAATAGGGATAATCCCGGAAGAGCGCACTCGCGCATCAATGGGCCAGAAAGGAGCAGATCCCCTTCTGTTCATTCAGCCGACAGATATTCCGCACACGCCGATAAGGCGGAAAGAGACGATCTATACTTTGGACCTAAGTGCTTCACTGACAGGATCCGAAGAATTAGTCTACATTCTGGTTTCGCCAAAGTTGGTCCAACTTATCAAAAGTATACCGGAAGTACAAACCCGGATACGTGACTTTCAGATTACTATACTACTGTCCAAATTAACAAAGGGACAGATTTGGAGGCTGTGAAGTTTCTTCCCATTATGTTATTAGACGGAGCCAGAGATTGGATTAATGGGTTACCATCAAGAACTGTCGACAGCTGGGAAGATATGGCGAAAGTATTCGCTCAGCACTTTCGGGGCACGTACAAACTTCCTAAGAGTATAAACCAGCTAAACCGTTGCGTGCAATATGAAGACGAGTCGTATGTCGACTTTATCTCAAGATGGACAGCAATGAAGAATAGTTGCTCTAGAGTAAGTGATGTACAAGCAATGCATGCTTTCATCAACGGCCTGAAACCCAGCCTCGTACCGTTCATGGTTGGTTCAAAAGAGCACAAAGATCTCGGATCTATGCTTACCACCGCAAATGAACACGCAGCGGCCGAAGATGATATCAGAGCAAGAGGTGAAATATCGATGCTTTGGCACAGGCCAAAAAGACACCACGTTCTGAAAAGAAGGCTACTCCAGAGGCACAGGAAAAACCCAAAGAAGTAAACGCAACCTTTGGAAAGGATAATGGCAGCAAATGGAAAGGAAGAAGCACAGAACCAATCTCCTACTCTAAGGAAGAGTGGGAAAAGATAAAGTCGTAAAACTGTGTCCACCATTCACAATTTGGGAAGCCTACCCATACAAACGCTCAGTGCCGCCTCAACAAACATATGAAGGGCACTGCAGGATCCGGGAATAAAGGAAAAATTCCAAGAGGAAGTTCAACAAACAAAAGCCAGAAGCAGAGAAAGAAGAAAGTGAATCGACACTGACGATAAAATCCAGGAACAAGAGCGAAAAGGCGAACCAAAATTCCTGAGAGTTTAAGGAGAATGTAACCTAACTTTCCTCAACAAAGCAGGCGAAAAGGACACTTCGAGAAATCAACGCGGTTGTTCCACCAACACCAAAGTACTTGAAGTATTCAAATACGCCAATTACCTGAGATCAGTCAGATTATCCCGAAAACATCACAGAACCCGACACACATGCTTTGGTACTAAGCCCTATTGTTCAAAACACTAGGCTCAAAAGAGTGCTGATGGATGGAGGATCAAGTATCAATATCATGTACCTGACTACATTGAAACAGCTGCATATTTCCGAGACTCGGCTCAGGCACAACAATATACGGTTTCATGGTATTGTCCCTGGCAGGCAAGCACAATCACTAGGAGAAATTTCCTTAGATGTAACCTTTGGAAGTAGAGAACATTTCCGCTAGGAAGAAATATCATTCGAGGTGGTGTCGTTCGAAAGTGTTTATCACGCAATACTCGGACGTCTGGCTTTCGCCAAATTCATGGCAAGATCGTGCTGTATCTATAACAAGCTGAAGATGCCAGACCCAAAAGTAGGAGTAATTACCATAACTGGAGGTTACAAATTGGCGAACGAGCTGGAGAAAGGAAATGCCCTCTGCGCCGAACAAGTGATTCGGAACGAGGAATTGAAGTAACTAGCTAAGAAAGTTTCGCCGATGGAAATGCCGTCAGGAAAATAAAGTCGGAAGCCGGTAGATAGCTTCAAGTCCTCGGAAAATACAAGACAAGTTATCCTAGATCCCAAAGATCCGACAAAGTTTGTCGTAGTGGGAACTGGGATGACTAACAAATAGGAAGACACGCTCATCAAGTTCCTTCGTGAGAACTGGGACATTTTTGCCTGGTGTCCTACTGATATACCAGGTGTACCTAGGGAACTTGCTGAGCACCAACTCAAAGTAATTCCAGGATCAAAACCCGTCAAACAAGGTCTCCGTCATTTTGATGGAAGAAGACGGAAGGCTATAGGCAAGGAAATTATCCGGCTTTTAGCAGCTGATTTTATCCGGGAAGTTATACATATTGATTAGTCTGCGAACCCAGTATTAGTCCTGAAGAAAGACAATATTGTTCTTAGGATGTGTATAGATTACACCGGCTTGAACAAATTGTGTCCAAAAGATAGGTTCACGTTGCCACGAATCGATCAAATAATAGATGCCACTGCTGGCTCTGAGCTTTTATGCTTTTTTGATGCTTATTCCGGGTACCATCAAATACGTATGAAGGAGGAGGATCAAATAAAAACTTCCTTCATAACCCCGTATGGAACATACTACTACATAACCATGCCTTTTAGATTGAAGAACGCCGGTGCAACTTACCAGCGTTGCATGCAAAGGTCCTTGCATAATCAAATCGGCCAATATGTCCATGTTTACGTGGATGACATTGTCGTAGTTTCTAAGGAAAAGGATACACTCCTTGAAGATCTACCATAAGTTCGAAAATTTGCGCACTTATAAAATGAAGTTGAATCCATTAAAGTGCGTATTCGGGGTTCCCTCAGGAAAGCTTCTGTGTTTTATCGTTCCTCACAGAGGAATAGAAGTAAACCCGGAAAAGATCAAGGCAATCTTGAATATCACAAGGCCTACGTGCTTAAAAGATGTCCAAAAATTGACGGGTTCTGCACCCGCAGTCAGCAGGTTCATAAGCTGGCTAGGAGACAAAACTCTGCCATTATACAAATTTTTGAAGAAATCCGACAAACTTGAATGGACAGAAGAGGCGGACAGAGCATTAACCCAGCTAAAAGAAACCTTGATGAAAGCTGTGATTTTGCCATCCCCAAAAGATGAAGAACCCATGTTACTGTATCTTACAGCAACAAACAGGGTTATTAGTGCGGTGATAATTGTGGAAAGGCAGAAAGATGAGAAAAGCGTACCAGATCAACATCCTGTGTACTACGTTAGCGAAGTATTCTCCGAGTCAAAGCAAAGGTACCCACATTATCAAAAACTGGCATATGGCGTGTTTTTTGCATCTCGAAAACTCCGCCATTATTTCCAAGGACATTCCATAACAGTGGTAAGCAAAGCACCACTAGGGGATATTATCAACAATGCGGACGCAACAGGCCGAGTCGCTAAATGGGGCATTGAGCTCGCTGCATTCGACATTAAGTATCAACCCCGGACGCAATTAAATCCCAGGTGTTGGCAAATTTTATCGCTGATTGGACAGAAGCAATTGAAAACACACCAATGCCGGAATCAGAATATTAGATCATGAATTTTGATGGATCCAAAATGAAATAAGGTGCCGGAGCTGGTGTAGTGCTAAAATCCCCAAAAGGCGACATTATGGAGTATGTATTACAAATACACTTCAACGCCAGCAACAATGTGGCAGAATACGAAGCTTTGCTTTATGGCTTGCATATTGCAAAGGAAATATGCGTCGAGCGCATACTCTATTATGGTGACTCGGATTTGGTACAACATCAGCTAAACCAAACATGAGATGCCAAAAGCCCCATTATGGCCGAATATCGGAGAATGGTGGACGAGTTTGCCATTTGCTTCCTAGGATTTGAAGTGCTTCATATCAAAAGGGAAGAAAATTTGAACGCGGATGCATTAGCCCGCATGGGATCGGAAAGAGTGAAAACCCTACCACCTGGTGTGTTTGTCCAACATTTGCATGAACCATCAATCAAAGGTGGAGATGTTGATTATCCTCTCGTTTCCGAGTCGATTGAAGTACTACTTGTTAACCCGGATTGGACAATTCCATACTTAAACTTCTTAGTTAATCAGAAGTTCCCGGATGGAGCAGACAAAGTCTTGCAAAGGCAGATACAATGCCGATGCAAATGATACACGGTAATTAATGGTTGCCTGTATAAACGCAGCACTATCGGATTTTTTCAGCGGTGTATCTCACCAGAAGAAGAACGAGAAATATTGCAAGAAATCCATGCAGGAGATTGCGGACATCATGCTCAATCAAAAAGCATAGTCAAAAAAGCATTCCGCGCGTGGTTTTTCTGGCTCACAGCCAAGACAAATGCATAGCACATAGTGAACACATGTGCTAGATGCTAGTATTACACCAAGCAGACAAATATGCCAGCTCAAGCACTCAAAACTATCCCTATAACATGGCCATTTGCGGTCTAGGGGCTAGATATGATGGGACCATTCAAAACTGCAAAAGGCGGACTTACACATCTATTCATTGCAGTAGATAAGTATACCAAGTGGGTGGAGGCGAAACCCATCAAAAAACTTGACGGTGTGTCTGCCAGAAATTTCATCATTGACATAGTCATGAGATACGGCGTTCCACACAGCATAATCACGGATAATGGGACAAATTTCTTTATTGGGGAGTTGGAAAAATATTGCCAACAAACTGGAATTCGCCTAGATCTAGCATCTGTGGCACACCCACAATCCAATGAACACGTTGAACGAATGAATAGTTCTATCCTGCAGGGAATACGCCCAAGACTCGAATCTCCTCTTCATAGAGCAACTGGAGCATGGGTAGAAGAATTGCCTTCCGTGCTTTGAAGTATTCGAAGGACGCCAAATAGATCAACTGGACAAACCCTGTTTTTCCTGGTTTATGGCGCAGAAGCAGTGCTTCCCATGGACATGCTCCATGATAGCCCAAGAGTGCTAGCATACGAAGACTCGGATGCCGAAAATGCATACAGGATGCCATCAATCTTTTAGAAGAAGAACGAGAACTTGTTCTACAAAGATCCACCATTTATCAGCAAGGACTGTGACGCTATCATAGTCGGAAAATCAGGCACCGTTCTTTCAACGAAGGTGACTTAGTGCTAAGATTGGTGCAGGAAAGAAAGCACAAATTAGCCCCAGTTTGGGAGGGACCATTTGTCATTAGCAAGGCTATGAAAAATGGATGTTACTATCTTATAAACATTCGTTATACAGAAGATGATCCTAAAATACCGAATTGCAAAAGAAAGAGAAATATAGATGTAGAACTAGGAGAAACAAAGAGACCCTGGAGCATCCAGCATTTACGTCCCTTTTACACTTATTTCAAATTCTATGTAAACATCTTTGAGATCATGAAATAAATTTGTCGGAATCCATGCATTTTTATCTGCCTTGTTGTTATTGTTCAAAGCATAAGTATCGTCTTATCTATTTCCCAATGATCTTTCAAATTGCTTCAATGTTAACCCGAATTTTTCCTGCGTGCTCGGAGTTATAAATCTGAATGCTTTTCTGGCCTAAGGAGGCTTAAGGAAACCCAAATTGTGCCTGCGTGCGTGAGTTTCATATTTTTTTTCAAAGTTCCATACTTTTTCCTGAGTATTATCTGACAATTTTTATGTTAGGTCATTGAAATTAGCAAGTAAAAATTCCTAAGTACAATCCATGTTTCTGAGTTTCGACTGATAGGATTGAACCCAGACAATTGGCATAAAGATTAAGTACTATTGAGCCATTTCAACACTAAGGATAGTCAAAACGTATAAGCCAGGGAACTTAGAAGGAAAAGGAACTAAAACCCAGAAAACTTGCAAAGACTAAAAATTTTACTGCAAAAGGGGAGTACTTGATTATACAAAAGATAGATATCATTACAATGGATGATACATTGAAAGAATAGTAATGCTTCTATTTTGTTCCTGCTAACTACCCAGGAATCAAGCGGCCTCTTCGAAATCCGAGTCCTCCTCTTCGCTGGTGGGATCCTCAGGAGTAGCCGGAATCTCCTTCTCGGGGTAGAAGGTGGAGATGGACACCATCTGCGCTATGTTTGTAGCATGGCCTTTGACGGAGTCAAAGATGCTGGCTCTCTGCGCTTCCGTGTATCCTTGCGGGATACTGGTCGCCACGCGCCAAGACTTGGCGGTAGTGTAGTGCATACGCATTAGCCCAAGGGCCATGTGCGCACCACCGCGAGCCGCGGAGCGGAACCAGGACTCCATTCGGTTTGCCACCTCCTCGATCGCTTCTGGAAGCTTGCTAACTTCCGAGATTTCTCCTTCTTTGTCGGGAATGTACTTGTTGACAAGTAACATGCATGCAGTCTAGAGCACGGCGAAGATTCTCCCGAAAGCCTGAATTCTGTCAATCCATGTAAGCAAGGGGCTTCCCTCTATTTAAATCAACAAGGAAAAGTTAGAAAAAATAGAGGAGAAAAAAGGAAAACATACTGTAAGAAGTATAAGGTGGAAAATCCGGTAAAGGAGTTAAATCTTACCTTGACCATTTCAATTCCTTCTTCAAGGTGTTGATTTAGAGCATTCTCCAGGTCAAGGATGGTGGCCTTGTCCTTCTCGGCTTGGGAAGAAGCCTTGGACTCGGCAATCCCGACAGCCAGCTGGCTGGCCTCCAGATCCTTCTGGAGCTTTACATTGATTTTTTAAAGCTCCGAGTTCTCCTTACGGAGGTTCTCGGCATTGCCAGCATCTTCGGCTATCTGCTTGGCTTTCGCCAAAGAAGCTGAAAATAATACAAGGTTGAGAAACCAATACTTGGAAAATGACTTAGAAAATTAAAGCAGATCAAATGGTAAAACATTTACCTGCCAAGTTTTTCAGCTTTTGCTAAACGGTAGCCAACTGCGAGTCTTTGTCTTCAAGAATTCTAAGGAGACTTTTCACCCCCTTTGTTCTTCATGGTAAGTTTATGGAAAACTTCCATATTAATCATCTCGGCAGTTTGCTGAAACACGGACAAGAGAAGTAACGCTTAAGTCAAAAAAAACAAGCAAGAATAGGAAGAAAGCATTCGGTCAAAAAAGAATACAATTGGATAAATGCTTGGGGGCTAGAGATATTTACCTGGCTCATTCTTGTAAGATTTGCCAGATTGTCGTTGAATTCCTTTGCGTATTTGGCAAAGAGGATTCCGACATGGCAAAGGTCGTCTTGTATGACCTGCCGAGGTGAGAACACGTAATTATTCCTAACTATAAGCCCGCCTTGCGGCCAGGGACGGATTAAAGGATCTGGAGCGAAGTATCTTGTCGCCCACGGATGAATATACCCGTGATCATCAAAAGGCTCTTCTTTTACCTTGAAGTCTTTGTCAAAAGTCAGGATGGTCTCCTCCTCTGGAACGTGCGAAGGGCCTCCCACTTCCGGCTCCGCCCTCTCCCTCGCGTCCGACTAGGGCGCAACGGGCTGGCTGGATTGCAAGGGATATTCTCCCTCCCTTGCAGCCGAGTTTTCCTCCCCGGCAACTGTTGGAGTATCTGGTGCAGCTGCGGGAGACGGCTTTGCTCCTCTTTGAATAACAGCCTTGTGCTTCTTCCGGCCCTTTACCTTTAGAGTGGTAGGGGCAAGGCTAGAAATAAAAAGCAAGGAATTTCCGAGAAGTAAGATTCCGAGAAACAAAATTCATGCAATAAAAAGCATAGAAAAAGAAAGAACCCGGGATTTCTTACCTGGATGTTGCGACGGCAACGCCGTCAAGATCGATTACGTCGAAGTGGCGGAAGGCTTCTTGCGCTTCCGTCCGCCTACAAAGTTGGCACGCAGCGCATCCAACTCGGCATCAGTGGTGAGCTCCTCCTTAGGAAGATCGAGAAGCTGCAAAAAGAAGCAAAGATCGGGTAAGACGAACATCCGAGAAAAAGAAAACTCAGAAAAATGCCCAAAATGACAAAATCATACCTTTGGAGCTGGGTTTTCCGCGTTGTACATTGGCCGGCTCTCCTCGTATTGATCACGGGTTGAAACCAGCTGGTTGATGCGTTTCTTCAAATCTTTCTTCGACAAAGATTTGTTGGTCGCCCTCATCGCATCCTCTGGGCCCGTGTAATCACACATGAGACGGGGTCCGCGGTGAGCTAGAGGCTGGATCCGCCTTTCGAGCCAGCATAGAACAGTGTCCATGCCGGTAAGAGGAGGGGAGCGGAAACAAGCTTGGCAATTCGCCGCTTAATCCTCATCAGATCTGTCGGCAGAGTCTGGACCGCGTCCACCTGCCCAATTATCTTCGGGAGTGGCTGTGGAATTGACGAAAGGTGGAATTCCCGTCTCCTTTCCAGGAAACAGAACGTCTGAGTGATAAAAATAGGAACCCGTCCAGAATTTGACGGATTCCGAAGTTTTGATTTTCGGGAACCAGTCCTCCCTAAACCTACGTAAAGTGAAGGAAATTGTTCCACAGGTGGGGAGGGCGCCCTCAGACGGGTTTCGTTTCACCCCAAAACAGTATTGCCAGAAATATAGCCTAGGTTCTATTCCTAAATACCCCTCGAACAGGGCCTGAAACCCGGTTGGGTAAAGAATAGAATTTGGAGAAAGATTATGTGGATGGATCTTGTAATGGTCTAAGACCTGAAGGAAAAAAGGAGGATGGCGGAATACCGATACCTCTGTTGATGTGCGACGCGAGGAGGACTCGTTCGCCAGATTTTGGCGAAGGCTCAGTATCGTCCGCGTCGTACGACCATTTTCCTTTGTGGATGAACCCCTCTTTCTCCATTGCCGGAAGGAGGGAGGGAACCACGTTGTAATGGCTCCAATTCTCGGTATTTTCTTCGTCTTCTTCCTCCACACCGGCAGTGGCGGAAGCGGAGGCCTCCTCGCCGCCGAGAGTGATGTCTTCCTCCACGGGCGCGGAGAAGAGGGGCGGAGGAGGAACGGAAGAGGTGGACGGCGCCGAGGTTCCAGCCGCGGGAGGTAGATCCCCGCGGGCTGAGATGGTGGAGGTATCCTCCGGTGTGGTCACCACTGCACGGACCGGCGAGTCGAGATGCGGGTCGATGTCGTTGATGATGGAATCTATGTCCACGGCGGCGTTCTCAAGTCCGAGGCGCGGAGAGAGTCTCCAGCAGCCATTTGCGGGCGGCACAACTGTGAGATGAGCCTCCGATGGTGTTTTCCGGGGAAGGATAGGAGCTCGTTCTCTGCGCTCACTCGCTCGGGCTCTGGCTCTGTCTCTTCGTTGGCTATGGCGCTGTGGGCTTGAGGAAGGAGATGGTGCGGAAGAGAAACCGGAGGCCCCGAGGCGGCTATTTATAGCCGAGGCGCGCTGAGATTCGTTACAATGGCTACTTTAGCCGTTGGATCATCAACGCGTGTCACGCCCGTAATTTCCGGGAAATGAGGGGACGAGGGTGATAAGTGATATCTCCTCGTTTCCCGCGAGAATCTGTCAGAGGATAAGTTTCAGGGTTTTGACTGAACCCAAACGTCCATGACGTCATCAAGATTTCATCGATGATGTCATGAAGTTCCTTCTCCGCGAAGGCTCGTGGAAGAAAATGCCGGATTCTGGCAAATCCGAGTTATGTGTTATGAATTTTTTGGGAAAAGAAGAATCAAGACACAACGCCAACATTTCTCTGAAAAGAATGCAAATTGACGAAAGGTGGCATAATGAAGTCTCAATCCTTCTTGGGGACTACTGTCGGATATATACCGATTAGGGGTATATCCGAAATTTGTCTAAAGAGCTAGATTACCAGGGTGGCCTGTTGGTAATGGATCATAGTCTATTGGGCTGCACAGTAAGCTGATGCGTAGGAAGCCGAATTCTAGAAGAACCCGGACCACGACCCAAAGTGGTGCGGCTTGGAGGAGAAGACAGATTCCTTACTTTCCAAGTTAGATACTTTCTGTAGTCTTCTAGGTTTCCTTTCTGTAAGCCCTAACCCGGCTATCTATATAAAGCCGACGGGAGAGACGAAAGACACAGACAATTAGCTAGAAGCCAACTCGCCGAGAAGTTGATCCTCGCCGAGTTAGCGAATCCATACTCACATTGTACTTTGTATACTTTGTGGTTTAGAGAGATTGCAGGAGTAGGAACGTTGCCTAGTTGCGTCGTACCGAACCTAGGTAAAACTTGGTGTTCCCAATTGTCGTACTACCACGTCCCCCACGTCTCTACCCGTAGGCTCATGGCACCCCCGTCTATGAACCTTACTACGATGTCTCGATAGTATCGTTGCAAAAGGTTTTAACAGAGAGAAAGGCTCTAACTTAACAAGTGGTGGTACGGTCAGCTTGACCGTACCAGCCATCGTATTGGCAAAACCATCTGTATCTAAACATCGTGTAACTTAACAAGTAGCAGTACAGTCAATATCCACCGTACTGTCCAGCGTATAGTTGCAAAAACTTTTATTAGAGAGCAGAGTATAAACTTAACGAGCAACAGTATGGTGAGCTCCACCGTACCAATCCACCGTATCAGCCACCGTATCACTCCCGACTGTATTAGTCACTGTATCGACTCAATTCACAGGTAAAAGCCCCCAAACTTAATTTTCCAATCCATAATCTTATTTTTTGTTTGATTCCTTTTGCATGAAAAATCCAAGGTATGCTTCTCCCCTTTCCAACCAATTATTTTTCGCAAATATTGGTTTAATCAAGTTTTATTTCCAATCTAGGGTTGCATATTCATATCTAGATCTTTTAGATTGATCAATGTCTTTTGCATCTACTAGAGAGTTCATACCACTAGAATCTAGAGGAAACATATTGGCTATCTTTTACGGACCATTTCTTTTTTTGTTAATTATTTTTAGAGAAACACGAGGAGCCAAACACGAGATAGTGGTAACCTAAGTGCTAGTGGGAGTGCAACCCAATCTAGCAACGTTGCCAAGAAGTTCATGGGTATCAAGCTTCGTGGCAAGGCCAACCAAAACAAATACAAGACCCATGAACAACGTGATACTAGAACTACAACGTGGTCTTTCCCCACAACCATCCACTGCTTTGGTTTCACTAATGATTTAATTTTCTTTGCAACAATGTTTGCATTCATTCATTTATTTTTCAGGATGTTCCAACTTACCGAACGGTTGATGACGGAATTTTTATGCATACTTGAGCATACCATGGATATCTAACCCGGTAACACCAGGACTGAAGAGAGAGTCAAATTTCAGTTCATGAACAAACCATATGACTTGAGAATAAGCGAGTGGTGCAACTGCTTCGGTTTCGTCAACAGTGACGGACACAGTAGTACCAGTAACTATTTGCTTAACCCTCAACCTAGTCATTATTTTAAGTAAATTAGTATTTCATCTAATGCTCCCGACAGAGGCAACATTGAGTGTCCTGCTATTTGATATTTCTTCTATGTTTTGCTAACACTTTGCAGGCACGCGACGAATTTGCAAGAGTCAATGAGGATGAGATGCTCATCCTAGCAAAAGTTTCTCAACTTGACACAAATATCATGCTCAATTTGGGTACAATGCTTCTTCTCTATCTATTTCACCAGGCAAACCGGAGCCATGGACCCATCACATGTGGAGGAGTCATCATCTTCCTCTCCAACTCACTTGGAATAGACTTGACCAACTTAGCTCAGCTCACCGGTGAGAGGTATGTTGGTTTCTCTACACTGAAAGCCACATGTATGATCTTTAATCACCAAGGAAGATTGTCCATTCGTATACCAGGAATAGGAGAAATATTCTTAGCTCCCATGCTAACATCTTTTCTATCGAGAATTGAATACTTCATTATGCTATACAGGATAAGGAAGAGGAAGTTGAGCCTGAAGGTGAAATACAGGAGGACTTTAAGGTTGAAGCAGAAGCACCTGAGGAGGTCGCATACATACCACCATAGTACACTACATACCAAGACCTTCATGAGCTTGGAGAACACGTCAATGATGTCAACAACATCGCAACAAAACTCTGTAACACCTCTTTTGATTTTGCAAAAAAAAATCTTGGAGTGATACTTTGTACCCTGGTAATTTCCAGCCACCATCACAATGATCTCCCATGTGCAAACATTTAACCTTGGGGAGGTTGTTAACACTTCTATATCGAGGTGATGACAAGTTATCTTTTTCATTTTCAGTTTTAATTTTGATATTGTGTTTTCTATCGCTTGCAGTGGAGTAGCATACAATGTTTTGCTTTTAGTTTTCATTTTCAGTTTTTTAGGTGTGTTTTTCTTTTTGAATTTTTTCGATAGATTTGGTTTTGTTGCCAATTTTCTATTCTAAAGAACCCGTCTAGAAAAACACAAAAATATTTTTCTGTTTGTCTTTACTCTCTGGATGTTTCTAGCACCACATTCATTTTGCATAAGAGTGGTCATTCATGAGTTTCCAAGAAACATATCCTAGGTACGAGAGGAATATTTCACTGACATGAGGTATCTCTTGTGAATCCCACCTTTTGAGTTGCATGTTTATATGATTAGTATACCATCAAATTATTGTATGCATGTGGGATAGCAAGTCTTGATAGATAGAGTAAGAATCTTATTCACATGGTTATTTAGTTTCATTGCTCTTACTCTATTTTCCTGTAGTGAACCATGTCTTGCCAAAGTACCAAATTATACAAATTAAATGAACAAGAAAAAGCCTCTTAGACTTGGGTGCTGTAGAAAAAATTGTTTGAATAGTCTAATGCGAGAAGTACTCAAACCCATAGTACCTAATGTTAATTGTTTCGAATATTTCCTATCAAGAGATTTGTCTAATAGAATATATGCATAGCGGTAAGTGAGACTAATGCCAAAAAAAATTCCATGTTAATCATCGTAGTAGATATTCCTTTATGCGTGTCTCTACACCTTGTTGCACCCATGGGATGCTGACAACTCCGCTAGCCTATGAACGATCTACCAGAGTTAATCTCAGATATCGGCTATGAGTTGGTTTAAACACTTGTAACAGAAATGTCATAGTGGGTAAAATTATCAGTACTCTCGTGGGAATCATGCACTTAAGCAGGCTGGACACTCTTCTGATTTTGAGCAATCAATATACTTGAGGGAAACCTATAATACCCAAGTCATGAATGTATTTAGCCCGGCTTTGAGTTCATACACTTGATCAAACATATACACTTCTTTTTTCATGGTCTCATTACTAATAAGCTACTATTCTTGAAAATCAATGAAAAGAAAAGGTGCATTATAGAGCCATTTACTTTATGTCAGTGGGAGCCAATGAAATACTCTCAAGTTATGCTTATTTGAACATTGCTCTAACACTCTTATTATGATAAATTTAATCCATCTAAATATCCCTTGGCATCCTTTTTTCTGCAAGAAGTATAATAATTGTAGCTTTACCAAATGGCCACGTTAATATGATGTTTGTTTTGTTTGTCTTGGCATACCGAAACTGTTATGATATTTTGTTGTTACACTATTTATATTAACCTTTCAGCTGAAGGAAGTGTGAGCCACCAACCAACCAATCGTAAGTGAACTAAACTTCTCGTTATTTCGGTTTAAAAATCGAGTTCTTTATGATATTTTTACTTGCCAGAGACGATCAAGGTTTAAGCTTGAGGATGTTGATGCGTGCAAAAATGACACATCTTTATCTATGTTTAAACCGTATATTTTAAATGAAAATGATAGAGATATCACTCTAGACCTGCTACTAATCATTAATGTGCAATTTATTTGCAAATCTCAATGTCATTATTTGTATTGCAGATATTGGACACGAAATTAAGGGAAATCGGGGCTAAAAGGAAGGGAAACATAAAGATAAGAAAATCATGGAAGTCTGCCCTCGCAGCAAACTTAACGACGCCAGTACGGTCAGTGGCGACCGTAGTGCCCACCGTACCGCTATTAGAAAGAACATTCAGATCAAACCGACCAAAAATTGCAACATGACTCAGAGCCAATTCGCGAAGGAAGGCGCCCGAAGCCCTAGTCCATTCGCTGGAGCCCCATATAAGGAGAAGAAACAACCCCAAAAAGAGATCCACACATCATTCCCTCTCAACCGCCATCACCACCGTCCTCTCCACAAGACCACGAAGTGCTCCGCATCTCCACCCCACCTCCACCGCATCTCCACCACGTCATCTCCACCACCACCATACTCATAGCCATAGTTCTACTTTGTAATCTAGACCCCATCGCGATTGGCAACATTGTAAGGACTATCAATCTATTCAATCCAAGTACTATTTTTTAATGTTTTCTATTGCTGATATGATCGCGATATGTGAGTAGTCCCTCTCAGGCTATGGTCTGAGGCCTAACCTGGCAGCTATGTGCTTGATCTAAATGAGATAATTAGTCTAATGAGTTCATCTATGTTATTTGTGTGTGTTCTACTATCTGTGCCTCGCTCCTAGGACTTGTCAGGTACCAAAGACCCCGAAGAGTGATTGAGGTAAATGTATAGTAGGAGTGAAGTGAAAGGTTCATCGGGAACGTCTATGACAGGAGGATCAGTAAGACTGCTAGAAGCGGATCTCTCAGAAACTAACAATAACATCACCGTCCTTAATGCTTTCGTCTTTCTTTTTAGAACTAGAAAACGAGGCAACCCTGCGAGACGGAACGAGTACAGGGCCAATGTTGGACGAATTATTCTATGTTAAGTCGTTCTCAAATGGATTTTAAGTTGTGTTATGAGGACAAAGATCTAAAGCATAACTATGATACCATGTTATGAATATTTGTACTATTAGGAAGCAAAAGTCATCATATATAGGTGTACATGTGGAGGCCAAAAGGCAAGAAGTCAAAAGGCCACCATAAATATAACTCTAACACCCTCCTCCCCCCTCCTCCCACCTCAAATGCAAAGCATATGCAATAGGGTTGCATTTGAATAAAAGTAAAACTAGAAATAAAAAACCAAGGTCAACATCTTGAGTGTGTCATCGTAGGATGAATAGTCCTCCAAACCTGTTGAGTCTAGCCGCAATCGGTGAGACCGACACAGACTGAGAGACGGTCAGAAGAAGAGCATGTCACAAAAGATCATAGAACCAGAAGACCAACGACATAAGAAGCCTAGTGGAAAAATAATGTGCGTAGATCAATGACAATGCAAACAGATGACGCATCAGAGAAAGACACACACCACTTCAAGAGAAGATGAGATCTCAAAAGATGACACATCAAGAGAATCAAGCATTGTGCACAAAATCATAACCCAAGAAAACCGGCAGCGAAACAAGCACGGCGGCAAGAGAATGGGCGTAGATCCATAATGCAAAAACAAACCACGGAAATCCTATAGAAAGGACCAGGGCCAAAAAAGAAAAGCAGACCGGCAAAAAAAGACATGGTGGACACATGAGAAGTACCAAGAAACGACGGATTTGGTGGACACATCAGAAAATAGAGGTGGAAGGCACCTGTGCAAGATAGAGTCGATACAGACACCGGCGAAGTTCGGCAGAGAGTGAGAAAAAGGCATGTGAATATTTTTTGAATAAAATAGAAATAATATTATTTTATTACCAACACACGATTACTCGTCTCTTAAGAGATCTAAGCGTCTAGGTTTATTCGTGCCCTAAGGTTGCTCCTGCCTGCTGCCGATGTGTGTCCCCACCTGGCAGCCTCTAGTTGGTTGTAGCTTTTGTTGTTCCTGTCCCCACCTGCCAGCGAGAGTTGTTGGTTCTGCCGTTCTGCGGTCGGAGACTGCTAGCGTGGCTTTGCGCCTTTACCTGCGCGTTCGAACCCAAAATCTAGGGATCATGTGGGGGAGACGACAGGGGCTGCGCGAGGTGGCCATGGTGGGAGATCTAGGGCAGCGCCGTGCAAAGAAAAATGTGGAGTTGAAGGAGAAAGACTGGAGATGGATAGGGCCTGGCCCCTTCGCTGCTGGGAACAGGCTGCCGTCGGCGAGCTCAGTCGTCCCTCGTCAGGATCTTCCACGAGTTTGTCCCACGGTAAGAGCATCTCCACTCGCGCCCCCATTGGGCCCTCCTATCCGGACGGCCCCCAATTCCTGTCTGGAAAAACCAGGCAAACCTAGCCCCCAGGGGTTCCCGTGGGGGCTCCGGACGACTCGTTGGGCGCCGCGGGTCCGTCCTGCCAGCGATACAAAACGTCCACAAAAAGCTCGCAGCGCCCCTATGTTCACTTGCCTCCTCCACACCCCGTCACGCCGCCTCTCGCGGCCGCCGGTCGCTGCCCCTCTCTCCGCCGCCTCCCTCCGCCATTCTTTTCGCCCATCCGCGCCGCCGACAGCCCCACCCCTCTTCCAGCGCCACCCAGGTCCGCCTGCGCCGTCCCAAGCGACCAGAGGTGCCCACCTCACCACTAAGGTGTTCAGCATTTTGCCCGGTTAGGCGCCGGCTATTTTTTTGGTCAATCTTGTGAAGCCATTTTCATTTCGATAGATGGACAGCGACGATGAGTTGACGATGAACTTTCTCCTTGAGGAAGAAGCCGAAATCGACGACGAGGAAGATGGGAACTTGCTTGTTCTTATTTGTCTTGCACAGCGCCTCGCCGGTGATGAAGCCAATAGTGAGCCAAAGCGAGGAGGCTCCAAGTTAGGGAGGAGAAAGATGAAGCCAAGGATGAGAATGGAGGGCCACTGCATGCTCTTTGCTGACTATTTTGCCGAAGAGCCAAGATTCGATGCAAAGGACTTTCGTCGAATATTTCGGATGAGCCGAAGTATGTTCAAAGGCAGCACGACACCTGGTTCAAGATGAAGAACGACGATGTTCGGATGATTGGTTCCTCGTCAATTCAGAATTGCATTGCTGCTATGAGAACGCTTGCATATGGAGCACATGCAGATGGTCAGGAAGACTATCTGCACATGTCTGAGTCGATGGCCATCAAAGCCATGTACAGATTCTGCAAGGCGATAGTGGAAGTGTTTGGCCTAAACTACTTGAGAGGACCAAACGAGGAGTAAACTGCTCGGATCCTGACAACAAATGAAGCAAGAGGTTTTCCTGGAATGTTTGGAAGCATCGATTGCATGAACTGGACCTGGAAGAACTGTCCATTTGGCTGGCAAGGACTGTACAAAGGGGGCATCAAGGAGTTTGCAGTATGGTCCTTGAGGCCGTGGCAGATCAGGAGACTTGGATTTGGCATGCCTTCTTCGGCATGGCAGGATCTCACAATGACATCAATGTGTTGCAACGTTTCCCTGTGTCCGCGAAAATTGTCGAAGGTCATGCTCTACCAGTGAACTATGTTGTCAATGGCCACGAGTACAACAAGGGAGACTACCTAGCGGATGATTTCTACAAAAGATGGTCAACATTTGTGAAGACAATTCCTAATCCCTAGGCAACAAGAAATCATGGTTTGCCTCGGTACAAGAGAGTACAAGAAAGGATGTCGAGCGTGCATTTGGAATGCTACAACAGAGGCTTGCCATTATCCGGTATTCTGTTCTCACTTGGTCGTTCGAGCAGATGGGAGAGATCATGAATGCATGTGTGATCATGCACAACATGATCATTGAAGATGAGCGTGCAAATCCAGTGCATGATCATCTTCCATATGAGTGTCAGGGTCCTCTCGCCGATGTGGATCACAATGTGCCAGCGGATTAGACCGATTACATCTCTATGCATATGGAGATTCTGGATGAAGCCACTCATAATCAACTCCAAGATGATCTAGTAGAGTATTTATGGGTTCACAAAGTCTTGGCGGCGGCATAGTGCACTTTAATTGTATGAAATTTTTTTTTAGCCATTCGTGAACTATATATATAATAATTTAAATCTAGAACATAAATATTTTTAAATATTTTTAAGACTCTAAAATAATGAAAGTAGGAAAAATATTTTTTGAGTGTTTTGCTTGGGGGCGCCGAGTGGGAGAAGGGCCGCCCCTTACGGCGTCACGCCATCCGAACGATCCCCAAAAAGCCTCTATGGACGTCGATCCGGACGTCTACAAGGGACGCGAGTGGAGATGCTCTGAGCGACTGAGTCGGTATCGACCCTGCCAAGTACAGCCATCGCGAATACGCCCCTAA
Organism: Alopecurus myosuroides; assembly: GCA_028641055.1. Classification (NCBI taxonomy): domain Eukaryota; kingdom Viridiplantae; phylum Streptophyta; class Magnoliopsida; order Poales; family Poaceae; genus Alopecurus; species Alopecurus myosuroides. The sequence continues at coordinate 263,550,989 of CM054059.1, read as the reverse complement.
TGTACCAGCCGTTGCCGCCGGCACCAGGCCCCCAATACTCTTCACTGCCCTGACCAACTCGCCCCCACAGCTGGGTGTGATGAACCGAGGATGAGGTCTAAAACTCCGTTTACCGTGATTCTAGCCTCCCCTCGAACAAGATTGAGGCCATCTTCTACATCTCCTTCCTACATATTTTTACATCCTGTCTTAGACATCTCCGGTGCTCATCTTTCGTCCATGGAACCCCAGATGTGTGTGAAGTACAATTAATTTGTGGAACGTAATTTGACATCATAAGGTGACGAACATAGAACTAATTAATTTTACATAACAAGAAACTATTATTATTGAAAGTTCAGTGCTCTGAAAATATGTGGTTATTAAGATTGGCATGGAAAATAATAACTGATATTAGAATTGGGTCCAAACAAGTAGCACAGACACAGAACCACTCACGCATCAACATAAGTTTGTGCTCATTTCCTTTATTTTGTTAATCTATGGATCAAGAGTTTAGTTTATAAAGCAACTTTAACCTTGTAACACTGATCGCCCTGTATCAATCACTCGTTCACCTTGGACTATCCTTAAAAAAATATCTTAGACTGGTTAAGCATTCATGTTCATGAATAGGAATAAACCAAACAATTGAAAGGCTTCAAGAAATATTTGCTTCATCAATCCAATCATACTGTGGCTTGACATTACAATCAATTTTGTCCAACTGCCTTATTTCTGGTGTCTTTTTTTTACTGTTTTAGGAACTTGCATATCAAATTAGAACACAATGAGTTCTCAAGTCATGTTTGTCTATATACTGATGAATGGAAATAGTAGTTAGTACGCCGAAAAATAAATTATTGTTAGCCCCTGTTCAGTTGCTTTTTGCAAAGATTGTTTTACACTTACGTGTGATTTGCACCATTCAGACTGAGATGGCTTCATTTTATCCATCATACAGGTTATGGAGGAACAAACCAATACATATGCATTGGATAATGGAGGTGACTTTTTTTCTGATCTATATGACAAAAAGGAGAAAAGCAGTTTAATCATGGAATTTATGGCTTTATTCTTAACCTTGGGAAATTACAACTCCATTTAGTAATTCATATAGCTTATTTTAAAGTTGTCTGCGTGTTACAGTGTGGGCAGCCTGAACCCTGAAGTATCACCTTTCCATGTATGAAAAATACAACACATATTCTAATTAAAGTGAGTCGCACAAATCGGATCACGGGATTTCGGTAAGTTTCTCCGTTCTAAAATAACTGTATCATCCGCATCCGTGGGCTGATACTCCAACCGGCTGCTGGTGTTTTGTCGAGGAATGGACTTATCCTTGATGCTCTCTTTAGTGTGACGATTATCATAAGCAGGTTATCTCTTATGTAGAAAAAAAATCCTTCCTGTTAAGCTTTGTCACCCAACATGCTGTAAAGGTGGATTTCCTAAAGATTTTTTTTTTTTTGTCTTGGCATACCCGTATATTCCCAACAGTGGAAACGAATAAAAGTTGAAGTTGATAATCCAAACTAATTTATTACTTTTTTTTTGAGATTCCAAACTAACTTATTCCAAAAAAGACATTGTTGACGACAAAGCCAATGATTATGGTCCAACTGCCAGGTGATGCTTGGATCCCAGTAAATGGAGACGCGGGATAATAATATGCTATCATGAGGCGTGCACGTATTGTTTGAGAAATATCTCTACTATATAGTTTTTGCTAACGACCGTATGGGTGCGTACGGGTATGTCGTCGCTATCGTGTTGTTGTCTGTTTCCTTTCCTGTGTACGTAGCTAGCCTTCGCCTCAAGTCGTTTCTGTCTACGCAAAAACAAAACGTCGATTCTGTCTCTACCTTTGACCCGAGTCCGGATAGGAAAAGAAATTATAGAGTCCAGGTTTTAGCTCTTTTGCCAGCCGTAGGAGTATCTATTAATACCAGGAAAACCCACGACAAGCTCTAGCTATGCGGTCCTCCGCGCCGCGCCGCATGTCAGATCAGGGGAGAGGAAGGACACGTGGACACGGTGCTTGGCTTTAGAGGCCTACAGACCTATCGGCAGACTGCACCTCTCCGCACTCCTGGAGAGCGTGCCCGCGATGGCCGGTCAGGGCCAGCGCAGCAGCATCGTGTGTATAGTGCCATTGCGCCGGGGATCACCAAGGTCGGCATCCGACAATTGGAGCTAGAGGGCCAGGTTGAGATTTGAGAGTAAGTCGGGGATTTCACGTTTGTATCCATGGTGGCGATTCCTTGCACCGGCTGAGTGTGAGCCCGTCGGTCAGCAACCTGAAGTCCGCGGAAAACTTCATCCAGCTCCTGTCGGTGGGGAACCACGAGTTCTGGCCCATGGGGTTTGTCGACTACAAGTCTCTACGACAGCACCGTCATGCACATGCAAAAAGCTTTGAGCGGCTTCCACAATTTGCGAGCGTGACAATGCACGGCATGGATCATTAACATGTTGCGGCCGCTTTTCTTCTGGTCCAGCATGGACGCACGACATGTTGCGGACGATGAAAATGGTTGTGCCTGTCAAATACGACTCTCTGGCCCAGGGCACTGGCGGGCGACCTAGCATTGTTGATTAACCTGTCATCTAAAGTCGTGGGGAGGTTTCATTGGCATGCATCGCTAGGTGTGATCCAACAATGGCAGCAGGGTGCGCAGCTACCTTTGTACACCGTATTTGTTTGGTATGTACAGGGTGATGTCCTTGCACGGTTGTTAACGAGTGTCGCATCAGTCCCACAAAAAAAGTAGGTATATTTTGAAAAATTCAGTTGCACAATTTACAATAACATTCAAAAATAAAGTTTTTCCGCAATGGCTTTTTGATTCGTTGTCTAATCTTTCGTGAACAATGACCCACAAACAGATATGGCATTATGTAAGGGACCATGACAATATGTCTAATAGTGCCAAAGGCAAAAGAATAGCCAGATTTAATTCTAATAACAAGATCCATAACTAAAAACATTGAGCTGGGCAAATAACTGCCCCAATCATCGCCCCCGCGGTAGTGAAAATTTCCATTGCCTAAAAGATATTAACTAAAATTTAACCCGTAGCAACGCACGGGTACTTTTGCTAGTTACTACTAAAACAGACTGCTACAAAAACTCGCACTTTTGATGGCTACCGAGGGAGTTTCTAACTAGACCGGGCTGGTGAATTGGTTGCTAGAGATTGAAGTAGGGAGTGAATCCATTCATTTCACATCTTTCTTTGATGGTGAAAATAGAAATAGAGTAAAACCCAATGACTCAATTACCATACTTTATTGTACTTTAACCTACAACTTCCTTGTCCCATATTACTTGTTGCTAAAACGGATGTATCTAGACGTATTTTTAGTCCTAGATACATCTGTTTTAGCGACAACTAATATGGGATGGAGGAGTACAATATAACTATTTGTGTCATTTCTCCCTCTTCAGGTAGTGACATTTTATTATAGTGGTCATTTGCCATATTTTCTACTTGCAGATGAGCATGTACTTCACATCTGCTTTTTTGGCCTTCTTCTACAGAAGGAAATTAAAGTATCCATGTTTTAGTTCACGAATTCTTTTTGTTGGACCTTTGTTCTTGTTTGGTGGTCATTTTTGTGTTTATGAAGCTGTCATACATATAATTGATGTATGTCTCCTTTTTATTATTTTCTGTTCGCGCAAACCACAGTCCACAACATGGATATCTGCAAGCATTTGCGGCAGACAATGGTCTTGAAGTTCTTTTGCTCCTTGAAAGACCTCAGGCCTCTGAAGCATCCATGCTAGCTGAAGTGTCTAAAATTTTGTACTTCAACTTCTTATCGATAATTGGTAATGAATTTTATTTCATGTAATGTTGTAGCCTTAGGTGCTGCTCGAGGGAATACGGTTCCTCGGGCAAGTTTCTCAAGTATTGTTAGAGCTATGGCAGCATGTGTATTAATATTTTTCTAACTGAACATATATGTCAGGTTATGTGTAATGTCATGCAAAGTATGCAAATGATGCTGCTCAAGTGTCTATTGTCTAATCTCTCAAGAGGCTGACACAACTTTGTGTTCTCGAGCTGTAGCAAATTGCGTACAGCTTGACTCGTGTGGTCAGCATGAATTTAATATGTTTAGATGCTTACATGAAACGCTTATCCAGAGTTATCAATCAGGAGTATCTGTGATTGTAGGTAATATCAGCCATGCTATGTGTGAGGTAGTAATGTATACTCAAACATACTACCATCTGGTCACAGAACGCTCGTATGCTGAAAATAAGGCAATTCGGTAAGAGAATCTTGATGCCGAAAATAAGATACAATGTGTTCCTCCAATGACAAAACGACAGTCTTGTGAGCTGTCAGCATACTTCTTACCATCTTTGACGACATACATGCCATTTCAGTGGAAATTCTGTCAATTGTATGTCTTAGGCTGGTCACTGTGGGAGTAACATAGCTAGTAACATCAGTGCCACATAGGAAAAAAAGATGACGTGGCACATATTTAATGACGAGAAAGATGAGGGTGGTAACTAGCTATGTTACTGTAACATCACACATTCCAATGCACAATGAGTCTATAGGCTAATAAATGCAGTTTTGCATGACACCACTTGTTAGTTACTGCCCACTGTGGAGGTAGTAACATAGTTTAGAAAAATGTGATGTTATTGCCCTATGTTACTTCCCATTGTGACCAGCCTTAAATGGCTACAACCTACAAGCATGGTAGAGGTGGTAAAAGCGTTGTCGCGTATGTGTTTGGACTACCAACTGAGCATAAATTCACTAGACTAGAGGGGAACACCACATATTTAATTTGCATATGAATTTGCACATAAGTTCATTTCATATGTATATATACACGAGCATACAGAGTCCGGGAGAAAAGCATCAGCCCTATCCTTGGTACTTCCTCCATTTCAGATTATTAGGCACAACTCCATGGGGTTGCCGCCACGGGGCCAACTCTTGTAGGATGCCAATGGGCTGTTAAAGACAGAGTTCATTCAAGAATTATAGAAAGAAAAACGCGGCAAAGCGTGCCAGGTCCCTCTAGTAAAGTCTATATAGACAGAGACCGATCATGATTCATGATGCAAATTAAGTATAGTGCATCATCATTCAACTGATCTCCCATAGGTGATGAACCAAGATAGACAACAATCTTGTATCAGAGAACACAGTGGATCCCCATGTTATCAAGGTTGTAAAGCAGAGACTTGTGCTTGATCATCTCTAGCCCATTACCAGCACGCACTACCTCCACGACTGTCAACACAGTGACCTTATCTTTTTTTCTTTTTTAGGAACGCGCGAAATGCACGCCTTTTTTTATATAGAAGAGAAGAGATAGGCAAAACACAATACAGTCCACTCCGCCCGGAGGCAGTCCACGCACACCTCGACACACCCAAAGCTAAACCCCTATCACTCACAAACAACCCACTAACTTCCACCTGGCCGCCTCCTCCATGAGAAAGTCGAGAAGGAGTGGGACCGTCCTAGAAGAGCCCTTGAAGACTCGATTATTTCGCTCCACCCATAATGACCTCAGAACTAGCAAGACAAGGGCCCTCATCTTGATCCTCTGGGCTTTCGACCATCCCTCCAACGCCTTAATCCACCAATCCTCCAAGGACGAGGAAGAAGAGGGGGTAAGCTCCGGACGCCCAACGCTCGACAAGACCTGAAACCAAACCTGTCTCGAAAAGGAACAGTTAAGAAGTAGATGATCTATCGACTCCGGGTCCTGAAGACAAACAGGGCACGTGTCCACCAAGGTAAGTCCATGTTTCTTCCTCCTAACGCCTGTCCAACACCTGTTCCACGCCGCCTTCCAGGCGAAGAGTTTGAACTTCAACGGTGCTCTACAATCCCAAATGTGAGCATGAAGTGGCCAAGTGGTGCACCCGAAGAAGAAGGCCATGTAAGCCGATTTCGCAGAGAACAAGCGTGAAGAAGTTAGCGTCCACTGGAAGGAGTCCGACACATCTGCACTCAGAACCACTCTACTCAAAGCCTGCGACAACACGAGGTATTGCGCCATGGCTGGGACCGAAATCCCAAGCGCAATGTCACGGATCCACAAGTTCCCCTGAAGGGCATCGACAACCAGGCGCAAATGTTGCACTCTCGGGTCCACAAACTGAAGAACGAGGGGGGCGATCATCGAAATGCTACGCCCATCGATCCACCGGTCTGTCCAGAAAAGAGTACAACGTCCATCTCCCACCACCATACGGGTGGATTCACGAAAAAGCGCCCTAGTCGTGGTAGAACACACGATAGGCGCATCGAGCCACGGCTTATCTGACTCAACCCTACTCCGCCAAAGCCACTTGAGACGGAACGCCTCGTTGAGGAGGTGCAGGTTCCTAAATCCAAGCCCACCCATCCACTTGGGTGTGCACACCCTCTCCCACGCGATGGGGCAAGCCCCTCCACCAGCCTTGGCCTTACCACACCAAAGAAAACCTCTACATAACGACTCGAAAGCGTCGATCATCCACTTCGGCAGGTCCATCTCCATCATGATGTAAACTGACATCGCCGAAAGCACAGCCTGGACCAACACGGACCTCCCCTGGATCTGCAGGAGGGCACCCTTCCACGTAGGAAGCCTACGGGCAAGTCGATCCACATACGGCTGCAAGTCCTGCTTTGACATGCGGGAGGTGGATAGCGGAAGACCGAGGTATGTACAAGGGAAGACCTTGACCACACAAGGAAGGCTGGCACGGATGAAAATTCCTGGTCGAGTGCAGCACACCTAATCAATGTCGTAGAGCATTTATTGTAATTAGCCCTCAGCCCTGCCGCATCACCAAACAGGTCGAAAATCCCCTTGGCCAAATTGATCTCCACAGGGGAAGGCCTGACCACCAGCGCGACATCATCCGCAAACATAGAGAGGCGATACTTGATACCAAAAGTACTCAACGACTCGAACAACCTTCTACCCTCGGCCACACGGAATAGTGCACCTAGCACATCCATAACAATCACAAACAACAAGGGCGACAATGGGTCGCCTTGCCGCAACCCTCTACAATGCCTGATCCGCTCGGACGCATGTCCATTAATCTTCCTCCTCAAGGGGAGGCCTGTGGAAGCAGTGGGTGGCGATACAAAACTTGCCCAGGCTCAGGTTCAGCAGGTGGCGCCGCGAGGTATACCAGTCGTCAGGTAGGTCCTCAAGATAATCCCAAGCATGCTGGAACACAGGAGCCTCCTCCGCCATGGCAGAGGAGGCTAGGTCAAAAGCACACAAACGGTGCTGGGTGCTCTTGGGAGCAGTAAGACCGAACCAGAGTCGAAACTGAGGGGCATACTCTGCTGCACCGTGGAATGGCAGCATCCACCGGCCAGCCGGCCTCCATGCACCCCTCAGCCTATCAAATGCATAGGTGCCTTCCTTGGATGAGGCCCATATGGTGTAGTTATCAACCACCGCCGCTGCGAAGGGAGGACTGGGACGGCGAGGAGTGTAGTAGCCGTGAGGCACGCACGGCGGCACGTGTGGCAGACTATGCCAGTACCAATCATTTGGAAATGCAGAGATACTAGTCCTGCAGTGGTTGAAGGACTCGAAGCTGCCGTCCTCGGTGCTCATGACATAAAGATCATATTCACCTCTAGTGCTCAATTCACTGCAGCCATTGTGTGGGTTGGTGATGGACAAGGTGATGGAATTGGCTGGCTTGCCGAAGTTGGCTGGGGGCATGGCAACGACTGACTGCCTATCCACGTCGTAGAGCGAGACATTGGCAGAAGGATTTGCGAACATGACAGAGCCCTCGCCCTGCGCTGCGCTCGCAGCAGGGAGAAGAAGTGGAAGTTGTCGGCGTTGATCATGGCGGGTTGGGTCGAGAAAAAGATCTCCGGCATTGGCAGGTCGCTGGCGCTTAAGAAAGTCGGCGGCCACCCCCCATTCTTCTTCTCGGCCTTCGCAACTTCTTGTTGGGCAGTTGCCTGATTAGCTGATTCGTAGAAGAGGTTCTCTGAGAGCTTGATCCGGTACAGCGCATAGAGTCTAGTGTCGTACTCGCGAACCACCATGTTCAGAAACTGCCGCTGCATGCTGCCCAACCAACACCAAAATATCCTGCAGCAGCAGAATCCAATTCTCCGAGCCTCCGATTCCTAATTTCACATCTAACTAGGGCTGTTCGAGCGCTAATTAGGGACACTTCTTTTAAGTTTGTGCTTATGCAGAAGCCAGTTTCTAGATTGTAGTGGGTAGAAACTGTTGTGAGGAGAAACTCTAGAAACTCCTCAGGAGACTTCTTTTTGGCTTCTACAGATTTTGCTTATTTGCTAGGTTGGGTTGTGATATGTCTAATATACCCCCGAATTTGATAATATACTATATCAAACCAATGTATTTGATAATACTACACACATATCCACCAGTGCTGATTAGATTGACACAAAAATCGCTTTTACAAACATAGCATGTGTGAGGTCAAATCAGAACACACACATAGCTATTTCCGATGACACTACCAGGCCAATTCAAGGCAAAAATATTCATACCCAACCATACAGCAGCACGCAGCACTGGAACCATATGCCCAAAAAAAAATGGTACCAAGTTGATCCTGTAACTACCATTATCATGTCACTGTATACAGCAGCACACACGCATACAGCAGCACGCACGCACGCACCATTCTCATGTCAATGTATACAACAATCCTCTAGCACAACTACCCGAGTTGATCCAGACAATCACCATCACGCAGCATACAGCAAACATTACCACTTCAAGGAAAAAAATTGGTACCAAGTTCATACGGGATGGAACTCTCCGTAGCTGGGCAGCAGACATGGTGGAGAGGAATCAGCTCGCCTCGGACGTTGGTGGGGACGACGAGCTGCTGCTCCTCGGACGGAAGCAGCACAAGCTCGGGCGGCGCGGGGATGCGGAATCGCGGGGCAGCAGCACAAGCTCGGGCGGCGGGCGTCGAGGGGCCGGCGACGGAAGCAGCGGGCGTCCCTTAGGTGCGGGATCCGACGGCCGGCGGCTTCCCCGCGGCGGGAGATGGCGTCCCGGCGGCGGTCGTGGCGTCCCGGCGGCGGATGGGGCGAGCGGATGAGCGGGGGGTCGGGGGGGGGGGGGCAGCGAACCCCTTCGATTCGTTCTAATTTTTTTTTCTTGCGTGGGTTGACCGGTTGGGAGAAGGGCTGCGGGGGCGGTGGCAATCCCCCGTAATTACCTAGAAGGATATGTCGTTTTCTGAATACCCCTTCGCGGGCTGAGACAGAAACTCGGGAAACTGTTCCCGAGCAGTTTCTTCCGGTACGTGCAAAGTGAGTTTCTCGGTGGCTAGAAACTGGGTAGAAATTGGAGACTTCTTTTGAGTTTTTGCTTATTTGGACCCAGAAACTGTCTAGAAACTTAAAAGAAGTGTCCCTTAGTTTTGTTCCACAATCAAAAAACCTTCAGTTGCTCGATTTAACATAGGCGGAGCAGAAGGGGATCGATCGATCTGCAGACAGATGTGTAGGAGAGTGTCGGGCGAGCAGAAAAGCGGCGGCGTTGGAAGGGCGGAAACTTGGAGATGCCGACGGCAGCCGGGGTTGGAGGCGGCGACGGGCGACCATGAGGGAGCAACGGCCGCGGAGCAGCTGCAGGCGGACAGGAACGGCGAGCCAGCGGAGAGTCGGCGGTTTCACCGAAAAAAAAGGAGTGGCAACAGGGCAGCTTGGGGATCTAGACAGCAAAACTGGGGCTCGAGCTCGATCGGATCTGGAGAAAGAGGATAATCAGTATAGCTGGTTGAACCCGGCACGTCTAGCTGGCCACACGTGCCGGAAAAAGCACGGCCTGTATACGGTATGGCCCATATACGGCCCGGCTTATTGGTGCCGTGCCGGGCCGGCGCGTGGGCTGGAATTCTGATGAGAACACAACACGCAAGCAGGGTTGTGGTCCGACGGGCCAAGTTTAGGCACGATGGCCCGTTTAAAGCCCGGCTTGGTTGACCCAGTAGGCTAGGTGGGAAATTCAGTTTTTTAAATTTTGGTCGACCAGGGAGGATGGGGGAACGGGGGCCATTTTCGAAAATTTTGGGCCGGGAGGAGCGGAGGGGAAAGGGTGGGGCAGTTTTTTCCGGGATAATTAGGGGCGTAATTACCCATTTTAAACGTGATTTGTGTCGGTTTTAAGAGATTTAGCCATATTTAATCATTAGAGGGCTAATTTAGCCCCAAAAAATATATTTTTTCCCTATAAAAAGGGATGCCCACTCCTCTAATTTAATCGTGCCATATCGTGTCCGTGTCGGGCCGCGTGCCGGACCGTTTATATCGTGTCGTGTCGTGCCGGTCCACGTGCTTCAAATCGAGGATCGGCCCGGACACTACCGTGCTCGTGCCGTGCCGCGGCCCATTTAAATCGTGACGTGCCGTGCCCGTGCCGGGCCAAAAAAGTCGTGCTTCGGACCGGCCGAAAAAGTCCGACCCGTTTGGCCAGCTATACGCCTGATTGATGACTAAAAAAGCACGCCCATATAAGGCACGGCATGTCCTCATGCCGTGCCGTGCCGGGCCAGTTCACGGGCTCCAAAACAAGGAGCAGCCTGGGCGCTACCAGGATCGTGCCGGACCGCGGCCCGTTTACCATGGGTCGTGTCATGCCCGTACTGAGCTAAATTAGCTGTGCTTCGGGTCGGCCAAAAAAAACTCGCTCTGTTTGGCTAGTTATAATAATCATACCGAAAACCTTAGCTGATAGATGTGATACCATGTTACTTGTATTATTAGGAAGGCAAAGCCATCATATATATGTGTACATGTGGAGGTCAAAAGGCCAAAGGCCACTATAAATATAACTAACTCTAAGGCTAGTCACAATAAAGAGTAACATATGCATTGCCCTATGCTACGTTACTACCTCCATAGTGGTCAGGTGCAGATCACGTTCTACTACCTCCGGTCTGTGGTTCGACCTCTCATAGTGGTCCTTGCTTTTCTTTTTGAAAGCTCCGTGGGGCTAATTTTGTGTAGTTGCTCAGCGTGCCCCCCTTTCGTCGAGTGCCCCGCCCGGTTCACAGGGTTGTTGGCCTACCAAGCACTTGTCCGCAGCTCCTGCCGCCTACCAAGTGGGCTCCGCGATCGTTATCTTGACTGTTACATATGGGCAGTGTCATATTTATTAGGATGTAGACATATTGTGTATTGAATAGTGTGATGGTATGGTAATAACTAGTTACCACAACCATCTATTTCCTCATTAAATATGTGCCACATCAAAAAAAAATTGCATATGTGACACTTATGTTACTACCTATGTTGCTCCCACTGTGACCAGCCTAACACATAGCTGATAGCTGTGATACCATGTTAATTGTGTTATTAGGAAGTCAAAGTCATCATATATAGGTGTACATGTGGAGACCAAAAGGCAAGAACTCAAAGGGCAAAATGCCACCATAAATATAGGACACCACAATATCTAGGATATTAACACATAGCATTGTGGAATTTGAAATGCAGGTCATGCCATTTGGAATATTTCAAATCTTGTGAACTTGACAACATTGTGCTCTCCCTCAAAGAACAGAAATCGAGGTATGATCCATTTTTATATGTGCCTAAAACAATTAAGACTCCATTAGCACAAACGTTCCTTTTCAATAAAAATAACTGTTCTGTTTGTGCAATTGCAAGTTTTTGTGTGAACTAGTTGGGTTCTATTCACGCTTTATTTTCTGGATTTCCTTATCTCCCTCATTCTAAAATATTTATTATTGAAATTATCTAGAATATTTATTTGAGGAATATTTTTACTTGCAGTACAATATGAGAAACTAAATCTATGCAGTTAAGTCCCCTGATGCTGGCAAAAAAGTTGAATTTTTCTGACAATTACTGTTTAAAAAGTAGCGGAGAAATACCACTGATGTATTTGAAGGGTTTAACTCCTGATTTCAACATTACCGTACCAACAAGTTACAAAACATATTTTGAACTTTTGAGTTTGACCAGTCAGTAAAAGAGGCTAAACTGACAAGATAGTGCTGCAAAATGAGACCCAACTCACAATCTCCATGGTTAAGCCTTGCTGCTAAGACTATTCGCCTCAATGTGGTAGGTCAGCTAGCCTCGTTAATTTCCTCCCATATTAATATGGTGAATATATCTTGTTGCCATTGCGTAGTTAAAACACAATTGATCGGACCTGTTTAAAAACATAAATGACAGCTCCATTTGTCATAGCACCGGCTTTTTCAGAAACACTTACATGTTTTTCTATCTTGATGTGCAATAGCTAGTTGCAAATCATATTTAAATGTGGTTAACAAAATAAAACGTTCTAAAACTAATAATATTCTCCTAAATAAGTATTTCCTTCATCCCCAAATGGATCTGATGTGATCCTTAATGTCAATGTTCTGAGGTTTGACTATTAGTATATGTGCGACTGCATTGGTGGATTATATATGAAACTAATGTTATTAGGTTTGTCAAATTATGACGATGGAGACAGGTTGAAAATTACGAACAACTATACTTGAGAATGGATGGGGTAGATTCCTCATTCCACATCACATCAATTGTAAACTAACCCTTGATCAGCAACCTATTGGACCCTTACAAAAGTTCCAAACTTCACTAAATATGCATATGTATATATTGTTCTATGCTATGTTAAGATATATTCATCATTTATGCACCGCATATTTGTCTTATAGCTAACGTAATTTTTTGGTGTTCTCCTCCATCTCTCCATCTTAGGGCCTTTTTGTTTGGGCTGGCTGCGGCTGACTGTGCTGCGGTGCAAGGGAAGCTGCTGTGCGAGGGAAGCCGCTGTTCTGAATGTTAGTCTTTGGCAAATTAGCTGGTTGGCTGCTGTAAACTAGTGGATTGTCCAAATTGCCCTCACTAGTATGAGAACATATGTTTTTGCCGATTTAAGTGTAATCAACATATATGAGTTAATTCTAAAGAGTTTTTGACACAAATAATTAATGACGCATTTTCACATGCATGACAAATATGTGATGTATATTAAATTTAACAGTTTTTACCGATTATTAAAATCAAGATTTTTTACCATTTTTTAAGAGAGCGCTCGATTTGCATTTGCTTCTGAATAGCTAGTCGATCAAAGAGTTGGAACAAATACACAAAGCACTGAAGTGCATATACGACAAAGAGAAACAAATCAATTAATAGGAAGGTCGAACGCCCCGCGGCAGAGCACGGACAGAGCGTTGTTGCTTGCGTGCCCGGAGCTTGCAGTCGGCTAGCTGCGACCTCGATCTGCTCATCGTCGTCGTCTCTGGCTGCACGGACAACATGAAAAAAAACTGCATGCGGTCGGACAAGGAACGTGGCGGGGCTAGCACGACGGCGCACGAATAGACGGCGGTGCGCCGGTCTGTGCCCCAGCCTGACATTGACCTAGGCGACGCAGATGACGGCCGGGCAGGCACGGACGTCGCGAGCGGGTCCGCGGCGAGCAGAGCACGGGGAGATTTCAGTGGAGGAACGGGAAAGGGAGGTTTCCGCGGTGAGGAAGATCGATTGCGGCTGGCCGGCCGCGGAGCTCTCATGGGTCCTCTCAACCTGGGAGGACGGGTGCTTCGGTGGAGACGAGGTCGTCCGGGAGGACGACCATGAAGCGGACGCGGCCTTCTCGATCTTGGCGGCGCATGGGACAACGGACGGGAGGCGGAGGAGAAAGGGAGGGCGGCATAAGGGTGGCGCAGGGGACGGCGGGTATGTCCGGCATTGGCCTAAGAGCCGGATTACCAGAGTGGCCCGTTGGTAATGGATCATAGTCTATTGGGCGGCCTAGTAAGTTGATGCGCAGGAAGCCGGATTTTAGAAGAACCCGGACCGCGGCCCAAAGTGGTGCGCCTTGAGGAGAAGACGGATTCCTTACTTTCCAAGTTAGATATTTTTTGTAGTCTTCTAGGTTTCCTTTCTCTAAGCCCTAATCTGGCTATCTATATAAAGCCAGACAGGAGTAAGGAACGATAGACAATAAGCTACTCCCTCCGTTCAACATTAGATGACTTCCACATATCTATATATGGATGTATCTAGACACTAAAATGTGTCTAGGTACATCCATATATAGATATGTGGAAGTCATCTATTGTTGAACGGAGGGAGTAGAAGCCAACTCGCCGAGAAGTTGATCCTCGCCGAGTTAGCGAAACCATACTCACATTGTACTTTGTATACTTCAGGCTTCAGCCCCGGTTTAGTGAGATTGCAGGAGTAGGAACGCCGCCTAGTTGCGTCGTACCGAACCTGGATAAACTCGGTTTTCTCGTTTGTCATACTATCACGTCCCCCCCCCCCCCCCCCCCGCGTTTAGATTGGGAATACTCGACAGAATCGGCAGTACAATAACTGTCAGAAGCCTGAAATTCGACGACGACGTCGGGCGCTTCCTCGACAACGGATCGTACATGCCAGCACGGAATCACCTGGTAAGTGCCTGCGTTTTACCGATTGGATCTACAAATATTTTTATCGGATTAAAAGCAGAAGCAATGGGATTCCGTTGTGAAAGTAAATTTATCCCACCTGCCCTATACCCAGTTGAGGAAAACTATGATACCAGATTCTGCTCAAATCGCCAAAACAGTGTCGAAATTGCCGCCTCTTCGGAGATGCCTGCAATCGGGTCTCACTTTATTGACATGGTGCAGTCTGAGGTCGCGGACAACACGGAAGAAACTAATCTCGTGGAAGAAGCAGAAAAACAACATCCCACAGAACAAGTGGAAGATCCGACACCCGTCAATCAGACGACAAACTCGGAAGCCGACTCTGTGATAGCTGCTATAGAAGCAAGACTGGATTCCGAAGAAGAAGATGAAGACGCTTTCGAGAGAAAGGTTAAATCTATGCAGGGGAGCTTCCATGAAGTCCTTATGGCAAAGCCGACTGAAAACCCGGAAGCGGAAGATGATGAAGACCCCAAAACACCTCCGCCAGATGAGGAAAGAGAGGAAGGTGAAGCTAGTCCAACTTAACCCGATGTCAAAGAATTGACAGAGGGAGAACCTGGCAAGAAACCTCTTTCTTCCAAAAAGAAAAAGAAGACTGCCAAGAAACTCCAGTATAAACTCCAGAAGAAAAAGTTGGCAGATATGGCCAACCAAAACCTGGAAGTAAGAGGAGGCGGCGGAGTCAAACCTGCGGAGAAGAAAAAGAGAGAAATCCTCGTTCCCCAAATATCGGAACAAGAAAAAATTGATCTAAATCAAACCCCAGTGGGACGAGACGAGCCCCCAAAAGTGCTCCAAGCTAGGAGACAAGCTCTACAGCGGCAACAACAACATCTATTCCGTACTCAGGAAAACCTCATGAAAACCCAGGCTGACATTAAATTGCAGCAGGAAGAAATATAGGAATACAAGCGAATGAATAGATCTGGCATTAAACCTACGCTGTTAACCGGAATTGCAAAACCGGATGAACTGCCAGCAAGAAAGAGGTTTGAAAACCCTTCTTGGCAAAGGCAGGTTAACGACACCAATGCCAAGGGCAAACGCATATACATAACAGCAGCCAAAAACGTGGAGGCCGCGTTCGCCATCCTTAATAACGATTGATGTCTACGCACGCTTCTATTCTTGTAGACAGTGTTGGGCCTCCAAGTGCAGAGGTTTATAGAACAGCAGCAAGTTTCCCTTAAGTGGATCACCCAAGGTTTATCGAACTCGGTGAGGTAGAGGTCAAAGATATCCCTCTCAAGCAAACCTGCTATTAATATACAAGAAGTCTCTTGTGTCCCCAACACACCCAATATACTTGTCAGGTATATAGGTGCACTAGTTCGGCGAAGAGATAGTGAAATGCGAGTAATATGGATGGTTATAAGTAATAATAGCAATCTGAAATAAATATGGAAGCAAGCAAACATGTAGCAGAACAGGCGGAAAACAGTGTTTCAATGCTTGGAAACAAGGCCTAGGGATCCTACTTTCACTAGTGGACACTCTTAACAATGATCACATAATTGAATAACTAAATATCTTCTCTTTACTATGATACTCTTAACCCTCTCCGGTTGGATAATGAACACTAAATATTGCGTAGGGCTGCAAAAGGCATTCCTTAAAGTAGGCATTCCCATGTCTAGTTAACCCCATGATACGTATCAAATGTATCTATAATTTATGATGTTCCACGTTGATATTATGCCAATTGCTACATGTTTTCCGTATGCTTTCCTACGTTTTCTTATGTTTTCCGGGACTAACCTATTAATAAGATGCCACAGAGCCAGTTCCCTGTTTTCTGATGTTTTTAGTTTCAGAAAAGTTGTTCTCGAAATATTCTCGGAATTGGAAAATTCGAAAGCCAGAAGTCCTAAAAGTTCCGGAAGCTTCCAGGAGTACAAAAACCGTTTTTATGCTTTTTGGATGCTTATTCCGGGTACCATCAAATACGTATGAAGGAGGAGGGCCAAATAAAAACTTCCTTCATAACCCCATATGGAACATACTATTACATAACCATGCCTTTTGGCTTGAAGAACGCCGGTGCAACTTACCAGCGTTGCATGCAAAGTTGCTTGCATAGTCAAATCGGCAAAAACGTCCAAGTTTACGTGGATGATATTGCCGTAGTTTTCAAGGAAAAGGATACACTCCTTAAATATCTACGAGAAACCTTCGAAAATTTGCGCACTTACAAAATGAAATTGAATCCATTAAAGTGCATATTCGGGGTTCTCTCAGGAAAGCTTCTGGGTTTTATCGTTTCCCACAGAGGAATAGAAGTAAACCCGGAAAAGATCAAAGCAATCTTGAATCACACAAGGCCTACGTGCCTAAAAGATGTCCAAAGACTGACGGGTTCTATAGCCGCCGTTAGCAGGTTTATAAGCCGACTAGGTGACAAAGCTCTGCCATTATACAAGTTGTTGAAGAAATCCGACAAATTTGAATGCACATAAGAGGCGGACAAAGCATTAACCCAGTTAAAGAAAACCTTGATGAAACCTCCGATTTTGGCATCCCTAGAAGACGGAGAACCCATGTTACTGTATCTTACAGCAACAAACAGGGTTATTAGTGCAGTGATAATCGTGAAAAGATGGAAAGGATAACAAAGTATACCAGATCAACATCCGGTGTATTACGTCAGTGAGGTATTCTCCGAGTCAAAACAAAGTTATCCACATTATCAAAAACTGGCATATGGCGTGTTTTTTGCATCTCGAAAACTCCATCATTATTTCCAAGGACATTACGTAACAGTGGTAAGCAAAGCACCACTAGGGGATATCATCAACAATGCAGACGCAACAGGCCGAGTCGCCAAATGGGGGTATTGAGCTCGCTGCGTTCGATATTAAGTACCAACCTCGGACGATAATTAAATCCCAGGTGTTGGCAGATTTTGTCGCTGATTGGACAGAAGCAACGGAAAACACACCAATGCCGGAGTCCGAATATTGGATCATGCATTTTGACGGGTCCAAAATGAAAGAAGGCGCTGGAGCTGGTGTAGTGCTTAAATCTCCAAAAGGCGACATAATGGAATATTTATTACAAATACACTTCAACGGCGGCAACAATGTGGCATAATATGAAGCTTTGCTTCATGGCTTGCATATTGCAAAGGAAATAGGCGTCAAGCGTATACTTTGTTATGGTGACTCGGATTTGGTGCAGCATCAGCTAAACCAAACATGGGATGCCAAAAGCCCCCATTATGGCCGAATATCGGAGAACAGTGGACGAGTTTGTCATTTTCTTCCTAGGATTTGAAGTACTTGATATCAAAAGGGAAGATAATTGGAAGCGGATGCCTTAGCCCACATGGGCTCGGAAAGAGTGAAAACCCTACCACCTGGTGTGTTTGTCCAACATTTGTATGAACCATCAATAAAAGGCGGACATGTTGATTATCCTCTCGTTTCCGAGTCAATCGAAGTTCTGCTTGTTAACCCGGATTGGACAATTCCATACTTAAAATTCTTAGACGATCAAAAATTCCCGGATGGAGCAGATGAAGTCTTGCAAAGGCAGATACAACGCCGATGCAAAGGATACACGATAATCAATGGTTTCCTGTATAAACGCAGTACTATCGGAATTTTTCAGCGATATATTTCGCCAGAAGAAGAACGAGAAATTCTGAAATAAATTGATGCAGGAGATTGCGGACATCATGCTCAATCAATAATCATAGTTAAAAAAGCATTCCGTGCAGGGTTTTTTCTGGCTTACAGCCAAGGCAGACGCGGATCACATAGTAAATACATGTGCCGGATGTCAATATTACGCCAAGCAGATGAATATGCCAGCTCAAACACTCAAAACTATCCCCATAACATGTCCATTTACGGTCTGGGGGCTAGATATGATGGGACCATGCAAAACTGGAAGAGGTGGATTTACACATCTACTCGTTGCAGTAGATAAGTATACTAAGTGGGTGAAGGCGAAACCCATAAAAAACTTGACCGTGTGACTGCCAGAAATTTCGTCATTGACGTAGTCATGAGATACGGCATTCCACACACCATAATCACGGATAACGGGACAAATGTCTCTATTCAAGAGTTGGCAAAATATTGCCGACAAACGGGAATTTGCCTAGATCTTGCATCCGAGGCACACCCACAATTCAACGGACATGTTCAACGAATGAATAGTTCAATCCTGCAGGGAATACGCCCAAGACTCGAATCTCCTCTTCACAGAGCAGCTGGAGCATGGGTAGAAGAATTACCTTATGTGCTTTGGAGTATTCGAACGACGCCAAATAGATCAACGGGGCAAACACCGTTTTTCTTGGTTTATGGTGCAGAAGCAGTGCTTCCCACGGACATGATCCAACATAGTCCAAGAGTGTTGGCGTACGATGACTCGGATGCCGAAAACGTACGACATGATGCCGTCGATCTCTTAGAAGAAGAAAGAGAGCTTGTGCTAGAAATATCGGCCATTTATCAGCAAGGATTGCGACGTTATCATAGTCGGAAAATCAAACATCGTTCTTTCTAAAAAGGTGATTTGGTGCTAAGATTGGTACAGGAAAGGAAGCACAAATTAGCCCCAGTATGGGAGGGACCATTTGTCATTAGAAACACTATGAAAAATGGATCATATTACCTTGTAGATATTAGAGATACGGAAGATGATCCTAAAAATCGGAATCGCAAGAGAAAGAGAAAGATAGATGTAGAACTGGGAGAGATAAAGAGACCCTGGAGCATCCAGCAGTTACGTCCCTTTTACACTTAGTTCAAATTCTATGTAAACATCTTTGAGATCATGAAATAAAGTTGTCGGAATTCATGCATTTTTTGTCTGTCTTGCTATTATTGTTTCAAGCATAAGACCGCCTTATCTATTTCCCAATGATCTTTCAAATTGCTTCAATGTTAACCCGAATTTTGCCTGCGTGCTCAGAGTTATAAAACTGAATGCTTTTGTAGCGTAAGGAGGCTTAAGGAAACCCAGATTGTGCCCGGGTGCCTGAGTTTCATACTTTTTCAAAATTCCTTGATTTTTTCCTAAGTATTATCTCATTGTTTGTGTGTTGGATCACTGGAATTAGTAAGTAAAAATGCCTAAGTACAATCCATGATTCCGAGTTTCGACTGATAGGTTTGAACCCAGTCACTTGGCATGAAGATTAAGTACTATTGAGCCATTTCAACACTAAGGACAGTTAAAGCATATAAACCAAAGAACTTAGCAGGAAAAGGAATTAAAACCCAGAAAAACTTGCAAAGATTTGAACTTTACTGCAAAAGGGATAAATACTTGTTTATACAAATGATAGATAGCATTACAATTGATGTTACATTTGCGATGACGGTAATGCTTCTATTTTTCTCGGCCAGCTACACAGGAATTAGGCCTTCGTCCTCGTACTCCGAGTCCTCCTCGTCGCTGTTGCTGGGTTTCTCCGGAGTTTCGGAATTTCTTCCTTCGGGTAGAACATCGAGATGGACACCATCTGAGCTATCTTGGTGGCATTCCCCTTGACAGACTCAAAGATATCGTCTCTCTGCGGTTCCGTGTACCCTTGAGGGATACCGATGGCGACACGCCAGGACTTGGCGGTGGTGTAATGCATGCGCATCAGCCCAAGGGCCATGCGCACACCACCGAGAGCAGCAGAGCGAAGCCAGGACTCCCTCTGGTTCGCCACCTCTTCTATCGCCTCCGGAAGTTTGCTGACTTCTGAGAAATCTTCAGCTTTGTCAGAAATGTACTTGTTCACAAGTAGCATCCCCGCAGTCTTGAGGTCGGCGAAAATCTTCCCGAAAGCCCGGATTCTATCAACTCGGGTAAACAAAGGGTTCCCTTCTGTTCAAAATAACAAGGAAAAGTTAGAAAATCACAGAAGGAGGAAAAGTAAGACGTGTTGTAAAAGTACAAGAAAAACCTTGGTAAAAGAGAAAAAAAACTTACCCAGTATTTTATCCATCTCAACACCTTCTTCAAGGCATTGGTTGAGGGAATTCTCCAAATACCGGATGGTAGCCTTATCCTTCTCAGCTTGGGAGGAAGCTCGGGACTCGGCAATTCCAATAGCCAGCTAACTAGCCTCCAGGTCTTTATGAAGCTTTACCGTCATCTTGTAAAGCTCCGAATTTTCCTTGCGGAGGTTTTCGGCATTGCCACCATCTTCAGCAATTTGTTTGGATTTGGCAAAAGAAGCTGAAAAGAGTAAAAAATGAAGAGTTTGAAACTCGGAAAAATACTTAGGAGAATTTCAGAAAACAGAAGTGCAAATGAATAAAACATTTACCTGTTGAATCCTTTAGCTGTTGCTGAACTGAGGCCAACTCCGAGTCTTTGTCATTAAGAATGCCAAAGAGAGATTTAACCTCCTTGTTCTTAATGGTAAGCTTGTTGAAAAATTACATATTTATGGTCTCGGCAGTTTGCTGAGACATAGATAAAGGAAAAGTTGCTTAGGAAAAAATAAGCAGGCAAAAGAGAAAAGCATTAAGCCAAAAACAGAAAGAATACTTTCGACTTAATGCTTGGGGGCTAGAGGTATTTAATTACCTGGCTCATCCTTTGCAAGCTTGCAATATTGTCGGAAAATTCCTTAGCATATTCTGCAAAGGTAATTCCCACATGGTGGAGGCCGTCTTGTATGATCTGGCGAGACGAAAATACGTAATTATTCCTAACAATAAGTCCGCCTTGTGGCCAAGGACGGATTAAGAGAGCACGCGCAAATTGTTTTTTTGCCCACGAATGAATATATCCGTGTTCGTCAAAACAGTCTTCTTGCTTTACCTTAAACTCGTTGTCAAAATTCAGGATGCGGTCTTCCTTGGGAACATTTGAAGGCCCAGCCTCTTCCGGCACCGCCCTTTCCCTCGCATCCGAGTCGGATGCAATGGGCTGGCTGGACTGCAGGGGATATTCTCCTTCCCGAGCAGCCGAGTTCTCCTCCCCAGCCGCTATTGGAAGTGTCTGGCACAACGGCTGGAGATGGTTTTACTCCTCTTTGCGCAACAACCTTGTGTTTCTTCCAGCCATACCCCTTCAAGGTAGTAGGGGCAAGACTAGAAAAGAAATGAGAAGAAAAATCTGTGAGGTCAGATTCCAAGAAACAAAAAACATGCAACAAAAAGCATACAAATGAAAAACCTGGGTTTTTACCTCGAAGTAGCAACGGCCACGCCGTCAAGATCGATGACCTCTTGAGTAGCTGTTGGCTTCTTACGCTTCCGCCCTCCAGATTGGAAGTTGTCGCGAAGTGCATCCAACTCCTCGTCGGTAGCAAGTTCTTCTTCAGGAAGATCAAGAATCTGACAAAATAAGCAAAGTTCGGGTTAGAATCAAAAAGTATCCGAGAAAAAGAAGACAAGGATTCAAGAAATTTCCCAAAGGATAGAAGTATACCTTTGGAGCAGGGTTTTTGGCGTGATACATTGGCCGGCTCTCCTCGTATTGGT
Organism: Alopecurus myosuroides; assembly: GCA_028641055.1. Taxonomy (NCBI): domain Eukaryota; kingdom Viridiplantae; phylum Streptophyta; class Magnoliopsida; order Poales; family Poaceae; genus Alopecurus; species Alopecurus myosuroides. The sequence goes on along the minus strand of CM054059.1, from coordinate 263,529,092 downwards.
CACGAGTAGAAACCAGCTGGTTCACGTGTTTCTTGAAGTCTTTCTTCGATAACGCGCTCTTCGTAGCCCTCATCACGTCTTCTGGGCCCGTGCATTCACACATAAGCGGGGTTCGCGATACGCAAGGGGTTAGATCCGCCTTCCAAACCAGCAAAGGATTATATCCATGCCGGTTAGCGGAGGAGTGGTAGAGACGAGTTTTGCGATTCGTCTCTTGATCCTCATCAGGTCTGGAGGCAGAACCTCGACCGCGTCCAACGCCCAATTGTCTTGGGGCGTGGCCGCGGAATTGACGAAAGGCGGAATGCCTGTTTCCTTTCCAGGAAACGGAACATCCGCATGATAAAAGAATGAGCCCGTCCAAAATTCGACGGACTCGGATGTTTTGATCTTGGGGAACCAATCCTCCCTAAACCTACAGAGGGTAAAAGAGATTGCCCCGCAAGTCGGAAGGGAGCCCTCTGAGGGGCTGTGTTTAACGCCAAAGCAATACTGCTAGAAATCCAGGCGGGGTTCTATCCCTAGATAACCCTCAAAAAGGGCCTGGAATCCGGCTAAATAGAGAATGGAGTTGGGTGGCAGATTGTGTGGTTGGATCCTATAATGATCTAGAACTTGGCAGAAGAATGCGGAAGGTGGGAATCCCATACCTCGATTGATATGGGAATCCAGGAGAACCCGCTCGCCGGGTTGCGGAGACGGCTCGGCGTCGTCCTTGTTTACCCGCCATTTGTCTTCCACCATGAAGCCTTCCTTCTCCAATGCCGAGAGAAGAGATGGAACCACGTTGCAGTGGCTCCAATTCCCGGCATTCTCTTCTCCTTCGTCCTTGCCTCCGGCAGTGGCTGAAGCGACGACGTCCTCACCGCCGCGAGTAGTATCCTCCTCCGCAGGCTCGGAGAAGGGAGGAGGAGGAGGAGGAGCAGTGTCCGATGGCGGCGGCGTGTTTCCGGCCACGGAGGAAGATCCCTGCTAGCCGGCTCACCGGCGGCCCCCTCCGACGCGTTCGCAGCTGTGCGAGGCGGAGAGTTGAGGAGGGGATCCAAGTTGTTGATGATGTCTTCAATATCCACGGCGGCGCTCTCCGAGTCAGAGGCGCGGGGGGAATCTCCGGTGACCATTTTACGGTGGCGCGGTCGTGAGCTAGAACCTCCGATGGTATTTCTGGGTAAGGGCTCGGGGGCTGGTTTTTTGCGTTCTCTCGAGCTCGGGCTCTGGTTGCTAAGGGCTGAGGTACTGTGCGCTCGAGGAGGAAGAAGAAGCGGAAGAAGATACGGAGGCCCCGAGACGGCTATTTATAGCCCAGATGCGTGGAGATTAGCTCCAACGGCTATTTTAGCCGTTGGATGCGCGACGCGTGTAGCGACCGAAAATTCCGGGAAATGAGGGGACGGGGTGATTATTTCTATCTCCTCGTTTCCCGCGAGAGAATCTGTCAGAGGATATGTTTCAGGGTTTGACTGAACCCAAACGTCTGTGACATCAGCAGGATTTCATCGCTGATGTCATGAAGTTCCTTCTCCGCGAAGGCTCGTGGAAGAAAAGCCGGACTTTGGTAAAATCCGAGTTTTGGGTTAAGAGATTTTTGGTAAAAGAAGAACAAAGACAAAACGCCGACATTTCTCAGAAAGAATGCTAATGGATGAAGAGCGGCAGAATGAAGTCTTAATCCTTCTTGGGGGCTACTATCGTATATATATACCAATTAGGGGTATGTCTGGCATTGGCCTAAGAGCCGGATTACCAGGGTGGCCCGTTGGTAATGGATCATAGTCCATTGGGCGGCCTAGTAAGCTGATGCGCAGGAAGCCGGATTCTAGAAGAACCCGGACCGCGGCCCAAAGTGGTGCAGCTTGGAGGAGAAGATGGATTCCTTACTTTCCAAGTTAGATACTTTTCGTAGTCTTCTAGGTTTCCTTTCTGTAAGCCCTAAGCTGGCTATCTATATAAAGCCAGACGGGAGCCAGGAACAATAGACAATAAGCTAGAAGCCCCGAGAAGTTGATCCTCGCCGAGTTAGCGAAACCATATTCACATTATACTTTGTATACTTTAGGCTTCAGCCCTGATTTAGTGAGATTGCAGGAGTAGAAACGCCGCCTAGTTGCGCCGTACCGAACGTGGGTAAACTCTGTGTTCTCGTTTGTTGTATTATCATGCCCCCCCGCGGTTCTACCAGTAGGCTCATGGCACCCCCGTCTATGAACTCTACTACGATGTCTCGACAACGGCGGCGGTGGAACTCTAGCCATGGGAGTTGTGTGTCCCGAGCGGGGTGGGCGTTGAGTGTTATTTTCCTTTTTTTCGTTTGCATGGGTGCGAGACAGGCCCTTCGGTGGCATTTGCCTGTAATTATGTCGAACGAAATGAGCAAGTCTGTGTACCGATTCGATTTTAAGAGCCAACGGTCGGGAAGCAGCTCTCAGGGGTGCTTTTCCGTATGTGTGGAAGGCAGCTGTGTGTTGAAAAAAGCCCAACACGAAACACCAATTTTGTTTCGGTTTGCCTACTTATTTCTGTGGAAAGTCAGAAAAAACCAAACAAAAGGGCCCAGCCTTGCCACAGCTTTAAATGCCGCGGGTCCGTGGGGACTTGGACCTAGACCGCGGACGTCGCGTCGGGGGACAGGGATCCAGCCCCGCGTTCCCTTTTGTAGCCAACCTTGCGGCTGAACATATCAACAAGAAGCATGGCTGTTCTACTCAATGCACGCGGTAAGATCAGGTTTTGATAATCAGTAATTAAGTAGCAATTGTCTGTTGGGCTCATCTCTATTGGAACTAAACACGCTCTGTCAATTGCTCCCTTTGCTCCACAATGTAATCTTTTTTAGCAAGCTAATTAACTAAGTTGATCTGTCAATTACTAATAAATGTGACGTCGGATTAAGGTCATGGATGACATGTGTACACACACGCAGCAGATCAACTTTCCGTTCTGTTTCCAACATATGGTTCACCAGTTTGCTCCCAATAGGTCTATTGGAGGCGTTGTACTTGCTACAGGGTCGTAGCTAGCTCCTCCTCCCACGACCCGACCCTTCCCACGACCCCTTGGCGGTGGCGCTGGCGCGCTGCACCGCCCCGGGCGTCCCTCCCCGTCGGCCGCCTCCCTCCTCCCCCAACCTCCTCCCCTCTCCTTGACGCCGCCGGTGTCTTATCTCCCCTTCGCGCGGGACATGGCGACAGCGAGGTTCCCGCTGGTCGCGCTAATGGATCTTGAAGGCGGCGTCATCAAGATCCTTCGGCTGCGGTGGTGCGTGGCGGCGGCGGCCAGGAGACACCAGGCTGCGTGCGTGGCGGCGGCGGCCGGCTGCTGCTCCGCGCGTCGACGGCGGCCGACTTACAACTCTGCCCGTAGCACTTGGGAGTCGGGGTGGCGGCCCCGGGTTTTGGTGGTGGCTCTTCCTGCCGGAGGTGGTCGGCCGGTTCAGATTGGTGTGGGGGATCTTGGGATCCCACACCGTGTCCCGGCGGCGGCTTCGCAAGGGCGAGGGTTTGATCCCGGCAAGGGGCGGCCGTGGTCTCGGATGTCCTTCGCGGCGGATCTTGGGAGGATCTAACGGTCGACCAGCGAAAGCCAAGCTCCGAGTAGGATCCAACGACGACGGCGCTCACGGGCGTCGTTACCTTCCTGAAGGCGTTGTCATTGCGACTTCGAGCCTCCCGCCCTGATACTCCGGGGGAAACCCTAGATCTGGATCGAACGATGACGACGCTATCTGCGTCGTTCTCCCTCTTTGGGACATCGTTCTGGAGCACACTCTTGCGGAGGGGTCTGGACAGGGCCGGCCCTGGCAGGGGTCCACGGGGGCGGCCGCACGGGGCCCAAAATTTTTGGGGGGCCAATACGTATACTAAGTATAAATTTAGAAAAAATAAATAGAAACCAGGGCCTATTCCGTGTCAGGTTACTATATAGGCCAAGAGACAAATGGGCCAGAGCAACAGAGCTCTCATCACGACACGAATGGATCGCATGGATGGGTCGATAGTGGCCAGGCTAGCTTTCAAGTTTGTTTCTTCAATCGCCACACGCACGCACGCCGGTCGCCGTGACGCGATCGCTAAGGACACGAACACGAGTCCTTTCTCGTCTCCCTGCACTCCCCCGACGCGTGACAGACTGATGGCCTGCCGCGCACATCGAGGCTAGTCTCCTGATTCGCGATTCCCATCTTTAGGGTCGTCCAAGACCAAGATCCGTCGGGCATGTCGCCATACTGGTACGTCAATTCATCACTTTTAGTGATTCCTTTTTAATTTTTGGGTGCTTTATGCTCTAATTTTGATTCGTATTTATTTGTTTTCAACATTATTATGAAACCTGAATCAGTGCCACTAAAAGAAAAAGGAGGAAAGCAGATATAAAATTGGTAAATTCACAAAGAGGATCTCTTCGTAAGTTTTTGAAGAGTAACCTAGCCACTTCAAAAGATCAGGACGAGTTGGCGTTAGTTCTTGTGGGAGAACCAAATAATGTGAACCTAGAAGATGATATCCATACAGAAAATAATATTGACATCGACGCGGACGATAACAATGTGAGTGATGATGACCACAATTCATCTCCCACGGGTGTGTTCGAATTGTAAAATCCATATATCATAGTGAAATTACGCCTTTGTGCATCCGTGGTTTTTTCCCGTAAGAGTTTTCCACGTAAAAAAATTGTGTTTTATTTTTTCTATTTATTTTGCTAACCTACACTATTTATTCATACTAAGGGGCCCTAAATTTTAGTTTCGCCCCGGCCCCCCGAAATCTCAGGACCGGCCCTGGGTCTGGAGGTGGAGCGGTGTTTCGTCAACTGCATCGACCGCGACGAGTTTTGGTGGCGGGGTGCCACGGGACCTCGGCGATGGACACGGGATGTTGGACATGCACAGGAAGGTGGAACTGTTTGGCGCCATGGCGGCATTGATAGCAGGCCTGGCATATGGGCTGGAATGATCTCTCCAGAAGATGGTTTTGCGGATATCGGCGGCAGCGGCTTCCGAGTGTGCATATCGGTGTATACTACGGGCTAGCTGAACCGGATATATGCTCTCAGTTTGCTATCGTGCGACTTGGTGGAAGCAATCGGATTAGATGATGCGCGTTGGTGTGTTAGTTCGGGGTGTCGGTCCCGATTATGACTATCCCCTTCATCAAGAGTTTGTAGGTGTGACGATATTCGTCGGGGCAGGTGGCTTTTGATTGATCCCTATAAATCCTTGTAAGGCTTCGTGGTACATTTTTATTATCAATAAAAAATCATTTTGATGCAGAGGCTGGGACAAAAACCTCCATTTCTATAAAAAGAAAATATAATTCACCAGTTAAATTAAACTCATATCCACAATGACAAACCTGGTCTGCGTTGAACAAGACCATAAGATATGTTTTCCTTTGACCTTGTTATAATCAACGCGACTTTGAGGACTTCTCCTGATGCTAATAAAATGACTGAGCAATAGTCAGCACACATGTATGCAGCCAGGCGCCGCTACTTGTGAAGCACGGGAGTGTATGGTGCCTGACATTTCGTCGGGGCCGAAGCACTCCGTCCAGGAGACAAAACGTGCAGTCAAAGCGGTGACGATGCACGAGCTAGCAAGAATTCTCTGATCTCCTCCATGTTGGATTATTTAGCCCACGGGAGTGTGCTGAAATAATTGGGCCCAAGGCATGTGAGCCCAATAGCAAATCCTGAAATCTCAAAATGGCCCATGTGTACTAGTGAGTGGTGGGAGTGGGAAGTTTAGTCCCACATTGAAAGTTTGAGGAGTTGCACACCACCTTATAAGGTGGAGTGTTGTAGGGATTGTATGTGAGTGAGAACAAGAGAGCCTCTCGCGCACTCCTCCTCCTCCGCCGCTCGCTCGTCTCGACACGACACGTCACGATCGCGTTTCGGGAATCGAGCCTCGAGCCGAGACAATAATTATCTTTATTTTGCTGTTTTGGAAAACCGAGTTCGTAGTCGTGACGGACGCGTCACAGCTGAGGCGGTTCGGGTCGCTCCCGTATCGCGTGCTGCAACCAACTCGGACGTGCGGCGTGGATCTCCCACGTCACACGCGTTAGGGTTTTCCGAACCGCACTATAAAAGACGCGCACCATGGGCGCTGCACACCGAACCAATCTAGGTTTTGCCACACCTCGTTCCTTGCGCCGCCAACGTAGTCTACTCCATCCCGAGCGCCGGCGTCCACCGGCGAACGGGAGAGCAGGTCTCCGGAACCAGTCGCCCTTGTGATCCTGTACGGGAGAGGGCGAATTAGGTTTTTGGGAAGCGCTTCGCGCGACTGCTCGCTGCTTCCACGACGGCTCGTCTGCCTAGCAAGTCAGGCGGTGCTGCGTACCGCCGTCTCAAGCGTCGTCTACTCCGACCCGTCATCGCCAACGTTGTCATCAACAACGTTACTACAAACGAACGGTACGGAATCTGCGTCCTGATCTGTCTGTTTAACATGTCTGCTGTTTACATGTTTAGAGAGATCGTGTTGCTATTATTCATGTTGTCTGCTGCATCTAGTATGTTCGAGTTTCACATGTTAATAGCTGTTGTCATCATGATTTATATTCTGGAATTAATCGTGGAAATTATGCCTAATTATTCAACAATCCAAAAACCTAATTGTAGGCAATTTCCTGAACTGACTATGGCCCACTTAAGTGATTCGATGAAACCGGAAAAGTTCAATGGTACCACCTTTAAGAGATGGCAACTGCGAAGCCAACTGTGGCTCCAGTCCATGAAAGTGTGGGACATTGTTATGAGTGGCCTTCCTGAAGGAGCTTCTGACGAGGTTCAGAATAAGTTCAAGGAAGCCAATAATAACTTCAGAGGCTGTATTCTGAGTGTCCTGGAGGGACGTCTGTGCGATGTGTATATGCACATCGAAGACGCTAAGGAGCTCTAGGATGCACTGAATACTAAATTCGGTGCGTCCGATGCTGGCAGTGAGCTGTATATCATGGAGAGCTTTAACGACTACAAGATGGTGAATAACCGTTCTGTAGTCGAACAGGCTCATGAGATACAGTGCATTGCGAAGGAGCTTGATCTGCTCAAGTGTGTGATGCCTGATAAGTTTATGGCTGGATGCATTATTGCAAAACTGCCTTCTTCATGGAGGAGTTTTGCCACATCTCTCAAACATAATAGACAGGAGATATCAGTTGAAAATCTGATAGCGTCTCTTGATGTTGAGGAGAAAGCTCGGGCAAAGGACACAACTGAGAGAGGTGGTGATTTGCAGTCTAGTGCCAATATGGTGCAGAAAAATCATCACGTCAAGAATAACAGCAAGAACAAAGGGAACTATAAGCCCCAGTTCAATGGTCCTGTGAACACTACTGCCTTTAAGAATAAGAAGAAGAAGAAGGTGCTGAACAAAGCTAGGCTCGAGTGCTTTACGTGTGGAGCGCTCGGCCACTTTTCTGTGGACTGCCCAGATCGTGCAGACAAGAAAGGGAAGAAAGGCTCCAAGAATGTCAACGTGGTGACCGCTAGCAACACTGATGGGTACGGTAATATACCGATGTGGTGACCCAGCACACCACTGCATGTGTAGTGCGCAAGTCGGTGACATAATACTCACAGAAGGACTTATCCGTGAATATTACATCTCTCAGAGTAGTACAACAGAAACACAGCGGGTCCAGGTAAAACTAAAGGATACAAACCTCATTACAAAATCTTGAGAATCTCCTTAATGAATCAAGAAGATCTCCTGCAAAAGAAACATCAGAAGAAGCAATTCGAAGCTCCGAGCCGGAGAAGAACTCTAGCTCAGAACTAAACCACTATGGCTGATGTCAGCCCTAATCTAAGGCTAGTAAATGCTAAGTCCAAGAATGGTCTCTACCTACACCTTGATAGCTTCTCCTCCACCAGCGTTGTTGATGACGATACTTTACCGACTAAGTAGTATAAGACTCCACCTAGCTTCATGAGGTAAAGATGGCTTCACGATGACGACTTCCATAGGCTTCAACTCTAAGCAGAGAGTCAAACGGGATAGAATGAGTAACGAGCGTTACTCAGCAAGTTCATGATATATAGTGGGTGGTTGATGCACTAACTACAACTTTAGACTCGAAAGAGTCATAAAGTAATGCAAGGTTTTGTAAAACTTTCTTCAAGAGGTTGCTTTTAATTCTGAAAACTATGCCCGCCATTCTTCACAGGATTAGAACTTTCATGGAGTTGCCTTTCCTGCGGCGTTCGCAGCTCCTTCCCGGAACAAGGGGTAACATGCCACATCCTTTTACACTCTGCAGAGGTGCGTTACTTTACCCATGGACGACCAAGACCATGTTGCACAACCAGGCGATCGTTCCTGTCCACGCCCACTCAGGTGTGGGGCCCGGTAGTTGGTCCAAGCCAAACCGTGCTTCTCCGCACAACGCATGCCCACCCATTTCTGCCAGCAGGTTGAACGCCTGATTCCACCCCTCACGATGGAGATCTACGCGCCCCTGGCAGACACTCATAGACCCCAGAGTCCGTGGGACGTAAGGGCTCCCACCCATGTGCATGTAGTCCCGCAAGACCTACAGCGTACGTCTCTGGCGCGTCCGTTGACATGCGAACGAGAAAAGTATCACGGCTGACTTACTTCCCCCACAAAAGATCCATGGTCAACGCGAATTTACGGCGCAAGAATCCTGACGGCAGTTGTTGTTAATTCCTAGGTAATACGTTCCCATGCAGATGGAACCTTCCTTTGACCTATTCATCTTACCATGGTTCCATCCGCCCACCAAACAGAACACTACCACTCGGGTAGTCATTCGATTAGTCATATTATTATAAAAATAGGATCATGCATTCTTTTGAGAGTAGGTGATAAGACGATAGGGTTTTTGCAATTAGTTTGTTATGAAGTACTGCAAAGAATATGAACAAGTGATGAACTTGCCTGAGATTGAAATAATGACAATAATAATCCAGGTCTTCGGGGTTCGAGGTCGAGTAGAGAAATCCAAATATCTGAAAGATAGCAAAGTAGTCCCGGTAAGGACTACAGAAAACACTGGCAAGATGATACATGCATAGTAATGAGATGCATTGCGAATTACCCTGGAAAATACCCCAGCTTACAAGTGTAAGCCACGTTTGATACGATATCTTAATCACACAGATTCTAGGTGGCTTAGAGTTGTTTCATTACTTGGGGTGATGTTGTTATTTCTTTTAGGCTTAGGTGTGTTTCACTTTTATTGAACAAACACTTGTTATCATGTTTAAGTGGAAGTGTTTATTACTTGGTGAGGTAACGAGGCCATAACACATGGAAAACAATTATTGGAAAGATAACAAACATGTTTAGTTTTATTTTCCAAAAGTGTAGAGCTGATGACAAGGAGTTCAATTGAAAATGGTGAACTAGTATAACTAACTCTATCATCACAATATTTGCTAATGATTTGTGATGGTAGGTTTTAGTAGGTGTGAAAACATGAGGTTTTTATCAAATAATGAAAATAATGATGTGGTAGTCATCTATTGTTTTTAATAGATTTTGAGTATAATTATAGAAGAAATTTAGAAGTTAATTAAAATGTTTTATAATTAACATATTTGAGTTGGAAATGCTTTTCTCTTTAATTTGATATATCATTCAATGTTTTCTGAAAATATTTGAATAAATTATGAATTTATTAATTTTAAATAAATTAAATGACTAGGCAAAACATTACACACATTAAAACTTGGTAAAATGGCTTTATAAACATCATAGATGAGTTGTATATGTAATTTGGAGCGTTTTGGTATATAACTTGTAATTTTCTGATTTTATGAATTATTTCATATTTTCTCATTTTTAAATGATTTAATTTAATTAAAGAAAATATTAAATTTTAAACTTTATCAAATATTTTTGGAAAGTTATTAATCATTTAGATTATATTTTTATAATTAATTTGGTATATTAGTTTTATTTTTCTGATAAGTATTTTTAAAGTTATTAATTTTATAAGATTAATCATTTTTTTTGTTTTCAATTTGACAGGTGGGGTCCACCTGTTAGTTTAAATTTTAAGTCAAAAATAAAATGGAAAATGCCCCTGACGTCATGCTGACGTCAGGATGACATCATCACAGGAGGAAAATCCTCTCTGTTCAATCGCAATCTCGCGATTCGTCGCGAATTGGCCCAATTGGTTGGTTCTAATGAAAAGAGGACACAAAACGGAGGCTAGGGGTGGCAGCTCCGCTTCCATAAGGTCGCCGGAGCGTTGCCGGCGAGCACGAACGGCGGCGGCGCTTGCGGTGATGCGGCGGTGACACGCAACGGACCACGAATCCTCAATCGAAAAAGCCTGGGAGATTCCCCTGCTCACCAGGATTGTAGAGACGCGGTCGAGGTGGCCTGAGAAGACTCGACGGCGACGGGAGCTTGCAAAAATGGCGGCGCGGCCGTCGGAGAAGATAGCTTCGATTCGGCGAACTCCGACCTTCCCAGCTAACGGGAATTGGTGGAGAGGTAGAGGAGATCCTCGCGCACGCGATGGTGGCTTCAGCTCGTCCCGGGTTGGACGGAATCGACGGCGACGGCGAGGTCCGCACGGTTGGGTTAGGGTTTCCGGTCGGGTGCAGTACAGAGAGGGAGAGAGGGAGCAAGATGACTATGGGGAGGGAGCGCTCGATGAGGACGTCTCCCCAGTCTTATCTCCGAAGGCAAGGAAGCATAAAGGAGGTGGCACGGCGACGATTCCTGCGTCGACACGCACTGTCCTTCTGTCATGAGGTTGAAGATGAAACACCTTCACATAACCCCCTACAAGTTTTCGGAATTTGCAGAAAGGTCCCTTAGGGCTTAAACTGAGAAGAAAACCCTTGTTTTCAGGGCCTATCTGTGAACATAAAAATTATTAAAAAATATATTTGGATAGCTCATCAAATTTGCAACCTCACCATGTTTTGTTTTGGTGAAATTGAATAATATTTGTATTTTTTATTTAAGGTGCGGGATTAAGTGATTTTGTGGTTTTCTTCTCTTTTAATTTATTTAGTAGCTTTAAAATTATGCCAAAGCATACTTAATAAGAGTACACACACCAAACTTGTGGATACCAAGGTGGTGTAACATAATTGGATAATTTTAGGCATAATCCCTTATATAATGTATTTAAATAAAATTACTTGGTACTGGTTCTATGCACTGTTATGAAAACAATTTAATATGGAATTTCATTCCACACCACATGATTTCAATGAGTGAAAGAACTTGTTTTCTTTTATGGGCTTTGTTATTTTCCTAATTTAAACTCTTAGCAAGTTTGGTTGACATTTTATTGAGGCATGTATATTCTATGTTTGCTGTTTTCAGTACTTGATCAAATGGAAAACATATGTGGTTGTGGAATCTTATTTACTTGTTTTCCACATAGGTTCCAATATGGACATTATCCCATGTTTGTTTTGGAACATGTAATCATTTACAGGGTTATATATAGATGAATTTTTATTATCACCTGTTAATCTTATCTACGAGAAGGATTTGGAAAACAAGGTATTAAGCTTGTTTTCATTTACCTCCACATATCAAGACATGTGGATGTAATGATTTTGTTATTATTTCATACTTGAGAATTGTTTTCATCTAAGACATTATTATGAGCTCTTCATCTCTGATGGGTTTGACAAAGGTTAATGGTTCCCTAATAAATCCTAAGGATTCACTGGATAAATACTTATGCTTCCTTATTGAGGCAGTGTTGATTCATGTGCTCTTCTGTTGCTTGATGTTCTTCTCTCTAGTTGCCACTAGTCTTCTGTTTTCACCTTGTATCAATTGCAAGTAATATCATCTCTTGGATTCAATCTTCCACTATCTCACCCTTGTGGTGAGAACAAACAGTTATTCCAAGCAAAGATTTTACTTAGATGATTATATTGTGGTTTCTTGTTTCCTTAGTGTTATTCTTTCTATTGGTTAATGATAAAAGAAGTGTAGGTGTAGTTTATGTCATCAGTTAGCCTTAAGCATATAAGAAGAATCTGTTGACAAGTTTGCAAGACTTGTCCCCAAATTACTTTTCATATACAAGAGACTGAGATGTACTAGGTTATTCAACCTTCTGTTTGTTTGTGTATAACACTCAAGTGTTTGAGTATACAAAAGTGATCTGTTAACAAGGTCTAGAAACTTGTTACCAAACTGCTTCTATATAACACTAACATTGGAGTATCACACTGTTTCAAGAGTGTTAATAATATCAGATCAATATATAAGAGTTTCCAAGTACTCTTATAGTAGCTTAGAGTAGCACTTCTAGCACACTCTAAATAATCTTCTTGTAGATCATCTGGTGGTGGTTCCTCTCTTCTTGTGGTTGCTTCACTTGTAGAATTACTTAGAGAAGATTGGGAAACAAGATAGGATGGTCCAGACATCATAACAAGATCTAGGTTAAGAGTTACTTGATGCTTTTATTATCCTTCCATAAACTTCTTATTTTATTTCCCATAAGATATGTTCTTATTCATACATAATTGATTCTATTTAGCTTTCAATCCAATTCCTCTAATAGGACTTATATATTATTGTTATTCATTACTTGTATCTAGAGATACTTTATTTGTTGAATGATGAGTTGGATAGAAATGTGGAATGTTGGTGGAATGATGACTTAACAGAAAATTGATCAAATGGTTTAATGATGTGTTGAAATTTCATATGCTCACTTGTATGAGATGATTGATACAATGATCATGAGAAAGTTATTGAGGTTTAATGACTTATGTCATAGTTGCTGTTTGTTCTCCCAGGTGTCATGATCTACTTTAAATTCATTACTTTATTAACTTTGCTATTCTTAATGCAGATATAGAGATTTGGGAGTATCATATGTAATGATCAAGGTTTGTTATTAGTTGAAGAAGATTTATTTCTTCTTGTTGATACTTCTTTTAGGGTTGAGGAGATATGTACATATTCGATAAATATGTTAATACCATTATTATGTCAATTCCCACTTGTGGGGATTAAGTTAATACTTGTTTGTATCACTTGTGTTCTATTGGAACTTTGTTATTAACTTGTGATGGTTCACTTAGTAGTTACTAAATAATTTAGAAAGATGTTGTGTGGATGGTTTATTACCTAAGAGTTATTGTTTGAGAGAACATAACACCTCTGTTGATGAGATGGTTCAATTATGTATTACTTATTGGTGGAAGTATGATCATCAGATATTTGACTTGGATACTCACCCCTCTTTGAGTTCTAGATACCTAGTGAATTATCCCAAGTCACTTATAGACTTGTGGTTAAAGTTATTGAGAGTTTGTGTTGGTCACAACCAATCATGGTTTGTGTAACCAGATGATTTAGTTTGTAGAGATACAATGTTATAAAGATCACTCCAAATGAACCCCTGACTAGATGAACTAGACCTATTTCATCATGTCAAGTGAAACTTTGGTCACTTTGATTCGTTTAAACTTTCGCGCCAAAATTTCCCGTACTTTTATATGCATGCTTTGCAAATGCACATATTAAATTTAGATCCTTATAACCTCCCAAACACTGGGATGTTACAGTATCTCCCCCTTAACAAGAACTTCGTCCCGAAGTTCAACCTCTCTCACGTAAAGATAGGTAGAGAGAACTTCTGTAGACCGTTGAATCTTCACATATGTTTCTTGTGTTGACCTTGGCATGTGTATCCTTTTGTCTTGATTGTTCACCTTCCACTGTCCTGTATGATAATCTAATAGTATGCCAGTTGTTAGGACAACTCTATTTTGTTACTATGTTTACCTAATAGTCTCACGAAGAACACGTGGTATTTCCACCATATAGTGGATACCAGATTTAATTCTCCGATGAATAGGTATGGTTTCCTATCCCTCACAACTTTCTGAAGAACAATTGGTACATCCACCAGGTGATGAATAACCAATAATATTCTTCCGATACCCTGGATATTGTCTATGGTTTGGTCTCCATTTGGTTCAGTCTAATGGTCTCAAGATAAATATTTTTCAAAGAATCTTGTACACAATAGTGTACACTGACTTAAACTCTTCTAATTGGTAAAAATATCTTCGAGTTTCCTCGAGTTTTAACTTTTCCTACAAATGACTACAACCTATTCAACTGGTTACTTCCTATGGTCTTTCTACATCTTTGGGTTTTGACTTCTACAGGACGACTCTATGAGTTTATCTATCAAACTTCTACACTTTTCCTTCTAGGATATAACTACTCATGTTATTCTCTTGGCATCACTTGTGGTAGCTCACCAATTCCAAACAAGATGTGGAATGTGGTCCATTCCCATCACTGCTTTATTGATTTCTGCCTTCTTGACTTCAAGGATTTCCATAGCTTTGATAGTTGCTTCAATCAGCTGGGATTTCAGACCGCTCTCATACTAATCCTATACCCTCTAGATCAGTAACATCAAGATAGAACTCAATGTTTGCACATGCATCTGCACATCAGGTTCAATCTTCATGCACAGATCTAGTCAATCAAAGATCCAAATAAAATCCAATAAATCCCAAATGCAGTTTTAACTCATGCATCAAAAGCCTGTGAAATAAAAGTACTTAGAGTAAAACATCTCAAGTACCAAGGCTCTTAAATGCTATACACTACAAGTAGGTATATATTACCTTGTAATCCTATTCTACACAACCACTCTTTGCCTAGGTAATTACTCCAATTGCATGCCTTACTGCAATGGAATAAACCAAAACAAAATGATCCTATAGTAGTTGTTGTCTAACTTAGTTCCATATAGGACTAAGTACCATGTCAATTAAAGTACTTCATCTTGATTAGGATAAGCTTCTCATGGCATCTGTTGATCCTTCATGTTGTTGATCACATCATAGAAGTAGTAATGTACCTTACGTCAATGCTTATGCCTTCTCCTAACTCTATACTATACTATAACGATTCACCTCTAGACTTGATAACTAGGGATATAGTATATACCCCATAATTACCAAAACTAAATGTCTCTTAATGATTTTCATACATCCCTTATGGATGCCTACTACACTCACTCTAGACCAGGGTTTACTCCATCCTAATCACTCATAGAATGGGGTAATCATATATTTGACTTAACCATCTCTGACTATGTCAGAACACTCTTTTTCCCTATAACACTGATACACACTAGACTTCTAACTATTCATACCTAGGTATAAAGATAATAGATAAGTAAATTTACTCAGGTTGAGTAAGAATAATTCTATACAAGTCTGATTAATCATTCTCAAGTGAATGATCATCATAGTTGTAGGAAGTGTGGTTTAGATAAGATGGTTTCCTATAGTCTTTACCAACCTACAGATCTCCTAAAAGGTTTTAATCCTAAGGTCGCTTCGCTCTGATACCACCTGTGGTGACCCAGCACACCACTGCATGTGTAGTGCGCAAGTCGGTGACATAATACTCACAGAAGGACTTATCCGTGAATATTACATCTCTCAGAGTAGTACAACAGAAACACAGCGGGTCCAGGTAAAACTAAAGGATACAAACCTCATTACAAAATCTTGAGAATCTCCTTAATGAATCAAGAAGATCTCCTGCAAAAGAAACATCAGAAGAAGCAATTCGAAGCTCCGAGCCGGAGAAGAACTCTAGCTCAGAACTAAACCACTATGGCTGATGTCAGCCCTAATCTAAGGCTAGTAAATGCTAAGTCCAAGAATGGTCTCTACCTACACCTTGATAGCTTCTCCTCCACCAGCGTTGTTGATGACGATACTTTACCGACTAAGTAGTATAAGACTCCACCTAGCTTCATGAGGTAAAGATGGCTTCACGATGACGACTTCCATAGGCTTCAACTCTAAGCAGAGAGTCAAACGGGATAGAATGAGTAACGAGCGTTACTCAGCAAGTTCATGATATATAGTGGGTGGTTGATGCACTAACTACAGCTTTAGACTCGAAAGAGTCATAAAGTAATGCAAGGTTTTGTAAAACTTTCTTCAAGAGGTTGCTTTTAATTCTGAAAACTATGCCCGCCATTCTTCACAGGATTAGAACTTTCATGGAGTTGCCTTTCCTGCGGCGTTCGCAGCTCCTTCCCGGAACAAGGGGTAACATGCCACATCCTTTTACACTCTGCAGAGGTGCGTTACTTTACCCATGGACGACCAAGACCATGTTGCACAACCAGGCGATCGTTCCTGTCCACGCCCACTCAGGTGTGGGGCCCGGTAGTTGGTCCAAGCCAAACCGTGCTTCTCCGCACAACGCATGCCCACCCATTTCTGCCAGCAGGTTGAACGCCTGATTCCACCCCTCACGATGGAGATCTACGCGCCCCTGGCAGACACTCATAGACCCCAGAGTCCGTGGGACGTAAGGGCTCCCACCCATGTGCATGTAGTCCCGCAAGACCTACAGCGTACGTCTCTGGCGCGTCCGTTGACATGCGAACGAGAAAAGTATCACGGCTGACTTACTTCCCCCACAAAAGATCCATGGTCAACGCGAATTTACGGCGCAAGAATCCTGACGGCAGTTGTTGTTAATTCCTAGGTAATACGTTCCCATGCAGATGGAACCTTCCTTTGACCTATTCATCTTACCATGGTTCCATCCGCCCACCAAACAGAACACTACCACTCGGGTAGTCATTCGATTAGTCATATTATTATAAAAATAGGATCATGCATTCTTTTGAGAGTAGGTGATAAGACGATAGGGTTTTTGCAATTAGTTTGTTATGAAGTACTGCAAAGAATATGAACAAGTGATGAACTTGCCTGAGATTGAAATAATGACAATAATAATCCAGGTCTTCGGGGTTCGAGGTCGAGTAGAGAAATCCAAATATCTGAAAGATAGCAAAGTAGTCCCGGTAAGGACTACAGAAAACACTGGCAAGATGATACATGCATAGTAATGAGATGCATTGCGAATTACCCTGGAAAATACCCCAGCTTACAAGTGTAAGCCACGTTTGATACAATATCTTAATCACACAGATTCTAGGTGGCTTAGAGTTGTTTCATTACTTGGGGTGATGTTGTTATTTCTTTTAGGCTTAGGTGTGTTTCACTTTTATTGAACAAACACTTGTTATCATGTTTAAGTGGAAGTGTTTATTACTTGGTGAGGTAACGAGACCATAACACATGGAAAACAATTATTGAAAAGATAACAAACATGTTTAGTTTTATTTTCCAAAAGTGTAGAGCTGATGACAAGGAGTTCAATTGAAAATGGTGAACTAGTATAACTAACTCTATCATCACAATATTTGCTAATGATTTGTGATGGTAGGTTTTAGTAGGTGTGAAAACATAAGGTTTTATCAAATAATGAAAATAATGATGTGGTAGTCATCTATTGTTTTTAATAGATTTTGAGTATAATTATAGAAGAAATTTAGAAGTTAATTAAAATGTTTTATAATTAACATATTTGAGTTGGAAATGCTTTTCTCTTTAATTTGATATATCATTCAATGTTTTCTGAAAATATTTGAATAAATTATGAATTTATTAATTTTAAATAAATTAAATGACTAGGCAAAACATTACACACATTAAAACTTGGTAAAATGGCTTTATAAACATCATAGATGAGTTGTATATGTAATTTGGAGCGTTTTGGTATATAACTTGTAATTTTCTGATTTTATGAATTATTTCATATTTTCTCATTTTTAAATGATTTAATTTAATTAAAGAAAATATTAAATTTTAAACTTTATCAAATATTTTTGGAAAGTTATTAATCATTTAGATTATATTTTTATAATTAATTTGGTATATTAGTTTTATTTTTCTGATAAGTATTTTTAAAGTTATTAATTTTATAAGATTAATCATTTTTTCTGTTTTCAATTTGACAGGTGGGGTCCACCTGTTAGTTTAAATTTTAAGTCAAAAATAAAATGGAAAATGCCCCTGACGTCATGCTGACGTCAGGATGACATCATCACAGGAGGAAAATCCTCTCTGTTCAATCGCAATCTCGCGATTCGTCGCGAATTGGCCCAATTGGTTGGTTCTAATGAAAAGAGGACACAAAACGGAGGCTAGGGGTGGCAGCTCCGCTTCCATAAGGTCGCCGGAGCGTTGCCGGCGAGCACGAACGGCGGCGGCGCTTGCGGTGATGCGGCGGTGACACGCAACGGACCACGAATCCTCAATCGAAAAAGCCCGGGAGATTCCCCTGCTCACCAGGATTGTAGAGACGCGGTCGAGGTGGCCTGAGAAGACTCGACGGCGACGGGAGCTTGCAAAAATGGCGGCGCGGCCGTCGGAGAAGATAGCTTCGATTCGGCGAACTCCGACCTTCCCAGCTAACGGGAATTGGTGGAGAGGTAGAGGAGATCCTCGCGCACGCGATGGTGGCTTCAGCTCGTCCCGGGTTGGACGGAATCGACGGCGACGGCGAGGTCCGCACGGTTGGGTTAGGGTTTCCGGTCGGGTGCAGTACAGAGAGGGAGAGAGGGAGCAAGATGACTATGGGGAGGGAGCGCTCGATGAGGACGTCTCCCCAGTCTTATCTCCGAAGGCAAGGAAGCATAAAGGAGGTGGCACGGCGACGATTCCTGCGTCGACACGCACTGTCCTTCTGTCATGAGGTTGAAGATGAAACACCTTCACATAACCCCCTACAAGTTTTCGGAATTTGCAGAAAGGTCCCTTAGGGCTTAAACTGAGAAGAAAACCCTTGTTTTCAGGGCCTATCTGTGAACATAAAAATTATTAAAAAATATATTTGGATAGCTCATCAAATTTGCAACCTCACCATGTTTTGTTTTGGTGAAATTGAATAATATTTGTATTTTTTATTTAAGGTGCGGGATTAAGTGATTTTGTGGTTTTCTTCTCTTTTAATTTATTTAGTAGCTTTAAAATTATGCCAAAGCATACTTAATAAGAGTACACACACCAAACTTGTGGATACCAAGGTGGTGTAACATAATTGGATAATTTTAGGCATAATCCCTTATATAATGTATTTAAATAAAATTACTTGGTACTGGTTCTATGCACTGTTATGAAAACAATTTAATATGGAATTTCATTCCACACCACATGATTTCAATGAGTGAAAGAACTTGTTTTCTTTTATGGGCTTTGTTATTTTCCTAATTTAAACTCTTAGCAAGTTTGGTTGACATTTTATTGAGGCATGTATATTCTATGTTTGCTGTTTTCAGTACTTGATCAAATGGAAAACATATGTGGTTGTGGAATCTTATTTACTTGTTTTCCACATAGGTTCCAATATGGACATTATCCCATGTTTGTTTTGGAACATGTAATCATTTACAGGGTTATATATAGATGAATTTTTATTATCACCTGTTAATCTTATCTACGAGAAGGATTTGGAAAACAAGGTATTAAGCTTGTTTTCATTTACCTCCACATATCAAGACATGTGGATGTAATGATTTTGTTATTATTTCATACTTGAGAATTGTTTTCATCTAAGACATTATTATGAGCTCTTCATCTCTGATGGGTTTGACAAAGGTTAATGGTTCCCTAATAAATCCTAAGGATTCACTGGATAAATACTTATGCTTCCTTATTGAGGCAGTGTTGATTCATGTGCTCTTCTGTTGCTTGATGTTCTTCTCTCTAGTTGCCACTAGTCTTCTGTTTTCACCTTGTATCAATTGCAAGTAATATCATCTCTTGGATTCAATCTTCCACTATCTCACCCTTGTGGTGAGAACAAACAGTTATTCCAAGCAAAGATTTTACTTAGATGATTATATTGTGGTTTCTTGTTTCCTTAGTGTTATTCTTTCTATTGGTTAATGATAAAAGAAGTGTAGGTGTAGTTTATGTCATCAGTTAGCCTTAAGCATATAAGAAGAATCTGTTGACAAGTTTGCAAGACTTGTCCCCAAATTACTTTTCATATACAAGAGACTGAGATGTACTAGGTTATTCAACCTTCTGTTTGTTTGTGTATAACACTCAAGTGTTTGAGTATACAAAAGTGATCTGTTAACAAGGTCTAGAAACTTGTTACCAAACTGCTTCTATATAACACTAACATTGGAGTATCACACTGTTTCAAGAGTGTTAATAATATCAGATCAATATATAAGAGTTTCCAAGTACTCTTATAGTAGCTTAGAGTAGCACTTCTAGCACACTCTAAATAATCTTCTTGTAGATCATCTGGTGGTGGTTCCTCTCTTCTTGTGGTTGCTTCACTTGTAGAATTACTTAGAGAAGATTGGGAAACAAGATAGGATGGTCCAGACATCATAACAAGATCTAGGTTAAGAGTTACTTGATGCTTTTATTATCCTTCCATAAACTTCTTATTTTATTTCCCATAAGATATGTTCTTATTCATACATAATTGATTCTATTTAGCTTTCAATCCAATTCCTCTAATAGGACTTATATATTATTGTTATTCATTACTTGTATCTAGAGATACTTTATTTGTTGAATGATGAGTTGGATAGAAATGTGGAATGTTGGTGGAATGATGACTTAACAGAAAATTGATCAAATGGTTTAATGATGTGTTGAAATTTCATATGCTCACTTGTATGAGATGATTGATACAATGATCATGAGAAAGTTATTGAGGTTTAATGACTTATGTCATAGTTGCTGTTTGTTCTCCCAGGTGTCATGATCTACTTTAAATTCATTACTTTATTAACTTTGCTATTCTTAATGCAGATATAGAGATTTGGGAGTATCATATGTAATGATCAAGGTTTGTTATTAGTTGAAGAAGATTTATTTCTTCTTGTTGATACTTCTTTTAGGGTTGAGGAGATATGTACATATTCGATAAATATGTTAATACCATTATTATGTCAATTCCCACTTGTGGGGATTAAGTTAATACTTGTTTGTATCACTTGTGTTCTATTGGAACTTTGTTATTAACTTGTGATGGTTCACTTAGTAGTTACTAAATAATTTAGAAAGATGTTGTGTGGATGGTTTATTACCTAAGAGTTATTGTTTGAGAGAACATAACACCTCTGTTGATGAGATGGTTCAATTATGTATTACTTATTGGTGGAAGTATGATCATCAGATATTTGACTTGGATACTCACCCCTCTTTGAGTTCTAGATACCTAGTGAATTATCCCAAGTCACTTATAGACTTGTGGTTAAAGTTATTGAGAGTTTGTGTTGGTCACAACCAATCATGGTTTGTGTAACCAGATGATTTAGTTTGTAGAGATACAATGTTATAAAGATCACTCCAAATGAACCCCTGACTAGATGAACTAGACCTATTTCATCATGTCAAGTGAAACTTTGGTCACTTTGATTCGTTTAAACTTTCGCGCCAAAATTTCCCGTACTTTTAGATGCATGCTTTGCAAATGCACATATTAAATTTAGATCCTTATAACCTCCCAAACACTGGGATGTTACAACCGATGGTACTTTCAGTTCTTCAATCTCCATGTTGGTGGATTGATACGGGTGCTAATGTTCATATGTGTGCTGACATCTCTATGTTCACTTCTTATCAGGTCGCACGGGATTCTTCCGTCCTAATGGGGAATGAGTCACATGCTTCTGTTCGTGGTGTTGGCACGGTAGATCTGAAGTTTACTTCGGGAAAGATCGTGCAGCTGAGGAACGTGCAGCATGTCCCTTCTATGAATAAGAATCTCGTCAGCGGCTCTCTTCTTTGCAGAGATGGGTTTAAAGTAGTGTTTGAGTCCAATAAAGTAGTTGTGTCTAGATTTGGACAATTTATTGGTAAAGGCTATGAGTGCGGAGGCTTGTTCCGCTTTTCTCTTTCCGGATTTTGCAATAAGTCAGTAAACCATTTTTGTGGCAACGTTGATTCAGATGCTAGTGCTTGGCACTCTCGTTTATGTCATGTTAATTTTGGTTTACTGTCGCGGCTATCCAGTTTAAGTTTAATTCCGAATTTCACCATTGCCAAAGGTTCTAAGTGCCATAGTTGTGTGCAATCTAAGCAACCTCGGAAGCCTCACACGGCAGCTGAGGAGAAACACTTGGCACCTCTAGAACTCATACATTCTGATCTATGCGAGATGAATGGTGTGTTGACAAAAGGTGGAAAGAGATATTTCATGACACTCATTGATGATGCTACTAGATTCTGCTATGTTTATTTGTTGCAAACTAAAGATGAGGCTTTAGACTACTTTAAAATCTATAAGGCTGAAGTTGAAAATCAATTAGAGAGAAAGATCAAGCGTTTTAGGTCGGATCGTGGTGGAGAGTATTTTTCCAAAGTATTTGATGAATTCTGTGAGGAACACGGTATTATTCACGAGAGGACGCCTCCCTATTCGCCACAATCAAACGGAATTGCTGAGAGGAAAAACCGCACGCTGACCGACTTGGTTAACGCCATGTTGGACACTGCTGGTTTATCTAAGGCATGGTGGGGGGAGGCTCTCTTGACTTCGTGTCATGTCCTGAATAAAGTTCCTAACAAGAATAAAGAGAAAACCCCTTATGAGGAGTGGGTTGGGAGAAAACCATCACTTTCTTATTTGCGTACTTGGGGATGCTTGGCAAAAGTCAACGTTCCAATTCCAAAGAAACGCAAACTCGGACCGAAAACAGTGGATTGTATCTTTCTAGGTTATGCTCAGCGTAGCATTGGTTATAGATTTCTAGTGGTTAAATCCGAGGTGCCTGATATGCATGTTGATACTATTATGGAATCTCGTGATGCAACATTTTTTGAGAATATGTTTCCTATGAAAGATATGCATAGCTTTGCTGAATTTTCTTCTGAATTAATTCCGGAATCTAGTACATCTAGTGATCATACTGAACAACCACATGATGAGAACGTCCTTGAGAAGGATGACAATGAAGCTCCTAAACAGAGTAAGAGACAGAGGATTGAAAAATCCTTTGGTGATGATTTCATTGTGTACCTTGTGGACAATACTCCTACGTCTATTGCAGAGGCATTTGCATCTCCAGATGCAGATGACTGGAAAGAAGCTGTCCATAACGAGATGGACTCCATTCTTTCTAATGGGACGTGGGAGTTATCTGAACGACCTTATGGTTGTAAGCCAGTGGGCTGTAAGTGGGTGTTCAAGAAGAAGCTAAGGCCTGATGGTACTATTGAGAAGTACAAGGCACGGCTTGTAGCCAAGGGCTACACTCAGCGAGAAGGCGAAGATTATTTTGACACCTATTCATCTGTTGCTAGACTGACCACCATTCGTGTACTACTTTCCCTGGCTGCCTCTTATGGTCTTATCGTTCATCAAATGGACGTAAAGACAGCTTTCCTTAACGGAGAGTTGGAAAAGGAAATTTATATGGATCAGCCTGATGGGTTTGTGGTAAAAGGTGAAGAGAGAAAGGTGTGCAAATTGTTAAAATCTTTGTATGGACTGAAACAAGCACCTAAGCAATGGCATGAGAAGTTCGACAGAACTTTAACTTCTGCGGGCTTTGTCATTAATGAGGCTGACAGGTGTGTATACTACCGCCATGGTGGGGGCGATAGTGTTATATTATGCTTGTATGTTGATGACATACTGATTTTCGGTACAAGCATAATTGTGATCAATGAGGTCAAGTCTTTTCTATCAAAGTGTTTTGATATGAAAGATCTGGGAGAAGCTGATGTAATTCTGAACATTAAGCTTATTAAGGATGAGAGTGGGATTACGTTGACGCAATCACACTATGTTGGGAAGATCTTGAGCCGTTTCGGCTTTATTGATAGCAAGCCTTCTCCAACACCTTATGATCCTAGCGTGACGCTTCGAAAGAACAAGAGGATTACGAAAGATCAATTGAGATACTCTCAAATAATCGGTTCACTCATGTACCTTGCGAGCGCGACGAGGCCTGATATCTCTTTTGCTGTGAGCAAATTGAGCAGGTTCACGTCAAACCCGGGTAATGATCATTGGCATGCACTTGAAAGGGTCATGCGCTATCTGAATGGTACT
Source organism: Alopecurus myosuroides (assembly GCA_028641055.1). Lineage (NCBI taxonomy): Eukaryota > Viridiplantae > Streptophyta > Magnoliopsida > Poales > Poaceae > Alopecurus > Alopecurus myosuroides. Next base: position 263,505,190 of record CM054059.1, on the reverse strand, counting down.
ATGAGCTATGGGATTCATTATTCAGGGCACCCTGCTGTGCTTGAGGGATATAGTGACTCCAACTGGATCTCAGATGTAGATGAGCTCTACGCCACAAGTGGATATGCATTTCTTCTTGGAGGTGGCGCAGTGTCATGGAGGTCTTGTAAACAGACCATATTGACGAGGTTAACCATGGAAGCAGAACTTACTGCTTTAGATACAGCCACTGTTGAGGCAGAATGGCTACGTGAGCTCTTGATGGACTTGCCGGTGGTTGAGAAACCATTACCGGCTATCCTCATGAACTGTGACAATCAAACGGTGATTGCCAAGGTGACCAGTTCTAAGGATAATGTGAAGTCATCAAGACACGTCAAAAGACGTTTGAAGTCTGTCAGGAAATTGAGAAACTCCGGAGTAATTACTGTTACGTATATTCAAACAGACAAAAACCTGGCAGATCCCTTTACGAAGGGACTATCACGTAATGTGATAGATAGTGCATCAAGGGAGATGGGTATGAGACCCGTGAGCGTTACACCATAGTGGTAACCCAACCTATGTGATCGGAGATCCCGTGAATTAGGACCTGGGAAGAACAAGCTAGTGGTTTGACTGAGGAGAGTATTTGATAAACCCTCTCTAAGTGATGATGCATAACTCTCAAAGAGCTGTAAGGCAGGTTGGCAACATGCCTTAATGTGTTTATGTTGGCTATTCATAGCAAAGATGCTGTCCTACAGAGCATTCTTGAAAGAACACACCTATGTGAGTCCGACTGTAACCGTCGCAGTCTATGAGATTTGGGTGATCTCTAGTAAACTCATGAAGAGACCACGGAGTATGACGCATATGCTCCACCCGCGGGGTAGGCTACTGGCAGCCAAGTACTAGTTATGACTTTGAGTAAAGTCTATTGGCACAAAACTTGCAATTCAAGGCATAGTCCATTGTTCAAGTTGCTGATAGATGTAGCTTAAGGCTCTAGGCGGAAGTTCAACTTAACAGTCTCTGCTTAAACACTAGTATTTAAACAAGTAGCGAGGATTGGCAAATCTTCAAATGGGCATTTGAGATCTGGTGGGGAATTGTTGGATTATTTAGCCCATGTGAGTGTGCTGAAATAATTGGGCCCAAGGCATGTGAGCCCAATAGCAAATCCTGAAATCTCAAAATGGCCCATGTGTACTAGTGAGTGGTGGGAGTGGGAAGTTTAGTCCCACATTGGAAGTTTGAGGAGTTGCACACCACCTTATAAGGTGGAGTGTTGTAGGGATTGTATGTGAGTGAGAACAAGAGAGCCTCTCGCGCACTACTCCTCCACCGCCGCTCGCTCGTCTCGACTCGACTCGACTCGACACGACACGACACGACACGTCGCGATCGCGTTTCGTGAATCGAGCCTCGAGCCGAGACAATAATTATCTTTATTTTGCTGTTTGGAAAACCGAGTTCGTAGTCGTGACGGACGCATCACAGCTGAGGCGGTTCGGGTCGCTCCCGTATCGCGTGCTGCAACCGACTCGGACGTGCGGCGTGGATCTCCCACGTCACACGCGTTAGGGTTTTCCGAACCGCACTATAAAAGACGCGCACCGTGGGCGCTGCACACCGAACCAATCTAGGTTTTGCCACACCTCGTTCCTTGCGCCGCCAACGTAGTCTACTCCATCCCGAGCGCCGGCGTCCACCGGCGAACGGGAGAGCAGGTCTCCGGAACCAGTCGCCCTTGTGATCCTGTACGGGAGAGGGCGAATTAGGTTTTTGGGAAGCGCTTCGCGCGACTGCTCGCTGCTTCCACGACGGCTCGTCTGCCTAGCAAGTCAGGCGGTGCTGCGTACCGCCGTCTCAAGCGTCGTCTACTCCGACCCGTCATCGCCAACGTTGTCATCAAAAACGTTACTACAAACGAACGGTATGGAATCTGCGTCCTGATCTGTCTGTTTAACATGTCTGCTGTTTACATGTTTAGAGAGATCGTGTTGCTATTATTCATGTTGTCTGCTGCATCTAGTATGTTCGAGTTTCACATGTTAATAGCTGCTGTCATCATGATTTATATTCTGGAATTAATCGTGGAAATTATATCTAATTATTCAACACTCCACTGTTTCAAGCATGATGAAACAACAATCCAGGAAGTTGCGTAACTACGTAGCGCCGCCAACAACACCACAGGCTAGACTTGAAAGTTTGAACCGCCTGCAGAAGACGACTTCAAACCGTACAACAGTGCAGCAAGTGTTTGCTGTATATACTGTATAAAACGAGCTCGCCGTGCAGACCTCTCCTCACCAGACGAACGAACTAGACCTGACCGATCGAGCTTCCTCGAAAGGAATGTCTTCATGCTCTTCAAAAGCTGAGATCTCGTCTCTTCGATTAATCAAAATCCAGCGACGCCGATCTCCAGAATGGCGGTGGAGATGGTGAAGTTGGCGTTGGTCGTGGTGATCTTGCTCACTTGGTGCATTTCTGTGGCGTCATGGCGGCCGCGAACAGAACGTTGCGCGGGGACGGCTGGCTGGAGGAGGGCGTCCAGATGATGGTGACGCAGATACTCGGTGGCTCCAAGTTCGAGGGGAACGGTGGCACGCTGCTGACCTCGCCAAACTACTCACGATGACGAGCTGACTCCTGGATTCAAATTGTGCACCTGACTGTTTATTTTCAGAAGTCCATGATGTTTGATCATAGGTGTTCTTTGAATGGTTAGTTCATTAGGTCATGCTATTAATGGTACATCACACTGTTCGTTTGTTCTTTCTTTATTAACTTGTTGATGGATCCTTGCCAGATTGTGAACTGAGATTGGGTTGTTTGGCCTGTAACTGTAAACTCTCACCATCTATACGAACAACAGAACGTGTTGGAAAATGGCAAAGTTAATTAGGCTGAGATGGTGTCCTCATGCTCTGATGTGCAAGAATCTCCACTATGGAGTCGCACGAGCCGCAGCAATATCAGTTCAGAACAGCCGTTCAGAATAAGAGTAATGCATTAATTCCAACATTCGAGTCGAAAATAAGACCATAGTTATATGATTGTCACAGAGCAGACCATTTCATCAGATACGTAGACGTATACATGGAAAAATTATTGTACGTAGCATGCGTGGCTTTGGGATCTAGGGGCACTTGAGTTTGCCGGTTTTGGAGTTGACGAGGTTGGCGTAGCAGGGGCATTCGTTGCGCGTGTTCTGCGAGGTGCCGGATGGGACGCAGTTACACTTGCCGCAGCAGATGTTGCAGTCCTTGTTGCACATCTTGTTCTTCCAGTTCTTTGCGCACCGAGCCTGGCACGCCGATGGGCAATCTGCACAACAAAATGTCAGATCGAGTCCAATACAGATGCATGCGTGGATCAGTGGATGTCATTAAAGTGAATCTTAGAGGCTGATCAAGGACATGTAGAAGCATATACACATATATATATACGTACCAATCTTGGGCGCCGGCTGCGCGTCGGCAACCATGAGGAGGGCGAAAAGGAGGAGGAGGGCGACGGCGACAAGAGGCTTGGAGGATGCCATGGATGGAGCTCGTTCAGGCTGGAGATTACAAACTAGCTAGACACGGATCGCTTCAACTGGTCGAGGTATATGCAGCTAGGTCTGGCTAGCCCAGCTATATATATACAGCAGAAATGGAGAATTAAATTGCCCGGCGTAACATATGGGATTCCTGCATGTAACGTCTGATTTAATCTCATTTACTGCCGTTGATTTGATGGGGCGTACGTTGGGGGTAAGAAATTATTGCTGCGCATTGTTTCCTTCCTTTTGGCGTCCCATTTGATGGTAAATTATTGATAGTAAATCCTGATTTGATGGGGCGCACGGTGGGGGTAAGAAAAAAACCCGAATGGTATCAATTTCCTGACTTTTCCGCTACCGTTTCAGTTTATCTACCTTAATTGTGTTGATTTAATTCCTCGTCAAAATCCTGAAATTGTAAGAATGGTATACTCCTTGATGTCGCTAGGGTATGGATGCAAGTGGATAGTCCGTTGGTCTTGGCGGACAGCCCGCTCCACCGTTTTTCATTTTTTTCATTTTGGCTAATTGGGAAATTGATTTGGTTGGTATTTTCATCCGTGGATATCAGGCCTTCTTTTTTTCATTTTGGCTAATTAGGAAATTGATTTGATTGGTATTTTCATCCGTGGATATAAGTCTAAAAACCTGTCGGACGGATGTGAGATATGTGGCGAACGTCTGCCTACATCCTGAACCGAGGGGACGCCAAGAGCCAAACCTTAGGGCAAAATGGCCTACAGTGACCTTGAGGCGAAACAAATTCACAAACCGTACCCTTGACGATTTTTTTTTGAAAACTGACCTCATCGGGTAGCGCCCAACGATCATGCGCTACACTCTACTGTGCAAACGCCTTGACAACAGGCGCTACACCCCTGCCTGCGTGGCGCTTGACGGGTGGGTCCGAGCCTTCGCCATGTAGCGCCTTGGCACTAAGCTCAAAACCTGTAAGTCGTGCACAACCCTCTCCCCCCCGCCCCCAAGTGACAATTCCCGGTTTTGGAAGAAGGGAACCATCTCTCCCGGTGGCTCCCCTCTCTCTCCTCTCAAATCCTCAAATTTGAAGGTTTCTTCCTTGAATCTTGACCTCCAACAAGTTCCTAGAGGTAATCTCCTCCATTTCCCCATGTTTTGACCCATTGGAAACTTGCTTTTTTCTTGATTCTTGTTTCAATCTTGGAAACCCTAGAAATTCGATTTTACCCAATGATGCATGGTGTTTGTGGTTGTATTGCCTAACTGGTGGCTTGTATGGTTGCCTAAATGTTAGGGTTAGGGTTCTTATATATTAGGGGTAGATATTTGTTAGGGTTACAGTTCTTATATGTTAGGGCTAGATATTTGTTAGGGTTAAGGTTCTTATATGTTTGGGCTAGGGTTAGAGTGTTTTAGGTAAAAGTTAGGGAAACTTCTTTTAAGTTTCTGCTTATGTAGAAGCCAGTTTCTAGATTGTGATGGGGAAAAACTGTTGTGGGGAGAAACTGCAGAAACTCTTTGGGAGACTTCTTTTGGCTTCTACAGTTTTTGCTTATTTGCTAGGTTGAGTTGCGATATGTCCGATATACCCCCGAATATGACATGTCCACTTAATAAACGGATATGTATATATCATACGATATGTTTAAATAGAAAATGAGCTAGAAATACAACTAGTTTGTACACAAAATTTCTATTCGGACGTACGTAAATTGTATTTTTATATTTCCAAATAAAATAGAATTTAATAAACCACTAGAAGTAATTTTGATTGTTTGTCATAAGCCATATTCTACAATTTCTATACTTGATAAAAGAATAAAGAAGAAAAAAAGAATATGACCAGTGTTGCTAGCTAGCTAATCTAACCAACTAGCATCGTTTGTGTAGAAAAAATAATAGTACGTGAAGGTACCTTGTTGCAAGCAGCCAAGGTAGCGACAAATACACAGTTCTGTACGTACATGGTCGAAAGATGGATCGACCTGTTGTGTTGGTTGGCTAGATATTTTGACCGTGGCCTCGGATGGCAATTCTAATGTAATAACTGCCCAATGACATGTCCCTGTCCATCTACCGCTTCGGTTCCTACGCCAGAAGCTCGCGAAACTGCTCCTAGGTGGATTCTGCGGACAGCAAAAATTGCACTACGCACGGGCTGAGCGGTGGGGAGAAACTATACAGAAATTGTACACTTCTTTTCTGCTTATGATTCCTGGAACCTAGAAGCCTGCCTGGAAACTCAAAAGAAGTGTCCCTTAGTCCTTTGTTTTGGTAGTATGTTAGGTCAAAGATTAGGAGTAAGAATATAAATTAATATTGGCATGAGTAGTAATGAATTATTTTAATTTTCCACATTGTTGTCTTAATTATTTTAGGAATATCGAGAATTGTTCATGTTCATCATATGGACAAGGATGCATTTTGAAAGGTGATTTGGAACCGGATCCGGATGAGATATCCTTGGTCTTCGAGCGTAGTCCTATCTATGTGGAGGTTTTGGAACAAGTTAGAGTTGAGTTGAATTGGATGGACCGAAGTGATGAAGTAGAGTTGGAGGGAAGACATAATGCGGGTCATGGAGTGCACCTTCGTTGGAAGTTTTTGCGTATCAACTCCGAGCTACGTTGGGTTTCATACAAAGCGACCGTGGCCTAGTCACTTGACAAGTCTATCGAGTTATTTGCCACTAAAAAAGTTGATGCTCGTGTGAACTTGGACTTGAACCGTTGTGCCTCCCCATTTCATGGTACGAGTCCAACACTCACGAACCTAGATGTAGTGTTTGAACCTCCTTTCACCCAACATCAAGTGAGGTAAACTTCGAGCCCCATTACAAATAACCAAGATGAGGCATTAAGGAGAAATAATGAGTATGAGGATAATGAGAATGGAGTCGAACTCCATGACAACAATCTTGGAGATTTGGACACATAGTATGAGAAAGAGATGCGGTGACCCAGCACACCACTGCATGTGTAGTGCGCAAGTTGTTGACATAATACTCACAGAAGGACATATCCATGAATATTACATCCCTCGGAGTGGTACAAAAGAAACATAGCAGGTCCAAGCAAAGCTATAGGATACAAACATTGTTCATTACAAACTCTCGAGAATCTCTTTGATGAATCAAAGAAGATCTCATGCAAATGAAACATCAGAAGAAGCAAGTCGAAGCTCCAAGCTGGAGAAGAACTCTAGTGTGAACCTAATCCACTACGGCTCATGTCGGCCCTAATCTATGGCTTGTGAGAATCTAAGTTCATTATTGGTCTCCTCCTCCAACTAGGTATCTTGTCCTCCACCAGCATTGTTGATGACGTCGCTTCATCGGCTAAGTAGTATAAGACTCCTCCTAGCTTCATGAGATAGTGATGGCTTCACGATGAAGACTCCATTTAGGCTTCAACTCTAAGTAGGGGGTCAAACGGGAATGAATGAGTAACGAGCGTTACTCAACAAGTTCATAATATATAGAGGGTAGTTTGATGCACCAACTACAGCTTTATACTCGAAAGAGTCATAAGATAATGCAAGGTTTTTGAAAATCTTTCTTCAAGAGGTTGTTTTTAATTTGGAAGACTATGCCAGCCAGATCTTCATAGGACTAGAACTTCATGGAGTTTTCTTTCCTCCGGCGTTCGTAGCTCCTTCCCGGAATAGGGGTAACATGCCACATCCTTTTACACTTTGCATAGGTGCGCTATTTTACCCATAGGCGATCAAGACCATGTTGCACAACCAGGTGTACATTCCTGTCCACTCCCACTTGGGTGTGGAGCCCGGTTGTTGATCCAAGCCAAACCATGCTTCTCCATACAACACATGCCCACCCATTTCTGCCACGCGGGTTTAACCCCTGATTCCACCCCTCACGATGGATATCTAGGCGCCCCGGGCAGACCATCATAGACCCGAGAGTCCATGGGAATCAAGGGATCTCACCCATGTGCATGGAGTCTCGCAAGACCTACAACATACGGCTCTGGCAGCCCGTTGACATGTGAACAAGAAAAGATCACAACTGACTTACTCGTTCCATACAAGACCCATGGTTAACGCGGTATTTACGGCGCAAGAATCCCGACGACATTTGTTGTTAATTCCTAGGTATTACTTTCCCATGCAGATGGAACCTTCCTTTGACCTATTCATCTTACCATGGTTCCATCCGCCCACCAAACAGTTAACTACCACTCGGGTAGTCATTCAGTTAGTCATATTATTATAAAAATAGGATAATGCATTCTTTTGAGAATAGGTGGTAATACGATAGCGTTTTTGCAAATAGTTCTTTAGGAAGTACTGCAAAGGATATGAGAAAGTGATGAACTTTCCTGAGTTATAAATAATGACAATAATCCATGACTTCGGGGTTCGAGGGTTGCGTAGAGAAATCCCGAAATCTGAAAGATAGCAAAGTAGTCCCGGTAAGGACTACTGGAAACACTGGCAAAATGATACATGCATATTAATGAGATGCATCACAAAATGCCTTGGAAAACACCCTATCTTACAAGTGTAAGCTACGATCGATACGATACTAAGATCACATTTGTTTTTAGGTGACTTAGAGTTGTTTCATTGCTTGTGAGAATGATGTTGTTACTTCTTTTAGACTTACATGTGTTTCACTTTTATTTAACAAACAATTGTTATCATGTTTAAGTAGAAGTATTTATTACTTGATTAGGTAATAAGATCATACCAGAAGGAAAATAACTATTGAAAAGATAACAAACACCTTTTATTATATGTTAAAACAATTGTAGAGCTAATGATAAAGAGTTTGATTGAAAGTGATCAACTAATATAACTAACTCTATCATCCCATCATTTGCTAATGCTTTGTGATGATAGGTATAGCAGGTGTGAAAATATTAGGTTTTATTAATAAGGAAAATAATGGTGTGGTAGTTATTTCCGGTTATAATGGAACATGATAGAATTTCATTATAATTTTAGAAACAAGTTCATAAGTTAAAAAAAATGTTTTATGTTTTATATATTTTAATGGGAAATGATATTCTCTTTAATTTGGTATAACATTTGAAACTTTCTGAAAATATTTGAATAAGGTATTAATTTCATAGTTTTAAATGAATTAAACGACTAGGCAAAATATTGCACACATGAAGACTTGTTCAAATGACTTTTAAAATATCATAGATGAGTTGCATTTGTCATTTTGAGCAATTTGGTATATAACTTGTATTTTTCTAAATTATTGGATTATTTCTTATTTTCTCAATTTTTTAATGAATTAATTTAAAGTTGAAAAATGTTTAAATTTCAACTTCATCAAACATTTTTAAAAAGTTGATAAACATTTAGATTATGTTTTTCTAAACAATTACATATTTAAATTGACGGGTGGGCCCCACCTGTCATATTGGATTTAACAGAAAGAAAAAGAAAAGAAAAGAAAAACTGTCCTGATGTCATGCTGACGTCAGGGACGCGTCAGCCCGGAGGAAATCCTCACTGTGGTTCTTCAATTCGGAAATTCGTCGCAAATTTGTGCAATTGGGGAGTTCCTAAAGCTAGATCGAGGTTACGACGAGTGCGGGCCACCGGTGGTGTGACCAAATGGTCACCGGACTTACACCGGCGACCATTGGCGCGGCGTCAGACTGCGGCGCTCGGCAGCAGCTCGATTCCCTCCGTTATACAACGAACGTTGAGCACTGGTGTTGCTTGCAGAGTTGACGAGGGAGTGCTTGCTTCTTGATGGCTTTGAATCCCCAGCAAAGGTGCCAGAAATTCTTTGATGCAAACATTGATGGTGTATTGGGAACCCCAAGAGGGAGGGTGTGATGAATGCAACGGTAAGAATTTCCCTCAGTTAAGAACCAAGGTTATCAATCCAGTAGGAGAAAGAGGATCTTCGGAAGGTTGCACTGACGGTGGTGATGGCGCCTCACCGGTGTGAGCAACAACGCGGAACCTCCACCCAACACAACCAGAATACTTTGTCCCAACAGTACACTGAGGTTGTCAATCTCACCGGTCTTGCTAAAAACCAATATTAGACGTATAGTGTGGAAATAGTGTATGCTTGCAGTAAATAAAGAAAGCATGGAATTGTAGTGGTTTGTTTAACAGTGTAGAAAAATGGACCGGGGTTCATAGGTTCACTAGTGGTGTCTGTCGAATCTCTGACTCAACAAATCCCTTCGGTGAACCTATCGGGTTTCGATTAGGAGAACCCATGAGCGCTGGTGGGATCGTCGGCTAGACAGGGGCGAGATTTACCCAGGTTCGGGGCCCTCGTAGAGGTAAAACCCTTACTCCTGCCTCTTGTCGATCTGTATTGATGATTAGATCGGTTACAAAGGTGGTGCTCGAATCGAGAGTAGGTCTCGAGTTCAAGGCTTTTGGTCGTGCGGTATTGCTTGGTCCTCTCTCGGGGGCTCTCCTGGCCTTATATAGGCGGCCAGGTCTCGAGTTCTACCCGGAGAGGACTCGAACCCTAGCTAGGTCGGTTACATGTTTCCTAACTTAACCCGCAAGTTTAGTGCGGGTGGGCTTCACGTGGGCCTTCTGGAGTATTCCAAGGGCTCCTCTTCTTGGGACTTCACCTTGGTCCTGAGAGGGGGTGTCCTTATCCGCAGGATCCAGAATCCATATCTTTGTCAGTAGCCCCCGAGCGTTTGCTCGAGTGGGAATTTTCCAGTCGAGTAGACGGTCAAACCTTTTTTGGCCTTGCTTTTTCTTTTGAATAAACAGCTTGGCTGCTTACTGTTTTAAAGGGTGTGTTCCCTGTGCAATGAGTCCTTATGCTCGAGTGTTGAGCGACTTAGGTGCCTGTTATTGCGGCTTTATTTGCAGAAGGATGCGGCACAGTAGCTTGGCTCTCCCGAGAGATCAGGGCCAATTAATTGCGACTAGGGCAAAAACATTCTTGGCCTACACAGATTCGAGACCTCCGACTCGAACCCGATAAGGTGATTGTTGCGACTGGGCCGTTGTGGACTTATCGAGTCGAACTTAACCTATGAGGGTACCCGGTGCATCCGCTAGGATTTTTCTTCGTGTTGTTGACACGGAATCATACCGGAGGACACAGCTTTTGAGTGCGATTCCAGGCCCTTAAGAGAGATCTTTTTGGGTCTTACCTTCATATTCAAAGAATATGGCATCCGGATGTTCCTAGTCGGCTGAACAACCCAGGTTTTTATGATGTAAGTTATCATGTGTAAAAAAGAGGCAGGTTATATCTACCCGAATGACAGTTTGAATTTCAACCGAAAGGATTTCCGTGCTGAGGAAAGTTATGCTCATATGAAAGAGTTTTCATGCTTAGAGTGCCGTGCCCATACGAAAGAGTTTTCGTGTATAGGGAATTTTTCTCTTGTCTTAAAGAGGTCTTGCGTTATGATTTGTTTCTAAAAAGAGTTGCTTTTAGTCGAAGGAATTTTCATACGAAGTTGTTTTCGTGTTTGAATTCTCCATTCGACAATTCTTGAGCTTGATGTCGCGTGCCATGACGCCATGGCACACTTTTCTCCTCCCGATGGGACGTGACGGAGTGGTAGCAGATGGGCTGGCCCACTTAGTCAGCTTTTTGACCGGGAAACGAGACGCCGCTTCCGTTTTTTACGCGAACCGCGCAGTAAATACGCACGATCTTCTGTTAAGATCGTGGCACGGAACAGCGTTCACCGTCCCTTCGTTTCATCTTCACACGTGGTGGCTGCGATACGTGCCACGTAGCACATCGAGTGGCTGAGATTGACCCGCTCCGTGTATAAATACGGGACTTAGCGCTGCGGTAAAATCTTCCCAGCCTTCGCCTTCAACCATCTTCTTCCTCGTGCTCATCTTCCTCCTTGCGCTCGAGCTCACACTGTTAGCCATGGCCGGAGGCAAAAGACGTGGTGCCGCCGCTTCCGCATCCGGAGAAGTTTCCGCGCAACCTGCGCCTCGAGCTGGCGACTGGCGCTCGCCCAATACCACCGCGAAGAGCATCAAGGAGATGCAGCGGGAGGGGCTGCTGCCGGCTGAATCTGAGAAGCGGGTGCGCCTCGGGAAGAAAGAAGAGGTACCAAACCCGCAGTCGAACGAGCGCGTGGTCTTCGCGGACCACGTGTCTCGGGGTCTTTCCTTCCCTCTCCATCCTTTTCTCCTCGGGTTGCTGTATGTCTATGGCATACAACTTCACAAACTTCCTCCGAACGCGGTGCAGCACATTTCGTGCTTCATCGTGTTCTGCGAATGCTTCCTTGGCATTCGCCCTCATTGGGCGCTTTGGAAGGCCCTCTTCAAAGTTCGCATCTTCCGCGAGAAATCGCGGGTGGACTCCGAGCCTGGCGAGCCTCTACGCACAGGTGGCTTCGGGATCCAGGCGCGACTGGAGAGCAGCTACTTCAACATGCACTTCGTCGACTCCGCCCAAGGCTGGCGGAAAAAGTGGTTTTACGTCATCGACAACAGCTCGGGTGGGATCGTGGAATTCCACCCGTTCGCTGTTTTGAAGAGGCGGAAGTCCTGGGCGCACAAGCTGTCAGCCGAAGAAACCCAGGTTGTCACGCCCCTACTCGCAAGAGTGTCCGCTCTCCGGGATCAAACCGCCGGAGTGGTACTCAACGGGCTGCACCTGGCGAGTATTTTTCTGAAGCGCAGGATCCAACCGCTGCAGCAAAGGCCTTCCACCATGTGGGAATACCAAGGCGCTGAAGATCCTAGCCGAGTGAGCCGCGAGGAACTTTCAAACGTTGAGTTCGAGAAGAAAATCGCGGCTGTCACCAGCTTGAAGGTGGGGGGAGAAGTTCCCCGACTGCACAGTCGAAGCCTTCGACGCTTCGAAACCTCCACCAGCCACGGTTAGTTTTATCCTTCCTGTCTGTCATTATTTTCTTCTTTGATTTGAGTCTTTGGTCGACTGAAATTTTTCTTGCCTTCCTATGCCTTCTTTGTAGAGCTTAGCAGTGGCGAACTGCTACCCGCCAGTTGCGGGAGAGGACGCCTCGGAGTTATTGGCGAGTCACCTGGACGGCTTAGCCGATACCAGTGTAGCCGATGCTTCCTCGAGCTCTGAGGACGATTCTTCGGATGATGCGGAGGGCTCGAATGGCGGCCTTCGTCAATGCAAGCGCCGTCGGGTAGAGGACGATAACGAGGCTACTTCCAAGGATAATTCCTTAGAGGAATCGCCCGGGAAGGCCCCTATCTCCGTGACTCCACTTCGCTCCCTCGCCCCTTCACCTTCATTCCCAGTAATCGCAACCGCTTGGAACGCGGATTTGCTGGATGAAGATGAAGATGACGAGTAAGTTATTTTCCTCGTTCTTAGTCGAACGTTCTTTCTTCTGCGCTTATGTTTGATTCCTTGTTCTTCTTTGCTGCAGCGTGCAGGCCATCAGCCCTCGCAGGTACGCTTCTTCTGTTCCTCCCGAAAAGAGGAACAAAGCAGGAACTGCGGGTGAGACTCCCAATGCTGGCACCGTCCAGAATTCTCCCAGCGCAGCCCCCAATGCGGCGACTGCGGAACGTGAAGCTCCTAGCCATGCCGCCAGGATTTCAGCTTCGAAAGAAGTGACGGACAGCTCCGCAGATCCTCTCTCCCGCGCCACGGGCAAGGTAAACTTTGTAATTTGTCTTCGAATTTTATTGGGTGCACGACAGTGCTCCCGATGGGAGTAGCCCCCAAGGCTGTAGTCGATTGCTTGCGATCGCCTACAGGCTCAAAATCTTGTTTTATTTTCTTCGCCTTGATTTTTATCGGGTGCACGACAGTGCTCCCGATGGGAGTAGCCCCCGAGGCTGTAGTCGATTGAATTCAATCGGGTACAGGCTCTAATTTATATCTTCTAATTCTTCTACTTATGTGCTTTTGCAGTCGCTTGTTGACTCGCTTGCGGCGATTGGTCGCCGCGTTGTTCTTGCCGAATCGGAATGCGACAGGCTTCAGTCTCACTGTAGTCGATTCCACACCGAGAACGAGCTCCTTAAGAGTAAGTCCCATTGTCTTCTCTTGTTTCTGTTCTTGTGTCCATTCTTGATGTCTAACAAATGTTATTGCGCAGCTCAACTCGAATATTCGGAGTCCGAGAAAGTCAAGCTCTCTGAGCGGGCAACCACTCAGGAAGCTGATTTGGCGGCTATTCGACAAGAGCTGGAGGCCTCCCGCATGCGGTCGGAGGATCTTGATAGGCAACTCGCGGATGCGAGAAAAGCTTTGAAGGATCAGGAGGAAGCTGGCAATAAGGCCGATTCTGACCTTGTCACGTTCCTCCGTCCCCTTGCTGAGCGTTTCGCGGGTGAGTGGCCTAGGCTCTCGAAATTGTATCTTTTATCTTGGGGAACTTGCGAAATTTTGACACTCTTTTCCTTTGCAGGTCTTCTGGATGTTCCTTTGGAGATCCCTGGGATCCAGCGGGTAGATGTGCTAACCGACACACTTGCTCAACTCAAGAGGCACGCCGAAGGAGTGTGCTCCTTGATTGGCGATGCCACCCAAGTGTTGTCGCAACTGCACAATCGCTTCCTCGCCAACGCTGTACCTCCATCCGCGCTAGACGGTCTGCTGAAGATCTTCTCGGAGGGCAATCTCCTGGATGCTTACGCAGTCGCCTAGTCGGAGTCTGGCGCGAAGACTGCGATCCAGTTCGCGCTGGCACACGGAGTCAACGGTTTGGAGGAATCCTACTCGGCTCTTCCAGTCGACCCCTCGACGGGCAAAAAGGTACGGCTCTCTCGTTTTGGCGAGCAAGCCACCATTCTTGCTCGGAAGCTGTCTGAGTTATTTGCTCGACTGAAAGGAGGGGCGACTGCCGCTAGTGGGAGCACCACTGTAGCTTCGTAGTTTTGTTCTTCTTTCCCCTTTCCTTCGTGAATGTAATGAACCTTGGGATGTATTCCCGTATTTTCATTGTCTTTAATCGAAGTGTTCGTTCTGAAAAATTGCTTCCCGTAGTTTGTGTATTTGCTCCCGATGGGAGTAGCCCCCGAGCACTCTTGTCGGATGTGCGACTAGAAATACTTCGAATAGGGTTTCTTACTTCTTTCCTTGTATTCTTCCAGGCTACTGGGGTAGTTGCAGAATCTTCAAGTGGACATGCTACTCCAGTAAATCCCCTTGTTGCCGCCGTTGGCACCTATGCTGGTCTTCGTGATAAGGTCCAGGAGGGTGAGCGTCAGCTTAAAGCTCTGCGCGGTATAGCCGATGTGGCGAAGTCCAAGCAGAAACTGGCGGCTGAACGTGAGCAGTTTCTGATGGATGAATTATCGTTGGTTGCGAGGGATTTGCTGTGTAAGTAATACAGCCCCCGTGTCTTATTTTTGCTTTGTTTCCTTAGCTGATCAAGCATGCTTGCTCTTCAGTTGTCAGACCTGATGACAGGAAAGAAAAGCAGTGGGTGGAAAACCACATTGTTCAGGAGGCTCGTAGCTCAAATCCTCATGCGAGTAACTTCTGGTCTGATCGCAGTCGAGGATTTGTGATGGCCACCTTGAAGTTCCGTGTTCTGCAAGCGAGAATTCTCGTGAGTTCTTTTCACGAGGTCCTGATCGCGATGAACGCTGCTTTCTACCCACTCGAAAGGGGTCCCGAAGACTGGAGCTATCTTCTCAGGTTGTTTGGACGTGAGGGAGAGGTTCGCGCATGTGTGCGCAATCAAATGACATGCGGCGCGGTTGTAGCTCTATCCTTTGTTCGAATATGGTATCCTGAAATAGATTTTAACTCCGTAGCCAGGCTCCCAGATGATCCAATCGATGATATTTCCCCCTTCTATGATGCTGTTCGTCCCGCAGCGGAGAAAATCATCCGATTGTCCTCTAAGGAGGTAGATAGAGTTTTAGCGACTGAAAAT